>CAMZMU010000049.1:19623387-20015049 GCA_947311845.1 Poa pratensis
ACTTTCATATAGGGTTCGCCCAATGAGAATTAGCTTAATTATCTTTTGAATGACATTATCCACATTTAAAGACAATATTTTGGTCTAACTGTAAAATATTAAGTTGCAACTCACGTGTAATTTGAAAAAATTCAATACAAAATATAAAAGATTCAGTTGTAATCAGTGTGCAACTAAATGAAAAACTCGGTTTTAACCATAGTTTAATGGACAAAATAGTCAGTTGTAACTACAGCTGTAAAAAATCTAGTTTGCAACCCATGTGCAATTGAAAAATCACAGTTGCAGCCCATTTGCAACTTATTGGCCGCTCAAATCACGATGTTTATCTGATGGTTTAGGGCCATCTTTAATCGAGTTTGATTTTGTGGAACAAAATAGTTAGTTCCTTTGCTTTTTCTTATTGAAAATGATATTTGTAATATTATGTTACTCTTAATCGCGGACAAGCCCATACACATGCCTATAGCGAAATTTGCTTCCACCACACGGCTCCTCTGTCTTAAACTCCTAGTTTTCTCTTACTCCTGAAATAAGATTTGAAATATTTCAATGTTACAGGATTTGGAATCTCTTAAAATCATATTTATTTTGAGAATCTCGTCCTATATTTTTTAGGCATATTCGAGTAATCTAAATTTTGTTTCAGAATAAGGACCCATATTTTTCAGGAAATTTTGAGTAACCCTAGTTATCCGAAATCGTAGTTCTCTTGGGTGTTTTCTCCACTATGCAGCCGCTAATTCCTCTGTTAAAGGAAGCCCGACGGGTCAACCGGTGATGTCGGCAACAAACTATTCGTTGATTTCAGAGTCAGAGACTCTGCTCAGTCTCTGACTTGAAAGTAGGATGGATAAATTCTAGAGAAAAATAGGAATGAACCAATGTTTTGCACTAGTTTGTGCTACATGAATGGCAAATGGTCCATGGTGGCTGGCCTGGAGAGTCCATCGGTAGTGAGAACAACGAGGAGAGCGAGGGCGACTACCATTTCTTTGATCTCTGCCTCACCACTCTCGCGGGAAGAAAATTAGTATGCGGCGCCTTTGGTGACTGCTTCGACCGCAGTCTAGCGGCTAGCATCTTTGCCACATGGGATGCATATTGGTGAGACTATGGAGAAAACCGTCGGAGTGTCGTCTGTAGGAGGTCTCACGTGTATTATTCGGGAAACAAGAAACAAAGCTTGTTTACATGTACAACTTGGACAACACTCCACGTTCAGAATCGGGATACTAACAAACTATAGGCTCACAACGCTTAGCCGCACGATACGGAACTTACAATATTTTCACTATTAACTCTCAATGTGGCTTTTCCTTGACTCGATTCCTGCTCTGATCCCATCTCTATTTTGAGAAAAAGGTTCTATCCTCGGATTCGCAATAGCGACAAAGAAAAAGGAAGGGGCGGGTCGATTAGACGATTATCCTCATCCGAATCATAATTATCTACTTGAACGGATGTGTTCATCATGGGAAATGAGATGCCATCCATTGCAGAAGAGCCGTTTCATGAGGGTCTTAGCGGAGTCCAATTTCTCAAAGTTTCATTGTGACCGTTATTCTGGAAGTTTTGTTATGCCGAAACCTAAATGTAAAATCAGCAACATTTCTAAATGCCACTTCTTCCCGTCGCATCCGTCTTTAGGATGATATAGTCACAGGCTTTCACTTTTCAGTGAGTGAAAGATGTGTATCCGGGTCTACTTTCAAAGCTTCTACCGTAGAACAAATTCGAGAGGCCTTCATAACCATAGACCTAATTCGAAGCCAAATACAAAAATTTATTCCGCTATCAAGCGGGCACATAACACTTAGAGGGTTGTTAAGGCGGAACCAACCGAATCGCGGCGCGGTAGGAGCTTGATTTGTTGCTGACTCAGATCCGTCTTCTTCTGGAGAACCTGTCAAAAAGAATACAAAGAAGAAAACTTATCTAAGCTGGGATTGCTTTGAAAAGCTTCAGATTGTGTTGGTGAAAGTGGTTTGGTAAACCTATCTAGAACCTGGTCGTCTATATGTATAAACATGATGTTCAAGAGCTTATTAGGAACCCATTCTTGAATAAAGTGATAATCCACCTTTATATGCTCAGTCATGACATGAAATACTTGTATTGTTAAAAATTTAATAACGAGAACGGGGTAGAAGAAAAGTGGTTAGGGTCACAGTGGAGCACCCTGCGTCCAGAGTTCGACTCCCACGGGGAGCAGAATTTCTGAATTCTCACATAGGTGGTCTCTTTCTATAAAATATGCCACCAAGGGCCGGTCCTGGTTGGATATTTTTTTTTAAAAATTGAATAATGAATGATTAGGGGTGTTGACAGGTTGCTTCGAGTCGAACAAGACTCTTCGGATCCAAAATTAGAGCTCGCTGAACGAGGCTTGGACATCTACCCTTCTCTCCTTCTTGTATTGAATGAGAAGTGCATGAGCCCTCCATCCACTTAGGGCGTGTATATAGAAAAGGGGTCTTTGACAAATGACCAAAACTACCTTTCCTGGTAGGTGGGGTTGGTACAATGATAATGTTTGGTACACTAGTCCATGTGAAATGTGTACGAGACAAAGGATGGGCCATGGTCCATGTTGTACTAGTCCAACTAGGCCTCATCCTAATGAGGTTCATATTTGACCTTGTCTTTATCTCCTGTTTTGATCATTAACTTTTTTGACTATGTCATGACATAGGCTTCTATTGACTACTCATGTCATGACATTGTACACTTAGGCTCCTAGTAGGCGCGAAGAGGGGATGGGTCCTTAAGTAGGCAATATACATTCTTAAAACAACTTGATATGCTGACATGTACGTGGCACCAAGATTATCACACCATAATGATTTTTAAACAGAAGGATTTAGCACATCTTTGTAGATAAAGCCACAACTGATTAAGTTCAACAAACCTGCCACGCACCACACCATCAGCAATATATTACAAAGAACAACTAAGTTTGCAGTAATCCCGCGGAGGGGATGAAATATCTAGATACTTAAAGGTCACGGTCCGATTCGAAGACTAGTGTCTAATGCTCTTAGCGCTGCCCCCGCCTTTTCTAGCCCCTTGCGATCTCCTTGCTTGCTCAACATCCACCTTTTATGTATGAATGTGATCATTTTGAAATGGCAAATCAGCGGCGTGGTTAACAAATGGTTTCTCTGTTGTCATTTGTTGTGAATGTTCCACAACGACAGTCACAACACCGGAAAACACACTCAAACTAATCTACGAGTGCGTCCAAAAATCCCTAGAGCAGTACGAGTGGTTGCTGTCCTCGTGCCCCCTCCCCTCCCCCCTCACCCCAAGGAATATAAGCCGTTCGAAGGCCCCTGACAAATCCACACGGGAAAACTTAATTCTTGAGCATAACTTTTGTTTCCGAACGTCCTTAAAGTGTAGTATAGCGGTGCCGCTGCATATCTTTAAGTTAATGGAGCGAGTCCAAGAACAGCCCGAAGGTTCTAAGGACCTGGAAATGGTATCCTTAAGATCATACCTTGGGGTTCCATCAATCGACCTCGATAAATTTTGATAAATTGTCCTGTTTAATGGATTCTGCCATGGCAAAGAAACTTTTGAATCTAAGCCACCATCTAACCCAATCCTGTACAAGATAAACCAGGATAAATGGATCAGCAAAATGTAAAAATGATAGGGTATTGAAGGGGTCCGGCCCCCTTCTAGGAATCCTTCCAAAACATTGTGAATTTACCATTATGCACCTCATGTTTAGCCCCAACTTAATCAATTTTTTATATGTTTAAGACCGATCCAAAATTGCGACCCCATTTGACGAGAAGTGAAAATGTCCACATTGTACATGTATTTTTCCCTAATGAGGGGCCTAGACCAAAGCCCCTACTCATTTTGGTATAGCTTCCAAATACATTTAGTTATATCACTAATGGCGTGTCTCTGACATAGCCACTCATAACACTTGTCAACGGGGTCTTCGAATGACGTATCACAAACATGTCACTAGTAGCAAAATGAAATGTCACTAATAGGCTAGTCCGTGCTAGTGATTAGCATGTTGGCATGGCTTCTGTAAGGAAATTGTTGTCGGCAAGTATCTTAGCTAGCAAGGTAAGAAGCTAATTAATGATATTATGAATAATATTTGATGTAGCTAGTACGGGTAGCCCCTAGGTTGGTGGTAGCAGTTAGCCATAGTGGGAGTATCATGGATAGTATCATACGTGACATGTTGACAAAAAACTGATGTGTCACTGTAACTAATAATGAGAGAGATAGTAGTGATATCATATGTAGATATCGTAACATAACGAATTACAACAAAATGAGTATATAACTTAATAAATGTAGTATTATATGATATCACACATATGTTACTATCTGCTATGGCTAGTCTTAGTTGCATATGTCCTATGCACCTGCATGGTCGGTTCGTAGCAATATAAAAATATAAAAAGGGCATGTACAATTTCATGAAAGAATAATTAAGCAATCCGGCTTTAAAGTCTGTAGTATACGACAGCTAGTCCAGTGCGGATGATCTGTATTTATGCGGGGAGTGCACTACCAGTTCCCATCTTCATCTGTTCTACCACTCTGATCTCTCTGCCCCTTGCTCCATTCCACTTCTAGAAAAGCAAGCTGCAACGTAGTATAGTGGCGCATTACATATGAGTTGTTTGATTTTGTTAGCCAGATTGTTGATGTATTTGGATCCTAAGAGAGAAAGGGAAGCACCGCACCTCATTTGGCATGAGCGGCATCAGGAAAGCACATCAAACTGCATTCTTTTTTGAAGGTAATATGGCAGGTGTTCTGCCGATTCAATTAAGAGGATAGAAAGGTTCAGTCACAAGCCAAGGAGATTCTGACGACAATACACAGAGAAAAAGCATGTATCAGTGCCGATTCAAACTGCATTCTAGAACGCCAGAAGCAAGAGCAAAAGCATGTTCCTATATTCTGGCATGAAGCGATCATTTTGGCCTTATAAACCATTATCAGTGCTTCCTTCAACATCAAGACCACTATATCTCTGCACATAGCTTCCATACACTGCATAATATTTAGTGTTTATGTTATTAGTGGCGTGTCTCTAGCACGTCACTGATAACATTGACAAGTGCCGGCATACTAGTGGCGTGGCATAAACATGTCACTAGTGGCAAAAATGGTACGCGCTAATAAGCTATTCCCTACTAGTGATCCAGCATGTTGGCATGACTTGATAAGCAAGTATCTATCTTAGCCGGTAAGAAATCGACCACGACGCCAACGCCAGAGTGGATCCCTCCATTGTTGAGAGCAGGCGCTCATATACACGCGCACACACTCACCCCTATGAACGCACGCACGCACGCACAGTCTACCCCTATGAGCACCTCCGAGAGACAGAATCGGCGGGCCGAGTCTTGAGATTGACGAAGTCACCACGGGCGTCTCGCTGTCGACGGGAACGTCGCCTCCCACTGAATAATATTTTGCCTTAAATGAGAAACATCAACGTCAAACTTAGAGTTTGAACTCTGGTGGGGGTACAACCACCCACCTAATCATCTTGACACATGCAAGTTCTGAGTTGTTGGTAGGTTGCGGTGGAAACTATTGGCGTCAAGTCGCGTACAGACTTGAGATGGTTAGGAGGGTGGTTGTACCCCTAACCCACCAGAGTTCAAACCCCAGGTTTGACGCTGGTGTTTCTCATTTCAGGCGGAATATTCTTCAGCAGGAGGCGATGTTCCCGTCGACAGCGAGCCGTCCGTGGTGACTTCGTCAATCTCAAGACTCAACCCGCCGACTCGGTCTCTCGGAGGTGCTCATAGGGGTAAGGTGTGGGTGCGTGCGTTCATAGGGGTGAGTGTGTGCACGTGTATATGAGCGTCTGCGTTGTACTGTATTTTGCAAAAAAAAAGTCGCGTACAGACTTGTAGTTGTGCACGTGGATTCTGATTACAAGTAACCGCCCCCGTTCTTGCGATCACTTTCCATCCTTCGCAAATGAGAAATCAGTTGTAGATTTGCACTTGCGTCGATTCGTGCCCTGATCCGATTAGTCAGAGATCACGCGATCTCACACGCCTAGCCTACGATGTCGACCAAAATTGGCACGCAACAGGCGTGGGCGACCCGCATGGTCGATCTCATCCTCGCCATCGTCGCTCGCTCCGACGTTACAACCGTCGTCCGCAGCGCCGGGACCTGCAGGATCCTCCGTGCCGCCATCCTCGACCCGGCCTTCCGACGCCTCGTGCTCCAAGAAGCGGCCGACGGTGGCGACTTCGACTCCTCCGACCTCCTCCTCGGCGTCACCTACAGCGATAGCAACACCACCCAGGCACCCAGCGCGTCATCCATTCCCCAGATCCAACCCGGACTCGCGTCCGCCTGGACCTGGACGCCGGCGGCATCCAGCAGCGTTTCGAGCCCGTGGCCGCCCGAAACGGCTTGCTCCTCCTCCGCCGGGACGAATCTATTCCCGGCCCTGCCCCCGTCAAGCTGCGCGTCTGCAACACCCTCACCGGCCACGTCAGGGACATCTCTCCGGTCGCAGTGTCCCACATGCACCCACACGTCTCGCTCAGCGTCGGCCACGGCGACGGGGACTCCTTCCAGCTGTACGTCGTCGACTATAACGTCGTGGGCAAAAGAATGAGGTTCCATATCTTCTCATCCAAGGACGGCACGTGGGGCATCGTCCGTGAAGCCTCGGCCCCCAGCACCTGCGCCGCCCCTCCCGCCCGGTCGTCGTCGGCCGCGCCATCTTCTGGCTTTTCCAGCTGAATGTCATGGAAAACTACGACATGATCCTCGCTCTGGACACCTACGCGGCAGAGGCCACGATGACGGAGCTCCCGGATGGCTGCCTCTCCAGGATGCTGCAATGCAAGAACGACAAGCACCTCCTCCTCGCCTCCGTGGGTGGTCGGCTGAGCTTGCTCGTCACGGAGAGCCGTGGGATTGCGATATGGACGTTCACACCGGCCTCTTCCGGCCTGGCAGCTACATGGAATCGGCGGCTTCTGATCCCTGATCGGCGTGACGGAAATGTTGAGGCAGGCAGGTCTAGAGGACAGCTGCCGTCTCACCTGCACGCCGTTTAACCTCGAGGGGTTCGGGGAAAGGAGCGGCTCAGTTATCCTGTCTCTGGGCTTAGGCCAGCTATTCCGGCTGGACACTAAAACTAAGGAGGCAATTGTCTTCAGGAGGCTCACTAGGCGGGGAAATGTGTGGGTCACGAACGTGTTCTTCCATGAGATAGATTTGATCTCTTTGCTAGAAACAATGAAATTTTTATGAGCATGTTGCTGCCCATCGGTGCACTATTCTTATTTTCTTTTTTCTTTGGTAGCAGTTCACGTAGATCAACATATGGCTCCTTAGTGTGAGAATTTTGCGGAGACCACATAGCAACGTTATTCGGACGTCGCGTGCAACCTCGACGTTCGCTGGTGCACCACAAACGTCATAGCCGCGTCTATTATTGTTAATCCATAACATATGTGTTACGTCGCGGGAAATGTCGCCAGGGTCCTCCAACGACATTTTGGCGACATTATTTAAACGTCCCACATCACGGATTGTTTTATAGTGCATGCACTAAAACTGTTTGTTGGATTGTCTTGACAGAGTTTTGAATACTCTAATCAATTGATTGAGACATTGTTGTGCATTCACTCGATCTGTTTGTTCTAATTAGCCATTGTAGGAAGATTGTGGTAGGTCGATCTACTTTCTCAAATATGTAACCATTAATTGGTTTACACTCAATATTATACACCTACATGTTCGTTGAAATAACTTAAAACTTCTGACCATGCATCTATATCCTCATCGGATGGACAGAAGATGTGACTTTGTAGAATTCACGGGGATTGTTAGAGCTTACCAAGCACTATGGTGGAAGGGTGTCCTTACTGAAGATGTGTTTGTCAAGACTGATGCTGTTCTATGGAATATTAATGATTATCCATCTTTGGACACTATTCCAGGAAGAAGAGTGACAGAAGGTTATAAAACATGTTGTCACTGTTAAAAAAACATTTGTCAATAGTTGGGAGAGTTAAATGTATCACAATTTGCTAAGAAAGTTGAAGAGTGATCTCAGGTTGCTGAGAAAGTTTAAAAAATATATCAGCTTGTTGCACCTGAGATTTTCCTGCACGGTTTACCAACTGAAGAGAATGATAATGCAAATGTAGATGCATCATAGTTTACCGACGAAGTTGAAGAGGTACTCTACGATTCGTAGGCATTTGTCGTGTAATTGTAATGTAGAGCTACATTATGAATCTGAGGTACCACCTTATTATTATTTTGTTTGCATTTGGTGGTGGAACTGTAATGTTGAAGTATTGCTCTGTTGATGTTTTATTTATACTCGTTGCTGCTAGTGATCATTTATTTTTGTTACGCCCGTAAATTTGACCTTTTTATGGTCTGGTGATGCAGTCGGGTTATGGTCTACATAGTAGGTTCTTACTGTTAGGCTCTCTGTGTTGTGCAAGGACATTTGTTTCGGTCTACGACCGCAATTTTGATCTTGTTAAGGTTGCATGATTGATGCATGTAAAATGCATACATGAACTTTGCATTGTATTACTTATATTTCAATCATATTTGCATCATATAAGGGTTATATCATTGTTTTATATTGATTTTGGGAATATTTCATAGTTTCCCTATTTTTCTGGAATTAACCCTGCACAGGCAGAAAACCCTATTTTCTATATTTTGATGTTTCAGGGACCCAAACGACGTCCAAATGACCTAGAAATTTACGAGCATCAGTTTTTGAAAGGAACGAAGCGTGGGAGCGAAGGAAGCGAACAAACGGAGGCCCGAGGGCCAAGATAGGGTGGCCCACGCGGCCAGATTCCTTGGCCGCGTGGGACCCACCATCTTGGGCCTCGAGGCTCCGCTGCCGTCGATCTTCTTTCCGAGTCTCCGTCTTGACCTAAAAACGACTATAAAAATAGCCCCCCGAAGGCTTTCGGAAGGAAGCGCCGCAGAAAAACAAAATCACGAAACAGAAGACCTGGAGCTGCAGATTGGAAGGGGAAAACTCCGGCGGGGTGCTGCCGGGTGGTCTCCATCTTCTCCAACATCTCCACCATCATCACCATGATGAAGGGGGAGTAGTCCACCCCTTGGACTTTGGGTTTGTGGTGGTAACTTGATCTAATCTCTCTATGTATGATCATTGTTGAAGTCCATATGATGTGCCTTGCATAAGTATGGATCTATCTATGTAATTCCTATGGTGGATATTGTGGTATGAGATAATATTTGTTATGCATTTACCGTTGTGTTGGAGCTTTTATGACTTGTCATACTTTGGAGATATTCTATGATGCATGTGATGGTTTGATTTAATCATAATGCCTTGTTTATCCTTGTCATGAGGTGATTGACACCACCAAGTGTAGATAGATGAGAGAGATGTGGTCATGCACACGAAATATGAATCATTACACTAGTGTTTTGATACCCACAAGTATAGGGGATCGCTGAAGTCTTCGTTGGGAAGTATTACCCAAATTTATAGTTCGACTCGATGGGAACACAAGAATATCAATAAGACCTTGGCAATTGAGGCGTCACTCTCAACCACACCTGTATATCAATAACTTGCAGCAGTAATAGTGATGGCAGTAGTATGATTCAAGTAACAAGCAGAACAGTAGCAGTGAACAAGTGTTTCCCAGTTTTCACCGGAAAAGTGAAAGTGTAACTCAGAGATTCAAAACGTAGGCATGAGGTGATAGCGGGGTGTTGCAAGAATGAGATTGATCATATAATAAGAAACAAATAACAATGGGACCTATCTCTAACTCCGATATATGTAGGTATGTGTTCCATATTTAGTTGTGCGTACTAACCAAGAGAATTTGCACAACATCTATTGTCCAACCTGCCCATTTCACCGGGGCCAACTTGGAACTACAGGTAATTAAGGTCTACCCTTTCGAATAGACCGGAACAATGCATTAACACTTCATGAACACATAGAATCCTCAAACTAAAACATCTCCCCCTTGTTTTCCCTATATGTCACGTTTAGGGTTCGCAGGTTCAACATAATAGCAGGTGATACACTTTGCAGATAAATACCAAACTCAAATATATGATGGGGCAATATAAGTTCAGTACTGAAATCATGCCACTCGGGCCCTAGTAGCAAGCATTAAACATAGCAAGAGTGCATCAACACAATACAAAAGTATCCTCAAGATAAAACCCTAAAATCCCGAACAACGGGTAGCATTACATGATCAATCTCATCCAATCCCCATCCACCTCACATGCCTACAGCGGACTACTCACACATGGTGATGGAGAGGGAGCTCATGGTCGATGGAGATGAAGGCGGTGAAGATGGCGGTGAAGACGGTCTCCGGATCCCTCCACCGGAGGAGAAATCCTGGATCAATCTGTCCCCGAAACGAAGATCGTGATGGTGGCGGCGTGTGTTTCGCGAAAGCTCCTCTCCTCCTAGGGCAAGCACTTTTTCGTATATATGAGGGGGTACGTCGAAGACCGAAGGCGAGGCGGCGCCCGAGGCCCATTTGGGCTGGGCCCACGCGGCCAGGTACAGGGGCCGCGTGGGACCCACCCATTTGGCCCTCGAGCGCTTCCTCGTGTCCATCTTTTGTCCATTGTCCTTCTTTTCCATAAAAATTGACGTGGTAATTTTCCCCGATTTTATTTCCTGCAGAAATAGCCAGAAAAGAGACTTTGCTAAAAACAGCGTCAGATTCAGCAGTTTTATTCAAATATGGGAAGATTCCGGAGCAAATTATGAGGCAAAGTGCTTGGAAAAGTAGATGCATTTTGGATGCATCAGCTCCCCCAAGCTTAGCTCGTTGTTTGTCCTCGAACAACTCAAACGTAGTGCAGAAGCGATAAAAGACTTTGACAAGAACTTTGCATTGCATATGTAACACAATTTAATATCAACAAGCATTCAAAGCATAGCTTCAACAACAAATGATAAGATGTTAGCAAAGGTATATCTAATCAATGTTAAAGCATTTATATTTGTTGCAAGAGAGATATTATGTAGAGTCAATACTTGGATGAGTTTGCTCAACTGTAGAAATAAACAAAGGTTCTTGCATCGCTAATGATTGAATCATGACAAGACTTTTGAGGTCTTTTGATTCTTTCTTTTGTTACCTGGTGAAATCATTGTGCTTACAACCTTGCTCTTAGTTTTAGCAAACCATTTGATATTACTGACATGACTCATATGCTTGACCGACTAATGGTTGAAAACCTCATGCCCCGTGAATACGAGTACCTACACCATGGCTACTCAACTTGGGTCACTAAGCAAGTTCGAAATTTTCAGTCATTGCAAGTAATAAAAGCGTCATCAAGAGCGTCAACTGGGGTACCTCTTGTCCCAGGACATGGACAAGCCCATGTCCAAACAACAAGACAAACAGACAATGAACAATCTCAGCACTCTTTTATTTACCATTTGCATAGCTTTTTATTATGAAGTGCATCACTGAATGTCCACCATGGTGCGCTGTAAATTTCCACCATGAATGATGCATGGCTTAAGTTGGCGGCCCAGGCGTCTCTCTAGCCAATTATTCTTACTCATCAAACTTGCTAAGTTTCCGCTTTCATTTCGCACATGATAAGCATCCATAAACAAAAGTACATGATATCAACTGAATATATTTTAGTGCAATGTTGAAAGCTTTACATGTGTCAGCACATTTCAGCTAACTCCCAACCACTAAACCTGTCAAGCATACAACTTCATGTTTATTATTTGAAAGATTATTTTACTTTCTATTGGTTGGCAAGTTTAGTAAGCACAATGGGATGCGTAGACCTTTGTTTAGAGCTACAATTATTCAATCCACAACCAAGTATTGTCACTAAATAAAATTTCACTTGCATCATCATATAACATACTAGAACATGGAGAAGATAAACATTTGCTACCATTTCTCTAGATGTTGAAGAAACTATGATGTGCTCACTTGCTGTTATTAAAGAGTCCACATAAACACGGCAAAGGTGTCATACCTTTCATCCACTTCATGCACCCAACTCATCATCGTTGTTCTCCTCTCCCAACTTGAACTGCACAATAAAAACTCAAATCTGCCAGAAAATGTCACTGCATACAGTACTGTTTTTACCCTACCTAGACACCTCAGAAAAATCTCATATTTTACGTGTGTAGGTTATGATGTGTTGCAGCAGTGGTTAAAATTTCAGCTCAATCGGAGTTACAGAGAAAAAATGAAAAATAAAACAGCGAGCAGATTTCAGCAATTTCTGCACCTCCGTTTTTGCGTTTGTTTCAAGAAAACGAAAATATTTTTGTTATTTTTCGTTCTAAGAAACAAAAGACAAACAACCAGAAGTAAAAGAAACAAATAAAATCTTTTTGTGTTTTTGTGTTTTCAAGAAACTTATCATAGCAATATAACGGTGATATAAAACAATGAATGGAGAGTAAGAGAGTACTCCCCCAAGCTTGCGATCAAGCTAGTATCCTGGGTAGTTGCCGTATCCACTTCCACTTCCAGGGTAGTAACTATATGGGTAGCCTTGCATGCTTGGGTACAGGGGCTCCGCCTGAGGCATGTACCCCTGTGTCTCTGGAGCTTGTGGCTCCTCCTGAGGCGGCGCCTCTTCCACTATCCATTTTCCGGTACTCCTGTCAAAAAGATCAGTACGGGGGAGCCTAATGGACACTCGCTGCCCACTAGTGCTCAAATAGTTATACAGATAATGTCCCCATACAACGTACTTATATCCATGCGAGTAGTCAAAGCAAAATCAAGTAATTTGGACTCTTGCACTAGAGTACCCATGTTATCACCATATCCTCTCTCGTTTTTAATGTAATTGTACACCATAGTAGCAATAGCACCAGCATAAATAGGAGTTTGATCAGTAATATTTCTACTCACAGCAGTATGCAAAGATCTAGCAAGTATGACTCCCAAGTTATATTCACACGGTGTATTTTCTTTTGCACATTTTAGTAGATAAACCATTGGTCCAGTGCAAGCAGAATTGTTATCCCTAGCAAGAAATCCTCTTGCAAGAAACAACGCAAAATATCTCAAACTTGGGTGCTGTATATGAGTAAATTTACCCCTATTTAATCTATCACGAGAGTTTACAGATATAGTGTGCCAAAACTCAACAAGCTCATGGTTGGTATCAGCACGAGTTTCACTCCAACTCCCTGAATTTTCTACACCAATAGCATTGCAAAATTCCCTAGAGACATAACAAGGCGCTCACCTCTCATAGTAAATTTGCAAACAAAGGTAAGAGGGGGTGCCTTACTTCTCTTCCTGTGCTTTTGGGCTCCGGGCCCTCAAATCTGAAGGTAGAGAGGAATTCCCGCGAGAGTTCTTCATATGTATCTTGGGGGTTCTGGGAGAACCTAAGCAAGCCAGTTGTAGTGACGAAGGTGTCGAAGTCCTCTTTGATCCCCCACTGTTCAAGAACATAGGGATCTTGCCATCTTGTTGTATGTATTTTCAGCTTCTCCCCTACAAAGAATGCATCATCCTCCCACAGGTGGTCGTCATCATAATTGAGGGAGACTTTGCATGCTCTTCTTCTTGGTCTTGAGCTCATCCCAACCAAAGCTTTGCCCTTGCTAAACATGATACCTTGCTGCCCAAAAACAATATTCAACAAAAATCAAGATGTAACACCTTAAAACAACATTAAGCCATCCATAAATAGTCTCCACATCAATATCATGCATCAATATCAACTAGAAAACTTGAATCTATGGATTTCCTAAGCATAAAAGGGTGACACCTAGTGCAGCAAAATACTTCATGCATGAGGCATAAGAACAAAAAGTAATTGGATGAGTGGAGGAGTCACATACCAATGAGCAATCCCACCAAACAGATTTGAAAAATCTGCCCTAAACTTGGAGATCCAAGGATAGCAGGAAGAGAGCTCGAGAAAATTTGGGAAAAATACCTGGGGCTGGTTTCCTGTCGAGGGGAAGGAGATGGGCACTGGATACTCACCTAACCCCCTCTGTGGGCCAAAATAGTGGGTCCCACGCGGCCAGGTACTGTGGCCGCGTGGGACACCCCTTTTGGGCCCTGGTGGCCCTCTGGTGTCTCCCTTTTGGCTGTTAGTTCCTCTGGTAAAATAACTTACCTCCAAATTTTTCTGGAATTTTTCGAGAAAATTTTCTGAACAGAATTTTTCAAACTACATTTCTGGAATTTCTGCACTTTGAAATAATTATGCTCATGCAAATAATCTAAAAATTCTAGAATAAATGAAATCAAACATTCAAAGCAATTTTTATGGGAATCAAGTTTGCATCATTTTCATATTAGTAATGAGGTTGATCAAGTCTCATTAATAATATGCAAAAGATATAATACATGATTCTTTATTTTATATGTTTTCTGAGCAATTTCAAGTCACCTCATATTTGATTGGAATAGTTCCAACATCAAGATAGCATATTTTGGTTCAGGAGGTGGCAATGAATTCAAAACTTCCTATTATAAGAGTATTCCTTTTAATGGAGTTCACACTCTGGCTTACCATAGTAACAGATTTCTTCTTAGGAAAATAGATAGTGTGCTCATTTCCCTTGACATTGAATGTTACCTTGCTCTCAGTGCAATTTATAACAGCCCCTGCAGTGTTTAAAAAGGGTCTTCCAAGAATAATAGACAAATTATCATCTTCAGGCATTTCTAACACAACAAAGTCTGTAGGGATTAACACATTAGCAATAGAGATAGGGACATCCTCACATATTCCTATAGGCACAGCAGTTGATTTATCAGCCATTTGTAATGATACTTCAGTTGGAACCAATTTGTTTAGGTTAAGTTTCTTATATAAAGAAAAAGGCATAACACTAACACCAGCTCCTAAGTCACATAGAGCATATTTCACATAAGTTTCTTTAATATGACAAGGAATAGTTGGAATACCAGGATCACCACGTTTTTCAGGCATTTTCCCTTTAAAGGAATATTCAGCAAGCATAGCAGTTATTGCATCAGTAGGAATCTTTCTTTTATTAGTCACAATGTCTTTCATGTATTTGGAATATGGAGGGATTTTAATAGCATCAACAAGAGGAATTTGCAAACACAAAGACTTAATCAACTCAAAGAATTTCTCAAATCTAGCATCATCCAAAGTTTTTATTACCTCTTGGGGATATGGTATGGGTTTTTGTACCCACGGATCCCTATCTTTACCTCTTTGTGGATTAGGATGGCTCTTCTTCTTATTCTTCTCAGTAGATGGTGGAGGGTCTTCTTTATCATTAGGTTCAGGTTCTTCAATATTTTCATCCTCTTGTGGCTCTTCTTCAGGTGAAGGTGATTCTTCTTCTTCATTATTATTATCTTCAGTCTCAGCATCAGAAATAGAAATATCCTTATCTTGCTCTTCAGAGTCATCAATGTCCTTGTTTTCATTGGGAGATTTTCCTGCAGAAGATTTCTTCTTGAGAGCTTCTTGTTCTTTTCTCTTGGGATGGCCTTTTATGGAGCTAATAGCATTGACTTGAATTGGAAAACAGGGTTGATCATCAGGAAGTTTAACACCCATTTCAGATAATTCCTTAAGATGAGAGGTTTTAATTCCCTTCTCTTTAATAGCCTTGGAAGCTTCTTTCATTGTTTCGTTATCCAATTTGAGCATGCCTCTTTTCTTTTCCGGAAATATCTCTTCAATATTCTAGTCTTCATAATTCCTAGAGATAGTCTCCAATAGTTTAGTTGCTTCATCAACGGTCCTTTCCCTGAAAACATTACCTGCAATACCATCAAGATAGCCTCTGGTTTTTCGGTTAGACCATTGTAAAATATATCAAGTATTTCATTACTCTTGAAGCCATGGGTAGGACATTTCCTAACCATCTTACTATACCTCCCCCAAGCTTGGGGTAAATCCTCCTTCTCTTTCTGTAAAAAGTTGCTGATCTCAACAGTCAAACCATGAATCTTGTCAGCAGGAAAATACTTATTATAGAATACCTGCAAACATTCTTCCTTGCTAGTAATACATCCAGGTTCTAAACGATTATACCAAGTTTTAGCACTTCCTCCCAAGGTAAAAGGAAACAGCTTTAAGAAATAGTAGCGTTGATGGATTTCATCTTTACCAAATAACACAGATAAGTCATGCAAGATAGCAATGTGTTCAAAAGGAAACTCATCCTCTCTACCATAAAACTTATATTTTTCAGCTTTTTCAATTATTTCAGGATCAACACTAAACTCATAATCTTTATCTTTAATTTTAATAGCAGGAGCATTCATTTTCTCAGTAATAGGAAAATATCCATCAAGAGGAGAATTTTTATAGCTATCAAGTTTATCCAATTTATCAAGGTCAGAATTCATAAAAGCCATAGTTAATGCCTCCTCTTCCTCAGAAGAAGTTTCAAATTCATTATCACAATATTCATTATCTTCTAACTCAGATTCCACATTTTCAGGTGTTTCAGTTATCTCAGATGTTTCAGGTGTCACTTCTTTGTCTATGCTACCACATAATAAATCATTTTCATTACTAGTAGACATTTTAGACAATGGTGAACTAGATAAAACCTTTCCTCTTTTCTTAGGAGCAACAGCAGAAGCAACATTAGGTGAAAAGTTTGGCCTACTTGGCAAATCCGTACCTCCGCGAGTAGTTGAAGGCCTCATTTCCTTCAGAGTAGTCTTTTCCTTTCCCATGGTTAGGAACAAGCAAAAGCAGCAAATAGATGATAACAAGTTGTCTTACCAATAAAGCTAGGTTCCCCGGCAACGGCGCCAGAAAACGTCTTGATACCCACAAGTATAGGGGATCGCTGAAGTCTTCGTTGGGAAGTATTACCCAAATTTATAGTTCGACTCGATGGGAACACAAGAATATCAATAAGACCTTGGCAATTGAGGCGTCACTCTCAACCACACTTGTATATCAATAACTTGCAGCAGTAATAGTGATGGCAGTAGTAAGATTCAAGTAACAAGCAGAACAGTAGCAGTGAACAAGTGTTTCCCAGTTTTCACCGGAAAAGTGAAAGTGTAACTCAGAGATTCAAAACGTAGGCATGAGGTGATAGCGGGGTGTTGCAAGAATGAGATTGATCATATAATAAGAAACAAAATAACAATGGGACCTATCTCTAACTCCGATATATGTAGGTATGTGTTCCATATTTAGTTGTGCGTACTAACCAAGAGAATTTGCACAACATCTATTGTCCAACCTGCCAATTTCACCGGGGCCAACTTGGAACTACAGGTAATTAAGGTCTACCCTTTCGAATAGACTGGAACAATGCATTAACACTTCATGAACACATAGAATCCTCAAACTAAAACATCTCCCCCTTGTTTTCCCTATATGTCACGTTTAGGGTTCGCAGGTTCAACATAATAGCAGGTGATACACTTTGCAGATAAATACCAAACTCAAATATATGATGGGGCAATATAAGTTCAGTACTGAAATCATGCCACTCGGGCCCTAGTAGCAGGCATTAAACATAGCAAGAGTGCATCAACACAATACAAAAGTATCCTCAAGATAAAACCCTAAAATCCCGAACAACGGGTAGCATTACATGATCAATCTCATCCAATCCCCATCCACCTCACATGCCTACAGCGGACTACTCACACATGGTGATGGAGAGGGAGCTCATGGTCGATGGAGATGAAGGCGGTGAAGATGGCGGTGAAGACGGTCTCCGGATCCCTCCACCCGAGGAGAAATCCTGTATCAATCTGTCCCCGAAACGAAGATCGTGATGGTGGCGGCGGTGTGTTTCGCAAAAGCTCCTCTCCTCCTAGGGCAAGCACTTTTTCGTATATATGAGGGGGTACGTCGAAGACCGAAGGCGAGGCGGCGCCCGAGGCCCATTTGGGATGGGCCCACGCGGCCAGGTACAGGGGCCGCGTGGGACCCACCCATTTGGCCCTCGAGCGCTTCCTCGTGTCCATCTTTTGTCCATTGTCCTTCTTTTCCATAAAAATTGACGTGGTAATTTTCTCCGATTTTATTTCCTGCAGAAATAGCCAAAAAAGAGACTTTGCTAAAAACAGCGTCAGATTCAGCAGTTTTATTCAAATATGGGAAGATTCCGGAGCAAATCATGAAGCAAAGTGCTTGGAAAAGTAGATGCATTTTGGATGCATCATGTTTAGAATATTGTCCATTAAGAAGTATGATGTATGTAGGTACGGGGTGGCCGATGTGACAACGACATATGTATTGAGTGACACAATACAGCCCAACATCCTTTATTTGGGGGTAAAAAGGAAGAAGTATGATGTGGGAGTGACAACAAACCACGCTAGACTTACGAGGGTGACCCTAGCAACACAAATGATTATTTTCTTTCGACTATGTGTTTTAGGACATGGAGCCGTCATAGAAGTTTACCATTAAATCATGACAATTGTGTGTACTTTTTATTTATACCATGATAATCACCATAGATTGGAGAGAGGATTGAGTGAACCCATGAACCCATGTCCATTGTTCCTATAAGAGAAAACCTTTGTCTTGTCCTCTTGCATTGAAGAGGATTGGGACATTTTACATTCTTGTTTTGTTACATTAAACTTCCATCCATTAAATCAACCATCTTGTTCTTTAAACTTGTTTAGTGCATAATCAACTAAAACTTGTGACACTTGGGTTGTAGGGAATAGATAACTTTTCCTTCTTACTCCTGCGGATCGATACACTACTTCCATATTGAGAGGTGCTACAGTGATCCCCTGCTTTTGGGGTTATCAAGTACTTTTTTGGCGCCGTTGCCGGGGAGCGTAGCGCTTAAGTTTTTATTCTTGTGTGCACTAGACTTTAGATTTATTTTTATCTTGTTTTATATCTTGCAATCATCTAAGCTTGGGGAGGTTCCTTTAAACTTGTTTGGTTGTGAGTTTCTCATTAGCTTTACTTTTAGTTATGTATCAGTTTATACTCTCCTTATTTGAAAAACACAAAAAAATTAGTTCATTTGTTATGTTCGTGGAATGTATGAGTCACGTACTTATGCAACCCCCCATGGTTGAATCAATTAGTGTTGATCAAAAAAGGTTTATAATGTAAGGAGCACTCAGACTACCAGTCCGAAGTGCCCACGTTATGTAAACAGATCACGATCCCAATGATCAGTGCATCGCGATCACATAACCAACATGGTATACAAAGTTACATCATCCAACTCGATTAGTACAAGACTTACATAAATGATGGTCGCACGTCCAAGCCTGCAACCAACGTCACGCAGGACGGAATTAACTATGATATAGCGGAAGCTTTTGGCTAGCATCGGCCTTCGTCACAACCAAACGCATTCCCACAGAGCAGTTGACCGGTGACACTCAGTTGGCGTAGTCGTCGGCGTACTCCTCCTCCTCGTCGTCCATCTCCTCGTTGTAATCTGGACGTTTGAATATCCAGAGACACAGCCATATGAGTACATTTACGTACTCGCAAAACCCACCTCAAGGCTTAAATTTTCATGGTAATGCAATAAAACGTTTTCGAAAACTGGGATAGCTGCTATATGATGCTATAGGGCTTAGTTTTCGCAAACGATGCTTTTTGACATAGAGATTACAACATCTCTATATACTTGTTAAACAAAACATTTAGAGATAGAATTCTCTCTTGTAGAAATAGCATGCACTAATTCCACATTCTTGTAAAACACTTGGTAAAACCTTTGAAAGACACTAGGATGGGGATACCCCTTTTTCTTTCCACGAGATCCGACTGATTGTCTCCCCGAGATCAACCATCTTTTCTAAAATTCCGTACCTCCCAGGTACCTTTCTGATTCTTCTTTTAGTCCAAACCAGAAAACAACTTTTCTTCTTTCACCAGTCGCCCAGTGTGGCCTTTGCAACCGTCCATGACCGCGGACACGGCTATTCGAATAGTTATACACTCTGCAGAGGTGGTACACTTTCACCACAAGATTCGGATGGTCTGCCGTGGATCAACCACGGACTGTACAGAGACAGCATGCACACATCAGACGGCCGATCCTAACTTCCACTATGTCAGTGCTAGTATAAGAATATCCTCTTCGAGTGGGTTTGTTCTCCCCGGCACCGAGTGAGCTAGCCGTATCGATCCAGTTTCCCCTAGCCTCACACCGCCATGACAGGAGACCCACCGTTGCTTCCCGGTGGCACACGAAGTCCACACTTTGTATGCCCATTCCCTTGCAGCATTCGGTTCCGGGGACTCTAACCCCTTCTAGCCAATTGAGGAGTATTCGAATACTAACACCAACAAGCTTCCGCTAAGCCCCGTGCCCATTTTGAGGTAATGTGGTTGTACGGGTTAATTGTTCAGGCGGCAGCAGGGACTTCGTAAACAAACCTCCATCTCCGACTGCTCCCAGCAGCTCGGGTTTTCGTAAACTCACCGAATGCTCCCAGCACTTCGGGTTTTCATAAACATCTCCATTTGCTCCCAGCAACATGGGTTTTATAAAACACTTTCTCGCCGATCGCTCACAGCGACTCGGGTTTTCTTTTAAAAACATTTCATCAAATCCAGGCTCCCATCCTAAAGTTTTGAGGTAAGAGTATAAGGATATGCTACTAGTAAATATAATTTTCTTGATAGCGCCTTCAGTAGAAGACTTCTCAAGTAAAGACTTATTTTTATAAACCTATTATATATACTAGTAAATATATCTTTGGCCAAACAATATTTGAAAAATAGTTTTGGGGTGGCAAAATGCCACAGAAGAAATAAGACATGCATTATTTTATTTTGAAAACCAAAACATGCTTCGTATAAATAATAGGATTTTAGTAGGGTGGTGAGGTGGCTTGCCTGGTTTCAGATATGTCCCTGGAATTCTCTTCATATAACAAGAACAATAAAATCCCATCTCTCTTCAGAAATTCCCCTCCGAAGGTATCTCCGATAGCGTCGTTCTCTAGCGTCGCAAAAAGAACACAATCAACATACAGTAGAACACTCCAACAACAAACATCAAGCAAAACTAACAAGCAACGATCAAGAGGCAAAATTATTATTTAACAAACAAGTTTGGAAATCACCACACCACTCATGTTTATAAGGATAGGTCTAAGTAGTGATTAAGCATCTTTTAAGGATTACCACTAACATGCAAGGCTAAGCACCACTATCAAACATACACAACCAGTAGCTAACATTCTTAGTTGAAAGTGGTTATTTAGCTCATAAAGTTTATTAGACAACACAACCTAATCAAACAAGTGTTAAGCTTTTCAATCACCACTTAACAACACATGCTTAACTCAAATCAAACCTAACACCTGCCACTAACAGTACTAACATACTAAAAGTAACTTATTTTGGTGAGCTACAACACCAAAACAATTCACAACAACAAAAACAACATTTTCACAAAGGACCAAACAATTTTTCTATCATTTTTAAAAGGCAGAAAACACCATTTTGATAGTTTATTAAGTCCAGGGTGTTCTGTTAAACCAAATTTTATGAAAATCTAGGTTTAGGTTCTTTGTAAGAATTAGAAACTACTGCAATTGGATTTAGTCCAAAATCTTAATCACAGAAAATTAATTAAATGCTAGAAAACCCTACTGGTCCAAACTTCAAACACATGCCATTTCAAAACTAAGCATCACAAACACATGAGGTTAATTTCTACAGAAAGATATACTCACAAGCATTCCAGAACAATTGGATTTATCATTTTTGGATTCATAAAACTCAAGTTAAAAAAAATTCCTTGATTCAGACAAGTGGCAGTGCAGTAATTATCAAGGACACACAAATTAATATTTTTCAGATCTGCAAGTTGGACGTGGTTCTAAACTCATCCGTTTATCACTGTGCTTTTTAGTTTGTACAAATACGTATCTTAACTATTTTATTTCGAATTAAACTAACAGGACAGAAACAGATCTACACAAAAAGAATAGATCTATAGAAAAAAAAACGAATAGGGCCAGATCTGCACGACCTGGGCCGCACAGTGATGGATTAGGCCCAGATCCGCGACTCTGGCTCGTCTCCATCCTGGGAGCGTTCAGAACGTCGCCATGGACGCAAACTCGACGAGGAGACGCATGTTCTCACCATGGGGGCTTATGGGGGTGATGGAGATGGTGCAGGTGAGGTGCGGAGGGTTGGTGTAGCCAGGGGTTTGCTGCGGAACTCGTCGGCGAGCTCCAGAACAGCAGCTAGGGCGAGGACGGCCGCGACGGGCATGAGGTGGCAACGGCGGCTCCAGGGTTTCTAAGAACAAAAGGAGGTGTCTATTAGCTAGACCTAGAGGTGGAAAAGACGCTGGAAAAAGAATGGAGAGCAGAGAGGGACGACATCGAAGGCAAGCTTGCTCGCAAGCTCCCAGGTCCGAGTTGGGAGACCTCGCGTTCCCTGGCGGAAATTGAGTGAGGGCTCGGTTGGTACTGCTCCAGGAGGTGGAGGAGAGTGGGGGGAGTTAGAATGGCAAGGAGAGGGAGGTAGGAACGGCCTCGAGAGGCTTTAACCAGAGGGGAGGCCGGTGTATGGTGAACTGTGTGCACGACGCGCAAGGCGCGGTCGAAGGAGGTGGATTGGGCAGGCATGGCGGTGTCTGGGAGGTGGGCGGTGGTGCAAAGCTTCGGGGGCAGCCACTGTCTCATCTTCTGTGGCAGCAAGAAGAAAAAGAGAGGGGTGCCCTTCTCCACGGGTTCCCGAGGTGGGCGTGCTTCGCTTGGACAGCATGGTCATCACGCATGCCCGGGATTTGGGGAGGTGGTCGTGCAGATGTGAGAGAGCACGGTGGCGCGGTGGCCAAGCTCGTGGTGCAGCGCACACGCGAGGTCAATCACCGGGTGTGCATGGAGGGCATGGCTCGGCCTGGCCGTTCTCCTCATCGTGACAGGCTCCGGGTGCTGCTAGGGTAGGCTCAAGGTGTAGGGGTTTGAGTTCAAGGGGTTGGTAAGCTTTGTATTGATTTTTAAGAGAGATTCAAACGAATTTGGAGTGAACCAAAACGGATTTCAGAAAAACGAGTTTAGGAATTCAGACAGGATTTCTTCTAAGTCCTGGAAAACTGACATTTTGTGTCCAAAGTGGAAGATGAATTGATGGCCCTAAAGTGCTCGAAATTTTTGGATAAAGGCAGGTACTTGACGTACATACTCTAAATTTTGAGAAACATCTTTTGAATCATTTAAACAAAATGATTTGAGCACTGGATCATGATGGTTAGAACTGAATGTTTTAACAGTTTTCACAAATTGATATCACGAAGGTAACAAAACCATCATGGCAAGGTGATCAAAGGGCCAAAATGATCAAGAATAAAGGTTCAGAGGTGAAGTACTACCTATGGTGATCACAAGTGTTACCATAGCACGAATGAACCGGAAGGTTTTGATGGTTTTGTAAGGAGACAAAAAGAGAATAAAATAACAGGTTCTGAAAACTACTATTTTGGTGGCATCAAAGCCATCATGGAATAAGAATGTTAAAAACATTCAAACCTCCAATAAAACATAGGATGATACCTAGGATGACAAGGATGGATGAGGTGGTGGTGCAATTCCCAAAATGATCAAGGTTATAGATTTTGTGGGGCTCAAGATATGGAATCTTTTAACAGAAAAGAAGATAGGACCAGAGAAGGTTTTGTCAAGGCTTTACAAGATCTTAAATAGTATTTGCAAATACTTTTGAATAAAGGAGTCACATATGACCATAGGAATGTTGGGTAATTCTTCTAAGAATTTTGGAAATACTTTTATTCACAAAACATTTTAGAATCCTCTTCTGACCTTTTTGTAAATAGATTATAATAGATAAGAAAATGCTTTCAAAACAAATATCTTTGAATTGATATGGGAGGGTATATCATAAGGATCACAAAAGTGATTTTTAAGAATTAACTCTTTTGAAAGTATTTGAGATCTCTTGTGAAAACAAAAGGCTTTTTAGTATGCACCAAAACATTTGAGAGAAAATGGGATTAATGGCCAAGATAGGAACATTGGCCATAATATTTGTGAGATACAAGTAAATAGGATGGCAAGGAACTTAGGTTGATTTCAAAAAGGAATAAGGAGTGATTTTAGAAAGGATGCAAAGATAAGAGTGATATAGACACTAATTTGAAATGCCATCAAAAGGGCTTTGGAATCAAATGATAGGAGGTTTCAGATTACACTTTCAAAACTTGAATAGAGGGTTAAGATATGGGATACAATTTCCCTGATGGTTCATTGATGAGAAGAGCAAGATTTGACACAATGGCATGTCTCCAAAGTTGGAAGTTTCTAATAGCTAAAAAGATAGCTTAAGATAGGAGAAGGCATATGGATTATTTTACTTGCCAAAACGTTGAACACAAAGGTCATGTCAAAACTTGGTTGCTCTTTAAATGGGTGGTTATTTTGAGGTAAACAATACAAACAATTAGTCACAACAAGCCAAACTAGGCAATCAAAAGAAAAACACATCCAAAAGCTAGAGGTTTGAAAAAGTTTTTGTTGGTTCCAAATTTTGGGTCACTAATAACAAAGTCTTTCTTGCTTCCAAAATTTGGGGCGTTACAGACCTTCCCCCCTTAAAAGAATCTCGTCCCGAGATTCCTAAGCGGGTACTAAAAGAGTGCAAGGACAGAGGGTGTGATGCTCCTTCATCATCCGAGGTTGTTGATTTCCAACGGTTTCCTTACGGTTAAGGCGTCTGACTTCTTCTGGAAGGCCTTGGTCTTTGCTGATGGTGTCTGTCATGAAGGTCGATGCTGATCAGCGTTCTTGTCGAGTTGACTTCAGATACTCCAGAGTTAGGGCGCAAAGGACAGTTTGCCAAAACTCCCTAATAAAACTAGCGTATGTCTTTCCCCCTTAAAAAGGGGCCTTGAAGGGTAGCTGTTGAAGGTATAAGTTGTTGCCGATTTCAATATGTTGTTGTTCTTGGGTATCACGGTGATCTTCGTCTTGGTCGTAGTTCCTCGGCGATTGGAGTTGATGTAGACACTTGTCCAAAGATTGCTGTCTTGAGGGGTTAGTAGTTAAATACACGCCAACAGTTTTCGAGCCTCACAGGGATGTCAGGTTCGTAGACTTGACTCTCTCCGTTTTTTCCTAAAAAGTCAAAGGGTGCTACAGTCTACTAAAGGCGTCTAACTTGCTTAGTGTGTTGTCCACAGCAACCGCCTTCGGGCCTTTCGTCGCTCTTGGCATCTTGTTAGATATGATGTCTTCTATTGTGCCCACCTTCGTTTTAGCTGACGAACAAAGTTGATGAAGACTTCCTTGGTTCGTTGACTTCATGACGCCACACACAATCCTTCAGAGGTCGTTTCTATCTTAGTTAGCCTAGAAGATTAGTTAAGATACATATTGCTATCAGTCTCAAGTCGGGCAAGTCGAGTTAATAAGGTTGGCGCATAGAAGGCATTTATGACTCTTGCTTCGGGGTACATCTTTCAGTGCTGGTTGTCTTCGTTGTTGCTGACGTTGATCTTATTTGCGTGTCACGGCATGAGGGCTTCATAAAATCTTCACAAAGTAGTGGCTCCTGGCGTTCTTTGAGTCCTCCGTATTGCCATCTGTAAGTAACACTTCCGTTGGCGCCTCTTTTCGGATCTCGGTTTGTAGGTCTCGAGGAGGTTAGTTAGTAACAGGACGACTGGGGTTAGATGTCACTCTAAAGTTAGATATGTTAAGTTAGTGATGGTATCCTTGCAGTTCGAAAAGTTAAGTAAGCTAGGCAAGGTCCCTCACATCACGGGGATGGGCTTTCTCGGGGTGGTCTTCTGTATCAGGTGCGGTTGAAAAGCTTTCACGTGTCAAAGTTTAGATCAGAGGCAAAACATTTTAGGGAGGTTTTCTAAACAAGTTTTGAATTGCATCACGATGCATCTAACGCTAAAAGGGCCAAAAAGGTATTTTGTGTAGAGACAAAAGGATGTTTAAGCAAAAGGGAAGTATGTGCCTAATACGTGTTGCCGACAAGGCGTGCTTGTGAAAGATACCAGCAAAACAACACACAAGCAACATGCATGCACACGAACAATACACGCACAAACAGT
The DNA here is from genome assembly GCA_947311845.1 of Poa pratensis. Taxonomy (NCBI): domain Eukaryota; kingdom Viridiplantae; phylum Streptophyta; class Magnoliopsida; order Poales; family Poaceae; genus Poa; species Poa pratensis. The sequence continues at coordinate 19,649,423 of CAMZMU010000049.1, forward strand.
GAGCACACAAAGCACATACATTATCAACGAGCACCTAACAATCGTGGGTAGTGTATTCCAACCAAGGGTCATATCCTAGACGTCCTATGGGTCTTGGTCAATCCTAAGTGTTGGAGTCTTCATTTCCTCGCATGGGGCTCCTGCTGGAAAGCTTGGAATTCTTGAGGTTGCCGATGGCATAACATTGTTGGGTCGAGTCAAGGGAGTGAAGGTGATATGGCATTCTGGTCTTGCCTTCTGCACATTCCAAAGGATTTGGAGATCTTGGCTTTGTTGTCATCGACGACCTTGGTCTTGCGGACTGTGCATCTGAAGGCTCATTGCTGCCTTGTAATTTCTTGATAGCGAGCTTCTCCATCTGGGGGCTAGTTACTTAGGTCTTATTTGGGTTCATCGTCAAGCCTAAACAAGTTTTGAATAGGGACAAGAGAGTATAGAAAACTCTTTTTAAATACTTTGAAATTAGAAAGGTAAGATCAAGATATTTTTGAGAATAGGTGAGGAGTGGAAACCATACTAGGCTTACCTTGAAGAAAAATAGATTTCTGTAGAAGTAAATTTTAGCAAGGTATTTTCTTCCTAAGCTAACGACCATGCTAACTAAGGTATCCTATGGTCAACGATGGCTCTGATACCAAGTCTGTAAGGAGCCCTCAGACTACCAGTCCGAAGTGCCCACGTTATGTAAACAGATCACGATCCCAATGATCAGTGCATCGCGATCACATAACCAACATGGTATACAAAGTTACATCATCCAACTCGATTAGTACAAGACTTACATAAATGATGGTCGCACGTCCAAGCCTGCAACCAACGTCACGCAGGACGGAATTAACTATGATATAGCGGAAGCTTTTGGCTAGCATCGGCCCTCGTCACAACCAAACGCATTCCCACAGAGCAGTTGACTGGTGACACTCAGTTGGCGTAGTCGTCGACGTACTCCTCCTCCTCGTCGTCCATCTCCTCGTTGTAATCTGGACGTTTGAATATCCAGGGACACAGCCATATGAGTACATTTACGTACTCGCAAAACCCACCTCAAGGCTTAAGTTTTCATGGTAATGCAATAAAACATTTTCGAAAACTGGGATAGCTGCTATATGATGCTACAGGGCTTAGTTTTCGCAAACGATGCTTTTTGACATAGAGATTACAACATTTCTATATACTTGTTAAACAAAACATTTAGAGATAGAATTCTCTCTTGTAGAAATATCATGCACTAATTCCACATTCTTGTAAAACACTTGGTAAAACCTTTCAAAGACACTAGGATGGGGATACCCCTTTTTCTTTCCACGAGATCCGACTGATTGTCTCCCCGAGATCAACCATCTTTTCTCAAATTCCGTACCTCCCAGGTACCTTTCTGATTCTTCTTTTAGTCCAAACCAGAAAACAACTTTTCTTCTTTCACCAGTCGCCCAGTGTGGCCTTTGCAACCGTCCATGACCGCGGACACGGCTATTCGAATAGTTATACACTCCGCAGAGGTGGTACACTTTCACCACAAGATTCGGATGGTCTGCCGTGGATCAACCACGGACTGTACAGAGACAGCATGCACACATCAGACGGCCGATCCTAACTTCCACTATGTCAGTGCTAGTATAAGAATATCCTCTTCGAGTGGGTTTGTTCTCCCCGGCACCGAGTGAGCTAGCCGTATCGATCCGGTTTCCCCTAGCCTCACACCGCCATGATAGGAGACCCACCGTTGCTTCCCGGTGGCACACGAAGTCCACACTTTGTATGCCCATTCCCTTGCAGCATTCGGTTCCGGGGACTCTAACCCCTTCTAGCCAATTGAGGAGTATTCGAATACTAACACCAACAAGCTTCCGCTAAGCCCCGTGCCCATTTTGAGGTAATGTGGTTGTACGGGTTAATTGTTCAGGCGGCAGCAGGGACTTCGTAAACAAACCTCCATCTCCGACTGCTCCCAGCAGCTCGGGTTTTCGTAAACTCACCGAATGCTCCCAGCACTTCGGGTTTTCATAAACATCTCCATTTGCTCCCAGCAACATGGGTTTTATAAAACACTTTCTCGCCGATCGCTCACAGCGACTCGGGTTTTCTTTTAAAAACATTTCATCAAATCCAGGCTCCCATCCTAAAGTTTTGAGGTAAGAGTATAAGGATATGCTACTAGTAAATATAATTTTCTTGATAGCGCCTTCAGTAGAAGACTTCTCAAGTAAAGACTTATTTTTATAAACCTATTATATATACTAGTAAATATATCTTTGGCCAAACAATATTTTGAAAAATAGTTTTGGGGTGGCAAAATGCCACAGAAGAAATAAGACATGCATTATTTTATTTTGAAAACCAAAACATGCTTCGTATAAATAATAGGATTTTAGTAGGGTGGTGAGGTGGCTTGCCTGGTTTCAGATATGTCCCTGGAATTCTCTTCATATAACAAGAACAATAAAATCCCATCTCTCTTCAGAAATTCCCCTCCGAAGGTATCTCCGATAGCGTCGTTCTCTAGCGTCGCAAAAAGAACACAATCAACATACAGTAGAACACTCCAACAACAAACATCAAGCAAAACTAACAAGCAACGATCAAGAGGCAAAATTATTATTTAACAAACAAGTTTGGAAATCACCACACCACTCATGTTTATAAGGATAGGTCTAAGTAGTGATTAAGCATCTTTTAAGGATTACCACTAACATGCAAGGCTAAGCACCACTATCAAACATACACAACCAGTAGCTAACATTCTTAGTTGAAAGTGGTTATTTAGCTCATAAAGTTTATTAGACAACACAACCTAATCAAACAAGTGTTAAGCTTTTCAATCACCACTTAACAACACATGCTTAACTCAAATCAAACCTAACACCTGCCACTAACAGTACTAACATACTAAAAGTAACTTATTTTGGTGAGCTACAACACCAAAACAATTCACAACAACAAAAACAACATTTTCACAAAGGACCAAACAATTTTTCTATCATTTTTAAAAGGCAGAAAACACCATTTTGATAGTTTATTAAGTCCAGGGTGTTCTGTTAAACCAAATTTTATGAAAATCTAGGTTTAGGTTCTTTGTAAGAATTAGAAACTACTGCAATTGGATTTAGTCCAAAATCTTAATCACAGAAAATTAATTAAATGCTAGAAAACCCTACTGGTCCAAACTTCAAACACATGCCATTTCAAAACTAAGCATCACAAACACATGAGGTTAATTTCTACAGAAAGATATACTCACAAGCATTCCAGAACAATTGGATTTATCATTTTTGGATTCATAAAACTCAAGTTAAAAAAAATTCCTTGATTCAGACAAGTGGCAGTGCAGTAATTATCAAGGACACACAAATTAATATTTTTCAGATCTGCAAGTTGGACGTGGTTCTAAACTCATCCGTTTATCACTGTGCTTTTTAGTTTGTACAAATACGTATCTTAACTATTTTATTTCGAATTAAACTAACAGGACAGAAACAGATCTACACAAAAAGAATAGATCTATAGAAAAAAAAACGAATAGGGCCAGATCTGCACGACCTGGGCCGCACAGTGATGGATTAGGCCCAGATCCGCGACTCTGGCTCGTCTCCATCCTGGGAGCGTTCAGAACGTCGCCATGGACGCAAACTCGACGAGGAGACGCATGTTCTCACCATGGGGGCTTATGGGGGTGATGGAGATGGTGCAGGTGAGGTGCGGAGGGTTGGTGTAGCCAGGGGTTTGCTGCGGAACTCGTCGGCGAGCTCCAGAACAGCAGCTAGGGCGAGGACGGCCGCGACGGGCATGAGGTGGCAACGGCGGCTCCAGGGTTTCTAAGAACAAAAGGAGGTGTCTATTAGCTAGACCTAGAGGTGGAAAAGACGCTGGAAAAAGAATGGAGAGCAGAGAGGGACGACATCGAAGGCAAGCTTGCTCGCAAGCTCCCAGGTCCGAGTTGGGAGACCTCGCGTTCCCTGGCGGAAATTGAGTGAGGGCTCGGTTGGTACTGCTCCAGGAGGTGGAGGAGAGTGGGGGGAGTTAGAATGGCAAGGAGAGGGAGGTAGGAACGGCCTCGAGAGGCTTTAACCAGAGGGGAGGCCGGTGTATGGTGAACTGTGTGCACGACGCGCAAGGCGCGGTCGAAGGAGGTGGATTGGGCAGGCATGGCGGTGTCTGGGAGGTGGGCGGTGGTGCAGAGCTTCGGGGGCAGCCACTGTCTCATCTTCTGTGGCAGCAAGAAGAAAAAGAGAGGGGTGCCCTTCTCCACGGGTTCCCGAGGTGGGCGTGCTTCGCTTGGACAGCATGGTCATCACGCATGCCCGGGATTTGGGGAGGTGGTCGTGCAGATGTGAGAGAGCACGGTGGCGCGGTGGCCAAGCTCGTGGTGCAGCGCACACGCGAGGTCAATCACCGGGTGTGCATGGAGGGCATGGCTCGGCCTGGCCGTTCTCCTCATCGTGACAGGCTCCGGGTGCTGCTAGGGTAGGCTCAAGGTGTAGGGGTTTGAGTTCAAGGGGTTGGTAAGCTTTGTATTGATTTTTAAGAGAGATTCAAACGAATTTGGAGTGAACCAAAACGGATTTCAGAAAAACGAGTTTAGGAATTCAGACAGGATTTCTTCTAAGTCCTGGAAAACTGACATTTTGTGTCCAAAGTGGAAGATGAATTGATGGCCCTAAAGTGCTCGAAATTTTTGGATAAAGGCAGGTACTTGACGTACATACTCTAAATTTTGAGAAACATCTTTTGAATCATTTAAACAAAATGATTTGAGCACTGGATCATGATGGTTAGAACTGAATGTTTTAACAGTTTTCACAAATTGATATCACGAAGGTAACAAAACCATCATGGCAAGGTGATCAAAGGGCCAAAATGATCAAGAATAAAGGTTCAGAGGTGAAGTACTACCTATGGTGATCACAAGTGTTACCATAGCACGAATGAACCGGAAGGTTTTGATGGTTTTGTAAGGAGACAAAAAGAGAATAAAATAACAGGTTCTGAAAACTACTATTTTGGTGGCATCAAAGCCATCATGGAATAAGAATGTTAAAAACATTCAAACCTCCAATAAAACATAGGATGATACCTAGGATGACAAGGATGGATGAGGTGGTGGTGCAATTCCCAAAATGATCAAGGTTATAGATTTTGTGGGGCTCAAGATATGGAATCTTTTAACAGAAAAGAAGATAGGACCAGAGAAGGTTTTGTCAAGGCTTTACAAGATCTTAAATAGTATTTGCAAATACTTTTGAATAAAGGAGTCACATATGACCATAGGAATGTTGGGTAATTCTTCTAAGAATTTTGGAAATACTTTTATTCACAAAACATTTTAGAATCCTCTTCTGACCTTTTTGTAAATAGATTATAATAGATAAGAAAATGCTTTCAAAACAAATATCTTTGAATTGATATGGGAGGGTATATCATAAGGATCACAAAAGTGATTTTTAAGAATTAACTCTTTTGAAAGTATTTGAGATCTCTTGTGAAAACAAAAGGCTTTTTAGTATGCACCAAAACATTTGAGAGAAAATGGGATTAATGGCCAAGATAGGAACATTGGCCATAATATTTGTGAGATACAAGTAAATAGGATGGCAAGGAACTTAGGTTGATTTCAAAAAGGAATAAGGAGTGATTTTAGAAAGGATGCAAAGATAAGAGTGATATAGACACTAATTTGAAATGCCATCAAAAGGGCTTTGGAATCAAATGATAGGAGGTTTCAGATTACACTTTCAAAACTTGAATAGAGGGTTAAGATATGGGATACAATTTCCCTGATGGTTCATTGATGAGAAGAGCAAGATTTGACACAATGGCATGTCTCCAAAGTTGGAAGTTTCTAATAGCTAAAAAGATAGCTTAAGATAGGAGAAGGCATATGGATTATTTTACTTGCCAAAACGTTGAACACAAAGGCCATGTCAAAACTTGGTTGCTCTTTAAATGGGTGGTTATTTTGAGGTAAACAATACAAACAATTAGTCACAACAAGCCAAACTAGGCAATCAAAAGAAAAACACATCCAAAAGCTAGAGGTTTGAAAAAGTTTTTGTTGGTTCCAAATTTTGGGTCACTAATAACAAAGTCTTTCTTGCTTCCAAAATTTGGGGCATTACATATAATGGAAGCATTTAATGTACTTGGCCATGCATTATGTGATAGGTATAATGTATCTTGCTGCATAGATCAATATCCTAAGCATCTTAAATTTCAATGCAAGCTTGAGAGTATGCCTATAATTGCCTCTTACCATAATAATGAAATTATGACCACTGATATGAAGGCAGCCGAGGAATTTACTATTGTAATGAGAATTCTTTAGATAGTTATGTTTAATATAGATAAAGCTCGCCTCACACCAAGACTTGCTATAACACTTGAACAACTCTTGAAACTCTTTTGTAAGAATACCTATATCCTTGAATATTATAACAATCTTGTTGCTATCAAGGAGAGATCTAATGGCTTGCAGGAACAAGAAGAATATAGAGAAGGGGAAAAGGTATTAGAGGATTGCCCATATCCTTACTCACCATGCTATTTTGATTCTGATTCTGATGATGATCAACACATTCAAAATGATATTATTATTGATAATAGCTTTGAAAGTGATGAGGAATTTGGTTTAGATATTCTATATGATAATGCTCTAGATGATGGTCCTATTTTACTTGATAATCCTCCATGTTTAGAACTTGTTACTAAATTATGTGGGGATAAAGATGATATACTTGTTGTTTGTGACAATACTCTCACTCATGAGAGTCCTACTTTGTCTTTGAATTCTCCTGATTACACTGTAGAGGAGAAAAATTATTTTGATGATACTATGTCTCCCATTTATGACGATTACAATGATGAATGTGATATTTTCAGTCCACCTACTATTGAGGATAAAGTTTATTATGATTATGATATGCCTCCTATGTATGATGATTATGAATGTTTTACTCCTACTATCACTAATAAGAAGGATTTTACTTATGTGGAGAGTATTAATACTTTTATGCTTGTAGATCATGAAAGACATGTTTTATGTCATAATTATATTGTTGAATTCATTCATGATGCTACTGAAAGTTATTATGAGAGGGGAAAACATGGTTCTAAACATTTCAATATTATTACGTTTCCTCTCTTTAAGTTCAAAGCTTGAAATTGCTCTTGTTTTATCTTCCTATGCTACTTGCTTTGTGTTTCAATGATTTATTTTCTTACAAGATCCCAATGCATAGGAAGTGGTTTAGACTTAAAAGTGTTTCATATTTTTCTCTTGATGCTCTCTTTTGCATTTCAATTCTTGTTCCTATGTGAGCATCATTAAAACTATCATGGCTGTCCAGAAAACAGATTCCTAAGCTTCACTGCGAAAAATGTTAAAAATCACAGAAAAGGAATTTTGACCTGAAATTTTACGAACGCAATCTTCAGTTATTAATACACATTTCATTAGTTCAAAATTTTCTGATTTGAGCAACGTAAGTGCCTCTGAAAATTCACTCTTTACGGGCTGTCCAGTTTTTGACAGATTATGTCTTTATTTTGCATTGCTCTCATTATTTGTGTTTGTGTAGTTCTATTGATCAAAGAGCAATGCACAACCATAGTAACAGTAGCTAATGTTTAGAATCAACTCATGATATGTCTTTGTTGTACCTATGAGGATTTAATTTATGGAGACACTAACCCCTCTAATCAAGTTTTATGTTTAGTTTTGTATAAAGAGAATTTTTCAAATGGAAGAGTTGAGGGTGATGAACAAAGATCAAGAGGGACAACCACTCAAGCTTGGGGATGTTACCCCTAGACTCACCCAACATATATCAAATAAGTACAAGAATTCAAGCTTGGGGATGCCAAGCCACCTCACTCCAACCATCTTGATAACAAGTAAGCCTAGCTATATGGCTATAAAGAAAGCGCTTTACGGGAGGCAACCCGGTAGTTTTTTTTCTTTGTGTCCTCTTGCTGTAACAAGAGACTTAGTTTTTAGTTTAGTTTCTAGAATTTTTAATAAAGTGCCAAGTTTTACCCATTTTGGCTTGAAAAAGTTGCTTATTGTATTCAGAGATTTTATTCCAGCACGAGTCTGTGCACGGTATGATTTTTCATTCCTATTCTGTAACTCCGAATGAGCTGCAATTTGAACTGTAGTTGCAACTTTTCATCCTCTGTATGCATGAATTTTTCAGATTTTTCGACATAATTAAGTAGGGTAGAAAAATGCGTTTTGCTGCTGCTGTTTTTCTGGACAGATTCTGTCCCATTTTGTTTGATGCATTCTTTAAACTATTAACTTGAATCTTTTTGATCCAATTGAGTTTATAAGTAGGCATACAACATTATACACTTTCTGGACATTCATATGAATTTTTGTTTAAGGATTATATGCAGCAAGCAATTCATTTGTCTATCACTACTAATGTCTCCCCACAGAAAAGAAATGGGAGAAACGGTGTTTTGAAGTTTTTTCACAGGGATTAGAGGAGATGCACCAAGAGCTATCCAAGGATGGTGAAGACCATAAGCTTGGGGATGTGAAGACAACCCCACTGGACCAACACACTCTCGGTTTGCACATGTCTAACTTCTATTTTTCGATCAATGCACTTTATCGCATAAACTTGGAGCGTCTTTTTATTTACTTTTTATTTCGGTTTGTTTGTCTTGAGACCACCACTATCATTTATGTTATGAGAGAGCTACTAGAAATTTGGGTTGAATTAAGTTGGATGCTATTAAAAAGATTGGGAAAGGGATGTTTGAGTTGATTCAAAAAGATACATATAGTTGCATGATTCATGTGCTTTTTAATGAATATTAATTTGCAAGTGTTTTATCAAGAGCTATCTTTTATTCATGTTTTGATGCTGAATGTTACTTTACTTTGTTTAACATGGATTGATTAGTTCTATGGACACTTTTGCATGCATTTAGACGGTCAACTTTCTCCCTCTTGCTAGCCCAAAAACTCCAACAAGCAAAAACTTGTTTTCCAACACCTTCAACCAAAGTTTTTCCAGTGAGTCCACCATATCTACCTATTAGCTTTATGCTATTCCAAGTATGTTTATCATGTTATATTGTATTATCTATGTTTCCGAATTAAAATGCTTATGTTATTGATTGTTATGTGAGAAGTTGGTTAAAAAGCTCTCACGAACTTGATGCACACTTTACTTTTATTCTGCACTTAATAAACATGAACCATTGTGATTAAAATTATGAAGTTGTGTGCTTGACAAGAGTCTTGGTTGGGAGTTAGCCCATATGTGTTGTCACATGGCAAGCTTTCAATGTGCTCTTAATTATATTTAGTTGATATCATGCACTTTTGTCTATGGATGCCTAACATTGTGTGAAATAAAGGTGGAAACTTGGCAAGTTTAAGGAGTAAGTATAAATGGCTAGAGAGACGCCTGGGCCGCTAACATAAGCCATGCATCATTCATGGTGGAAGTTTACTTACATGCCATAGTGGACCTTCAGTGAAGCACTTCAAAATAAAAAACTATACCCATAGTAAATAAAAGAATGCTGAGATTGTCCATTTTGTTTGTTTGTCTTGTCATTTTGACATGAGGCTTGTTCCATGTCCTGAGACAAGAGGTATCCCAGTTGACGCTCTTGATGACGCTTTTATTACTTGCAATGACTTTAAAACTTGAACTTGCTTTGTGACCCGAGTTGAGTAGCCAGTTGGGGAGGCTTTTGTATTCACGGGGCATGAGGCATCCAACCCTTACTTTGTCAAGCACATTACTCATATTTGCTTTCACTTTCAACTTAACCATTCAAGATGCTATGATAGGGGTAATGAGAGCTTGACACCAATGAATACCACATTGCAATCATTAACTTAAGTAGAAGCATTTGGAAGCTAGATGAGACTTTTGCATGTTTTACCTCTACTTATTTATCTATCTTTCCAAAGTGTCCACCTTTTATATTCAGATTTCATAAGAGTACTCTATGACCATTATAGGATGTTTTTACTTTTCATTATGCATACATTTGGTCCATAGTACTTTCTTCTATGTTACACTTTGTGAATTATCATTGAACATCCTTACATTGAATATTTGATATCACTTTATAATCCATCTTGTATATTGCTACTCCTTTGAAGAATGAATCATTTGACTCTATGTAGCAATAGTAATCATCCTTGATATCCATTGATAGTATTAAAATGCAAAGTCCATGTTAGTTTTATCACCTTCATACTCGAGGACGAGTATAGGTTAAGCTTGGGGATGTTGATGCATGTAAAATGCATACATGAACTTTGCATTGTATTACTTATATTTCAATCATATTTGCATCATATAAGGGTTATATCATTGTTTTATATTGATTTTGGGAATATTTCATAGTTTCCCTATTTTTCTGGAATTAACCCTGCACAGGCAGAAAACCCTATTTTCTATATTTTGATGTTTCAGGGACCCAAACGACGTCCAAATGACCTGGAAATTTACGAGCATCAGTTTTTGGAAGGAACGAAGCGTGGGAGCGAAGGAAGCGAACAAACGGAGGCCCGAGGGCCAAGATAGGGTGGCCCACACGGCCAGATTCCTTGGCGCGTGGGACCCACCATCTTGGGCCTCGAGGCTCCGCTGCCGTCGATCTTCTTCCCGAGCCTCCGTCTTGACCTAAAAATGACTATAAAAATAGCCCCCCGAAGGCTTTCGGAAGGAGCGCCGCAGAAACACAAAACCACGAAACAGAAGACCTGGAGCTGCAGATTGGAGGGGGAAAACTCCGGCGGGGCGCTGCCGGGGTGGTCTCCATCTTCTCCAACATCTCCACCATCATCACCATGATGAAGGGGGAGTAGTCCACCCCCTGGACTTTGGGTTTGTGGTGGTAACTTGATCTAATCTCTCAATGTATGATCATTGTTGAAGTCCATATGATGTGCCTTGCATAAGTATGGATCTATCTATGTAATTCCTATGGTGGATATTGTGGTATGAGATAATATTTGTTATGCATTTACCGTTGTGTTGGAGCTTTTATGACTTGTCATACTTTGGAGATATTCTATGATGCATGTGATGGTTTGATTTATGCATAATGCCTTGTTTATCCTTGTCATGAGGTGATTGACACCACCAAGTGTAGATAGATGAGAGAGATGTGGTCATGCACACGAAATATGAATCATTACACTAGTGTTTAGAATATTGTCCATTAAGAAGTATGATGTATGTAGGTACGGGGTGGCCGATGTGACAACGGCATATGTATTGAGTGACACAATACAGCCCATCTGGGGTAAAAAGGAAGAAGTATGATGTGGGAGTGACAACAAACCACGCTAGCCTTACGAGGGTGACCCTAGCAACACAAATGATTATTTTCTTTCAACTATGTGTTTTAAGACATGTAGCCGTCATAGAAGTTTACCATTAAAGCATGACAATTGTGTGTATTTTTATCTATACCATGATAATCACCATAGATGGGAGAGAGGATTGAGTGAACCCATTGTTCTTATAAGAGAAAACCTTTGTCTTGTCCTCTTGCATTGAAGAGGATTGGGACACTTTTACATTCTTATTTTGTTACATTAAACTTCCATCCATTAAATCAACCATCTTGTTCTTTAAACTTATTTAGTGCATAATCAAATAAAACTTGTGACACTTTAGTTGTAGGGAATAGATAACTTTTCCTTCTTGCTCATGCGGATCGATACCCTATTTCTACATTGATGTAGACGGATTATGCTCTACCTGATGGGATCACAATGTTAGCCTCTTGTGTAAGGTTTACCTTGCTCAAAATTCTGAAAACAACTGAATCAAACTTTTTCTGACCGTCGGGCTCTCTATTCAGAAACATGTTATATAATTGTACTATGTTGATATTTATACTCGTGATTCCTGCTAGTTGTTATTTATTTCGATTACACCCACAATTTTGGCCTTATTAAGCGCTGGCGATGCAACCGGATTATGCTCTAAACAGTGGGACTTAGTATATCTGTGTAAGGTTTGACTTCTAAAAACCGAAAATAATTAAATTGAACCTCTACGATCGACCGTCGGCCTCTCTTTTCAAAAACATGTGTGCTCAGTTAATGTTTTATTTATAATTATGATTTCTACTGGTCATTTGTTTTGGTTTTGTCTGTAGTTTTGAGCTTATTAAAAGTTGGTGATGCAGTTACTGTCACGCATCGAGGCCCAACCTATGGACGGCCGACCTTTTTGAGAGAGAATGGACGGCCGAGCTGGAACAAGACGGCGCCTGCGAAATATTTTGGCGGACGAGAATCCCTCCATTTACGCCCTCTCAAATCGCCCAAATCCGCAGCGAACAGAGAGAGAAAAAAAGCGGGGAAAATCCAGGGCCGAACCCTAGCGCGGGCGGCGATGGCGCGCGGCGGCGGGCGGACCAGGGGGAGGAAGAGGAGGAGCTGAGGGGCGCGACGCGCGGTTACTGGGAGGCGGTGGCGGAGGGGAACCGGGAGGAGGAGGCGCGGTGGGCCAACGTGATCGGCGACATCCACAAGCGGCGCGGGGAGTACGTGGAGGCGCTCCGCTGGCTGCGGATGGACTACGAGGTCTCCGTCAAGCACCTCCCGCAGCGCCACCTCATCGAGTCCTGCCAGTCGCTCGGGGAGGTCCACCTCCGGCTCGCCCGCTTCAAAGAGGCCCTCACCTACCAGGTCTGGTCTGTTACCCGCCACCATTCCCCACATCTTTTTTGCATTCGATCGGATCGGATCATGCATGAGGTTGCTTTTATTACCAGCAGATGCTTTCTTCAGATTAAAGTGCATAAGAGATCGATTTTCGATTTTGAGTTGCTATTACCAAATGTGTATATTGTGTTTGGATCATTTGGTAGTTTAATTTAATATGCAGCAAATTGCCCCCAATAATTTGCTCACTATGTTTGTAGTAATAAGGTCCTATTTTCTCGTTTCATTTTTGTTGTTGGTTATTCAGGCAACAATCACTGTTAGCTATTTACCCCGAAATATCTGGTTGGTTTCTACTACATCAAGTCACGAACTAATGCCATTTTCCCTCATGTTTGCTTGCTTCATAGAAGAAGCACCTACAACTTGCCAAGGACTCTGATAATCTTGTCGAGCAGCAGCGAGCTAGTACCCAGCTCGGGAGAACCTACCATGAAATCCTTCTAAGATCTGAAAATGACTATACAGCCATACGGAATGCCAAGAAGTATTTCAAATCTGCCATGAAACTGGTAGAGAATCTAAAAGAGAACGTATTTTCTGAAAAATCCTCCTATCTGAAGGAGCTCATCGATGCACACAATAATATGGGCATGCTTGAACTGGACCTTGAGAACTTTAAAGAAGCTGAGAAACTACTTCTCCATGGTTTGAAAATATGTGATGAAGAAGAGGTGAATCAATATGACGATGCTTGTACTAGGCTCCATCATAATCTAGGAAATGTTTATACTCAGCTACGCATTTGGAATGAAGCCAGGTATCATATTAAGAAGGACATAGAGATATGTAAAAAAATACACCATCTTCAAGGCGAGGCTAAGGGACTTATAAATCTGGGGGAGTTGCATTATCAGGTTCAAGAGTATGAAGATGCAAAACTTCGTTATAATAGAGCTCTTCATATAATAAAGGGTTTGGAAGATGAAGATGTACTAGTTGACCAAATTCATCAGAATATTGAAACTGTTACCAAAGCAGCTGAAGTTCTTGAGGAATTGAAGAAAGATGAACATAAACTGAAAAAGCTTGTCAGCGATACTTCTAGTGCTCGTGGAACATCAACGGAGAGAAAACTCCTCCTTGAGCAGCATGCATGGCTGGATAATCTTATTGAGAAGGCAAGAATGATTTCTGCATGGAAAAAAGTTAGTGAACTAAACAGTATCTAACTATGTGAACTTTACCCACCTAGTATTAGCTGTAACTTGTACCACTTTCTTTTTGTGATTTTATTTTTTGCTACTTCTGAGTTTTCTTTAGAGAAAAATGTTCTGGCACTTTCCCTGACATTTATGCATAACTGAACACAATTTTACTAAGGGTTTGGTTGACTTGATCTACATTTTGTTTTGGGGGCTAGTCCTGTGGATGATGCTAGTACAGTGTTAGATGCTGAATTTCGGTCATAATTATCCATATTTTGTAGAAGCCTCTTTTCAGAATTATAACATCTGCTCAAGCTTAAGACCGAACTATTTATGTTATGTGCTATCAGTTTCGAACTATTTCAGCTATGCTGATTTTATTTGGCTCTACTTCGTACATGCACCTGTGTTGAATTGCATGTATATTTTACATGCTTTTGCATTGTACCAAGTACTAACATGAATTGCTTAATTCTTGTTTATTTCATTTGGTTAAAAAAATCTTGGATCAAGTTTCAGAACTGAAGTTGAAAAACAGTTATAAACTATCAAAGGTGAAAAACAAGACATGTCGAGTCTACCTCTGCGTACTCTAATAACATACTCCCTCCGTTTTTAAATATAAGATGTTTTACCCTTTGTCCATATTCACATGTATATGAATGTATCTAGACACATTTTGTGTGTATGTTCACTCATTTTAGTATCCATCTAGACAATATGTAGAACACGTAAAACATCTTATATTTTAAAACGGAGAGTAAATAGTTATGCGACCCTATGATGAAAATAAGCACATGGCGCAATTCTGATTAAAATTATTTGCTTTCCAGCTCAAGGAATTTTCGAAAGGGAAAAAGAGAGTAACAAATGAACTTCATGACAAGGAAAAACAAAGTGATGCTCTTCTATCCATAGGGGAATCATACCAAAAGCTTAGAGACTTCAGCAAAGCTCGTAAATGGTACATGAAAAGCTGGCACATGTATCGATCGATTGGAAATTTAGAGGTGAGTTTACATTCCCTTATTTATATTAGTGTTTATGTCGGCATGTCTGCTACATAATAGTAAGATCGCCTTCCTGTTTGCAATCCTTGGTGCTAACATTTCAAATCTTGCTCACCTTGGATACGTGAAATTTCAGGGGCAAGCACTAGCAAAAGTGAACATTGGGAATGTTCTTGATTCTTGTAATGAGTGGGCGTATGCGTTGCAAGCTTTTGAAGAAGGCTACCGGCAATATCTCTGTACCTTCATGTCTAGTATTTTTTTCAAGTACACTTGCTGTCTTGTAGACTAGACTGCGAAGTAGGAATATGTCTGATTAAATTCTAGTGACTTATCCATTAACATGTTATCTGATTCATTGAAACACCCGATTGCTGAATATACTGACAATGGTATTAGTATGAAAGGTTGATAAGAATATGGAGTGTCAGTATTTTGACTTTTTGAGGCAGCCATATATTCTAATTGAGATCACAAGCATCTAGTACCATGTCCAACATTTCAGACACTCGACGCAATTACACACATGAAGGATAGGCTGAACATCCGTAGTTCCGTAAACATACCAAGGACACATACACAATTTATTGTAATCATGTCAGTATTTGAGGAATCATTTGTAGTTCGATTTGAAAATTTGACCTGCAGTGACATAGACGTACAATGGCACCACACAATAATTTTGATGTATTACTATCAACATAATTGGTTACAACTATGAGCCATTATAAGTTAACAAAACAAGCACTGTAGCATGCGCTGTATCCATGTCCAAGGAAGTTGTAAACATGTGCCGGGGTGCTGTGGTAATTCTTTTTTCAATGCCATATTGCCATTTGTTTTTGTTATAATGTTGTGCTGCGTATGTGTACATCTATTATCTATCTGCTAAACGTTCCAGCATGTCTGAAACTGCATGTGTCATTGTGGCATTTTGTTCCACCTTTAGATTCTGATACTTGCATTTCAATGATATGCAGACTTGCTGTGGAAGCCGATATGCAAAATGTGCAACTTTCTGCCCTTGAAAACATGCAGTACAGTCACATGGTCAGATTTAATCATATAGAAGACGCCAAGTAAGTTACTAAGTACAGACGTTGGACAGAAAAAAGCTAATTTATGCAAACCTGTTATTGATTGGATTTTATCTTCTTCAGGAAGCTGCAGCAAGAAATAGACAACCTGAAGCAAATATTGAATCAACATGAAGCAAGGAATACTGTTAGTGACTATTGCCCAGAAACTGAATCTGAAGGTGGTGATATATCTGATAATATACTTGATCCAGTGGACAGTGATAGGCATGATCCAAATACATATTCTGAGGAGCTTGATGATGATGTTGTTCTTGCCTCATTTGTTCATAGAAGTAGAAGTTCATCCAATATCAAGGCATCCAATATACATAGCACCCCAAAAAAGGTTGATAGATTATGTGATGTGGATGAAGGCACTAGAGAAGTTACAAGTAAATCACGCAGTTATCAGTCTAGTAGAAAACGTGTCCGTATGGTTATATCAGACGATGAATCTGATGAGAGTCCTGAAATTGATCAATCAAAAAGGATACTTAGTAGTCGAACAGATAGTTTGTCTGCACCAGGTACACGCCGTATGAACATCGTATACTTTCTCCAGTTTTTGGAATGCCTGGTGATTGTCTCCTAATTATTTTGTATACATTTTTCTGTCAACAACAGAGCATATAGCAAATGGAGCAAACAACAGAATTCAGGTTATACAAAACTTATAACCTCTACAGATTTATAATTATATATTCTTGATAGGAAATTGAGATACCGTATTTTTTTACATCTGCTGGTTCTCATGTGTTCCATTGTATGTTGTTAGAAAATTAAAGAGATTGTGATTATTATCTATATCTTTTGGGTGATAACTATTTTTCATCTGCAGGATACTTTACACCCTACTGAACCCAGGGATGTGCACAGTATTTTAACACCCATTGGTCATGGTAATGATGGCCGGGAAATAGGAGCTTCTATTGGAGGAAAAGCGTCTGCATCCAAACCAGCAGCAAGTGATTCCAAAGTTTGTACTCCTGCATCACACAGTCAGCCACAAGGTCAAAATGCTGTCGGTCTTCAATCCGCAGATGCTGATCATGTAAGTATTGATGCAAATTCAGTCTTCATATGATCGCTGAAAAGCATGTTAGGGTTGTGCTTTCCGTTGCTCTATCTTTTATTTGTTTTAGTTGGAGATTCTGTAGTGCCTTGGTCAGCTGGTAACTTGAGATGCCATGAATGGTGAAATGCATTAAAAGGGATTCATATGTTAAACAAAACATCTACTGTTTTGATCTCCATCAATTAGGTTTGAATGCACATATGTCCGTACTTATCTTTTCTGGTTTCTGCATGAACCAAATACTCAATGCAAATAAAACTTAGGATTAAGCTACTATGTGAAGGCCACTTAGAAATATCAATTATAGGGCAGATAGTTGACATGTGAACCTATCCTCGAATGATACTACTCTTGATGAATATCACTGCTCTACATTTATAGCTGCATGCCTATATGTCTAAAACACTTATTATTTTATTTGGGAGTGAGCTTTGTACCATATCCACATTTGAGCCTATCTAGGATTAGTTTTCTGCCATCTGAAACGTTTCACCTCTATTGATTCAAAATCTAAAAAAGATCTACTTAATTCTTAGTGTTTTTACAGTGTTTTACTTACAAGTATAGCAGCTGCTCTGCTTGTGGTATTCCATGTGGCCTGTGGTTCAAATGTGATAAAATACTTAATTTGCAGCATTTTTTAGCATTCAGAATTAGTGACCATGTGGTGTATTTGGATGCAAATGCTTGCATATGCGAGGCTGCTTTTAGCATTGAGTCTCTTAAAGTTGAGGTGGCATGTCTATACTACCTTCAGATTCCTGATGAGAAGAGCTCCAAAGGTCTGCTCTTGTTTTCTAAATTTTGAAGTTATATAGTGTGTCCATTCAATTTTTTGGATTGTTATCCATCACGGGAATTGATTACAATCTTGTGCTCCAATGAGTTCTCCTTTGATATTCTCATTAATATAATCTCAGAGTTGATGGACGGATGTGAAATTCAAAGCCATTTCCACAACTTTTACCATTCCTCTTATCAAATTATCAGCTATGGTCTTGTTGAAGAAATGTAGGATGTCCTTCGTCGAGATTCATTATTTGGTTCTTCCTTCAGCTGTTATGTCCTTACATTGCAATAGTGCAATACATATCTGAGTGTTCAGTTCTTGTATTGGAACATATGAAATACAGCTATTGTCCCCTAATAACATGCTTTCTTTTTATTAGTTAAAGGACATGTTTGCTAGATTATGAGGCAGTATCTGAGAATAAACTCCGTGTATACTATTTATCCAAGATTCATACATGTGCAAATATGATATAGAACACAATTTGCGGTGGTTTAGTTCTTGCGGTCCTCACGGTTTCATGTTGTTAGGGAACATCTTGTTTCCTTCTGTTGTATGGGACTCATGTTTATCTTACTTTGCTAGGCTTGTTGCCTATTATTGGGGAACTCAAGTGCTGTGGGAATGTACTGGATGGTGCAGAATCAACAGATCATATTGGTCAACTTGCTTCTGAACAGAAGTGCATTGATGCTGTTATTGATGGGATGGGTGCACTGCACTCAACTGTGTTCACAAACTGCAATTCTTGCATGAGTTGTAGGTCACTAGAACATCTGAAAATCATGCTGATGCTGTTATTTGTTTGCGTAGAATATGGATTATAGATTTAAGGGATAATGAATTGATGATTGAAGTAAACTGACAATACATTGTGGTAGTGTGCTTCTACTCTTCATGCTACTAGCCTACACCAGTGGGGAATGTGAATTACTGGCTGCTCAAATATGTATTTTTGTATGCTAAATAATAAGAATTTTCATACAACACTATTTATTTAAAGTTCAGAGGTCTACCTCACATTTTGCATAAAGTTTCAAAATGTATGTGTAGTCCTGTTGCATTGACAAATATGAATTTAGATTATTATAAATATACAGTTATGCTGGTTTGTGGTTCTGGTTAAATTTAATCTAGCGAAAAAGGGACCTACATAGCTCCCAAGTTCTGATTGCAATAGCAGCAACAAATTTGCACTTGTGTCTTACGAGGTTTGGACCTACATGTCCATTGACACATAAAGGGCGAATATGAGTTAATTTTCCTTGGAAGGGAAAATAAGGGTTTGACTCACTATACTCCAAAATTAATCTCCTTGTGTCAAGTAACTAAGGTTTTGAGCATTATTAACTTCCTCTCCCTTGTATACATCATATTTGTGTTTTTCAGTGCTGAAACAGTACCTGTGTTTGTCTCGTGGTGTACAGAGCAATCTCACTCAATGTTTGTAGATGCTTGGTTTCATGTATATTTTTCCTGTTGCATGCCAATCCATCATCTGAAAACTTAACTCTCATATTTCCAGTTAGTTGATATTTCGTCTAATATAGCATGTTTCTAATGAAGATTGGGTGCCAAAGCAGTTGATGAAACTGTACATTGATTTCTGTACAAAGTTATCAGAAGTACCAAATAAGAAGCTATTGGCAAAATTATATAATCTTGAAGTAAGTTTGTTGGATTTATATTACTTGTTTTGATTGATGCTTATAAATCAGGTCTGACTAATTTGTCAAAGCCAAACGTGTTCTAACAGGTTTCTGAAGATGAAATCATTGTATCTGATTGTGGACTGCAAGATCTGTCAGTTACACCTTTTCTTGATGCCCTTAGATCACATAAAACAATAGCCATGTTGGATCTATCTCATAACATGCTAGGTATCATTTTCCACTATCTCTGCTTATTTCAATTATATATTTAATTTATGCATCAAGAGTTTGGCAGATAAGCAGTTGCAGGTAAATGGAAAAAGCCTTTAGCGTTTTAACCCTGAGTGGGCTGTATCAGTGACCTATTTATTCACATATCTTATTTTTTTAATCTTAGACTGATTAAGCATTATGTTTATGAATTGCAGGAAATCGAACAATTGAAAGGCTGCAAGAAATATTTGCTTCATCAGGCCAAAAATACGGTGGCCTGACACTGGATTTACATTGCAATCGATTTGGTCCAACTGCTTTATTCCAGGTGTTTTTCCTATTCCAGAAACCTGCATATCAAAGTGAAACCACAGTTAGTCTTAAAGTCCTATTTTGTCCATAATTTACCAATGAACAGATATGCGAGTGTGCTGTTATGACTGAACGATTGGAAGTACTTAATCTGTCTGGGAATCGCCTCACAGATGGTTGCAGTTCTTATCTTTTCACAATCCTACAGAAGTGCAAAGGTATGTGTAAGTCGTGACACCCAGTAATAAGTGTGTGTTTTTTTGGGCTGCAGAAACTCTATGGCCTTCTCAGTGTGCACCTTTACTTTCATTCTATATAATGCATGTTATGTTTTCCTTGTGTGACAGCGCTATATAGCCTGGATGTTGAGCAGTGTTCTATCACCTCAAGAACAGTTCAGAAGATGGCAGATGCACTAAGTGAAGGATCGGTCCTTTCACATCTCTCGATAGGTACTTTTGGTGGTTCTCCCTTGTATATAAGTCAAACTCTTAGACCATCTTCATGTATAAACATCGGCAACTTCAAAACTACGTACTTTTGACAGGAAAGAACAATCTGATTTCTAGCAACACAATGCTTAACCTTCTCTCCAAGCTGGCTTCTCTGAAAAGGTCAGCTCACATTGTTCCATTACTGTTAATATCAATAAAGTGTGGTGAAATAATAGACCAGCTATACATGTGATAACTGCAGGTTTTCACAACTAAGCCTTACAGGTATCAAACTGAATAAGTTAATGGTTGATAAGCTGTGTTTTCTTGCGCAATCCTCGTGTGTATCGGGATTTCTGCTGGGTGGAACTTCCATTGGAGCGGTGCGTCTTCTTTCCACGTGTTATGGTTAGTATTTGCAGCTTGTAACAAACACTCGTGCCTTATGGATGCTGCTCTTCTTGCAGGGAGGAACAATTAGGCTTACCGAGGCATTATCTAGTGCATCCCAGGAAGTGATGAGATTAGATCTGTCTAACTGTGGGCTCACAGCTCCTGAATTCTCACATATATGTACAAACCTTTCTCGAATCAATATTCTTGACTTGAACCTAGGAGGAAATTCCGTTAACCTGGAGGTATGCTTCCTGTTCTCAGACAATTTGGTTCTACGCAATTTCGGTCCTCATGATCAGTCGAGTTACATTGCGCAATACAGGGATGCGACGCTGTTGGGGCAATGCTTGCGAATCCCCAATGCAGCCTCAGATCTCTCACTCTTGACAGATGCAATCTTGGGCTTGGAGGCATTACTCGTATTATTCAGGCACTAGCAGGTGAGAAACAATTATACGCAAAACAACACTTTGTGCGTGAAACTCACAATCTTCTGCCTCTCTCAGGGAATGACCAGCTGGAGGAGCTGTGCATGGCTGAGAACACAAACTCGGCGCTAGAGCGGACGCTGTGTTTCGACGAAGACATTATGCAGGACGTATTGATGAGTAGCGGGCATAAACACGGTAACAACGCCGAATCAAGCGATAATATAGCTCGGGGAAAGGGAGATCTCGAGAAGATGGTGGTGGCGGATAGCGAAGACGAAGCGGTCGACGAGGAACGCCAGGTAGCGTTGGGCGCCTCCCGGAGCTGCGCGAGCTCTTGCCAGAGAAACTCTTATTCCGGCTGTCAGTTCATCCAAGAACTGGCAGAGGCCCTCATTTCGGCGAAGCAACTGAAGGTGGTCGACCTCAGCCGGAACGGGTTGTCCGAGGAGGCGGTGCAGTCGCTGTACTCCGCTTGGACGTCCGGCAAGAGAGGCGATGGAATGGCTCGGAAATATGTGGGAAAGGAGGCTGTGCATTTCTCGGTGGATGGTACGAGTTGCTGCGGCCTCAGACCCTGCTGCAGAAGAGACTTGCACTTGTAGTCCTGGATGGCCTTCCAACGTCAGAAATATAGTCGTTATGAGGTTCATATATTAGGTTACTGACAGCAAATTAACTAGGTCCTTAAATTCAGTGCGATTATGTCCAAAACAGAGATGGGTCGTCAGTGTGGTACTCCTATATAGCGTTATAAGATAGAACTTGTATGATGAAGCGTCGCATGCAAAATAATTTGACATTATATATGTTTTTAAGATTTTTAGTTGAGCAGCAGCTACCCATGCACATCTTTTAAGCCACTAAGTCTAAGACGGTAAGCACAAATAACACATGGTTGTACCACTCAAACTGTGCAAATCCTATCTACTAATAAAAAACAGAAGCTCCACACAGCATAACGTACATTCGACACACACAGAGACAATACGCAAATACATGGATGGGTTAAGTTATAGTATAGTCATCGATGCAGTTAGACAAATTAAATAGCTAACTGGTTCAGAAATACAACACTTGGTTGGAACAAATTAAATAGCTAACTGGATGAAAAGTCTAAAGTTATTTGCTCCATTCTTTCCAGCATGTTAGAGCCGTTGCGCAAGGACATTAGGGACAACACTTGGTTGGAACCAAGAGAGGCGAACATCTTTCAGTTTAGATACAAAGCTATACAAATTAGTAAAATTCCAATATATTGGTCAGAAATTATGTTTGCCCTCTAAAAAATAATATTTCATTGCAATTGTAAAAATGGTTACCTTATGAAAAAAAGAGTCACATCTGCTTGCATCCTTATATGGTTTCATTGCCCATCAAAGAACCAGAGAAACAACAATAATCGATATATCGTGTCTGATGTTTCTGTGCTTCCCCACATGATCTTAGGTGGACATAAATTTCTTGATCTTTGTTTCTGTAATAGATCATCCTATTTTTCGTAGCTCCACGAAAGTGGATACATTGTTCAGAAAAGAAACCATATGGCTTTTATGATGATATATGAAAAGGAGAAAGCCATCTGCATTTGGTGTTCGGTTTAGGATTGAATCTATATGTAGTTCTTGTTACTTCAATGATCAAGATCATCAATATAGAGAATAAGTGTAAGTTGGGAAATACAATGAAAAAAATCAAAAAATAGATGAAAAATCCATTAGAGATATACTACTAATTAGCAGACTTCACAATTCAGAACGTAAAAAAAATGCCGCGCATAACCTTCTAATAAAAATCAAGCCATGTATATTTTTGTAGCATAATGAAACCCCATGATTGATGTCGTTACTGGGTTTACATTTGTACTGATTCTTTCCAAGGAAGATTCTATTTTTCTTGAAGCAAAGAATGATGGCATTCTCTCAAGACAACATGGTTATGGTTATTCTACCTTCTATGCATAACCACTTGTCAGCGGTCTTGTGAGCATACTTTGTTGTATCATAGAGTATTGATGCAGAGTAGATGCGTCGCAAGACTTTCAACAATTTCAAGCTGATATTTTCCTAATACCTCCCAAATCTAACATATTCACGTGTGTGGGTGTGATGGAGGGGGTGGGGGAGACGAGTGGATTTCTCCAGGAATAAAGACCTATATATTTATATTTCCATGTATATTATGCCTGCTCATGGATCATTTCATGCTGCACAAGAGCTATCATGGCCAGCTGCTCACCATAAACCATTGTGGTTGGGTATGCACCCACACATGATGAGTGCCAGGAAGAAATAAAGGCAATAATGAGTCATCGACCAGGTCGATGGTGTGTAACACTGATTATTAATCTATTGTACTATTTTTAGAACTTTTTTTAAAAGAAGGGGAATGGAACCATAGCCTCTGTATTAATCAATTCATATGACCCTTTAATTGCATAGTTTAGTAATCAAAATTTTACAATTCATAGATCACACAGGGTAACCGCAAAGATCAGCTAGCGGTAGATAAATAATATAAAGCGCTTATGCAACATATATTCAATTAGAGTGCCACATGCCAGGATAATAATAGCATGTGCAACCGTCTTTAGACGTCTGCATCCAGTATGCATAAACTCCAGTTGTCCCGTTGGGAAGATAAATGACAACGGTGGATCGAGTACGTAGTCGTGTGAATAACTTACAAGTAATTAACATGTTCATTCTGCAGTCAAGCCACGCAGCTTTTAGCATTCCTCGTCTTAAAGCCCTGATAGTTTGCATAACAAACTATGGATTTAGAAGATTCTCAAGCACATACATTTCCTTAACAAGTGTACAATTCTTTTTCTTTTTGCATATATACAAGATATTTATCGATTCGTCGTTGTTCCCTCTAACATTCCTAAGAAAGCTTACCATTTAAGTTAGGTCTCATTCCTAACCTAACCTCCCGAGCCGCCCCACCCGGCGACTCCGGAGGCGCCCGATCCGCCGCCGCCAGCCCCTCCCTTCTCGACCGGCCTTGGCCGGCGCTGTCGCCGGTTGCCGGCGGTGGTGACCGGCCCACTTCTCGGATGGAGGGGCGATGAGGGTGTCGCGGTGGCGTTCCCGTGGGTGGCGGTGGGGCGTTGGCGGCGGCCCTTGATGGCGCGGCCGCGGGGCTGCGGCCTTGATGCCGGCGCGGCTTGAGGGTGGAGGACGGCATGGAGCTCCGGCGATCTCCGACGGCGGCGGCGGCGGTCGGTGCCTTTGGTTCGATCCGCCCAGTCCGGCCATGGAGTTTGTGGTGTGCTCCTGTCTTTCCCCTTGCCTGCTCCGATCGGCGGCGAGGGGGCCTGCTGGTGTGCTCGAATAAAGGCGGCGGTTCTAGGATTCCACTTGCGCCATGAAGAAGATCTGCCTGACACCTGTTTCTTCGATCTGGCCGGATTGTCGAGTTCCGGAAGGCTCCATCGGCGAACTCCATTGGGAAATCAAGCCTGGAGATTGTCAGATCGGGTGGGATTCGGTCGCGTGCATCCATGTTTTTTCTGACCGTTTGGTTTCAGAGGAAGCGTTGCGAAACTCTGCAGTCTGTTGCCATTGGGGACATGCCTTTCTGTTTCACGGTGAAGTCAGAGTGCGGAGAATGACATGGAGGTCTAGATTTGAATACTAGTAATGGTGGTTCGATTCCTGGTGGCGATGTGGAATTTGCTTGGTGATTTGTAACTTGGAGGAGCGGCAACGACAAGTGGGGGCGACAGCACAGGAGAAGTTCAGAGTCCAAACTTTCAGGGTGAAAACCCAAGGTCTGACCTTAATTGGTTGTGCCTGGCAATGGCCTTGTTGAAGGCATTGCTTTTGCGAGTGTGGATTTTCTTCAGGGTGAAAACCTATGATCTATGATCAAGGCGGCGACGGCGCTATAGCACTGTTCCCTTCTTGGAGGCGCCGCTTTTGGAGAAGCTGTACTTCTGGTGCTGTTTTTGGTGGTGTTAGGCCTGCTGCTACAAGGAATAGATCGCTGTAGCGGGACTTTTATTTTTTGTAATTCTTCTTCTTATTCTGGGTTGTGTGCATCCGTGTTGTCGCTTGGACAATGCGTTGTTGCAGAGGCAGGGTGTAATTGGTATCTTCGCGATATTAATATATACTCTTTATAAAAAAAAATCCAATATTATTCCACACATTAACAAGATTTTTGGATCAAAGTTTTTGTCCATGCTTAAAAAAAGATCATGCATTAAAAAACAATTGGACCATGGATTAACCAAAAATTCATGGATTGACAAGAAAAACAATTATCCATGCATCAACAAGAAAATTTTGGATCATCCATTAACAAGAAATTTCAAATTCCTTTAGTAATAGAAGCAAATCCACCCCATGCATTTTCAGAAAAAATTATTACACGAAACAAAATTTCCAAAACCATTACAGATCAGTACATGAAATCATATTACAATATATTTTCAAGAAAATTCCCACACAACAATGATCACAATCATAAACAAACAGAACTTTTTTGGAGAAAATCAGGGAAGGAAGGTCGTGATTGGTGACGATGGAGAAAATACAACAAAACGACTGTATTATATGGGGGAAGGGAGGCCAAGCATGCAACATCTCTGCCAAGATCCACACAAAAAAGAGCTTGCGGATTCTGCCTTTAACAAAAACGGTGGAGGGGAGGGTCTCCAGCGGGCGCGTGTGCAAGCCAAGAGAACATGCCTGGCCTCCGCCCGGATGAACAAAAAATGTCTCATTCTAATCAGTCTAATCTGTTCCTCAAATAGTTATGATTTCTTTAGCTCTTCCCTTGTTTGTACGCATTGCCGCTACTATTTCGGCTTCAGGGCTTATGGTACAACAATTGGTTGGCATATCATCCTTTTTATCTAAGGGTGTTGGCATGTCGTAGAATTACAACGGCTTCGTGAATGTAATGCTTCACCATGTCAAAAAAAAATGTAATGCTTCATGTTTTTAAAGAACGTAAGACGAAATAAATAGGTCATTTTACACTCACGCGCCATACCGTGGTGCAGCACAAAGTCATATCTAAGTTTAACCATTGATTTGAAGCTTTAATCCATCACCATACATGTTATGCTATTGAAAGTAATGCGACTGAATGTTGTCACGTGCCAAGCTTCAATGAACCATGTGCCAAGACCTGTCACAAGTGTATAGGTAGCCAGATGTAATTTTCTTTTGGGTTCCATTGTTCTCACGTCGTCTTTAACGGGACTATGAAGTGCTATTGTCATAGGTAAGAATTCAGATGCTTCCGATCTATTTGTCACATGTATCACCAATTCTAGATGGAGTGAGATTTCAAATTTTCGAATGTTGGTTTGTGTCAAAATTGGGATGAAAAGTCCAAAGTTAATGGTTCCATTATTGCCATCAGGTTAGAGCAGTTTTGCAAAGACATTAGAGACAACACTCGGCCGGAACCAACAGAGACATGCAAACATCTTTTAGTTTTTGATACAGAGCTATACGTATTTGTAAAATTCCAATATAATGGTCATAATTTATGTCTTGCCATCTAAAAATAATCCTTCGTTGGAGTTGTAAAAAATGTCACCTTGTAAAAAAAGAGAGGTCTTCTTGCATCTTTACATGGTTTCATTGCCCACCATAGAACACGAGAAACAACAAGAATCGATATACCGTGCCTGATTTGTTGTCACTGCCACACATGATCCTAGATGGAGTTAAATTTCTGTATATGTGTCTTTGTAATAGAGCATCCTAATTTTCAGAAAGAAACCATATTGATTTTATGATGATATAAAAAGGAGGAAACCGTCGGAGTTTATAAAACAATGCAAATATTTTTGTCTTTTTGGTGTTTGGTTTAGGATACAATTTGTATGTAGTTCTTTTTCACTCATTGATCAATATCATCAATATAGTAGAATAAGAGTAAGAAGCGCAAAATAATGAAAATCCAATAAGGAAAGAACAATTAGTGATATACAACTTTAAGAACATAAAAAGTTATGACACACATAACCTTCTAGTCAAAAACCAAACCCCATATTTTTTACCTTAATGAAAACCCACGATTGGTGCATGTCGGTCAACAGGTTGACATTGTACTTGTGGTTCCTGGTGCAGAATCTATTTTGCATGAACTAAAGTATACCGACAGTCTCTCGAGACATGGGGCTCTGGTTGTTCTAGCTTCTATGTATAACCTCTTGCAATCGGTCTTGTAAGCATACTTTCAAATCTAACATAGTTGTGATAGTGTGTGTGTGGAGAGGTGGGGGAGGCGAGGGGGACAAGGGGGCAAGGGGATTTTTCTCGAGCAATAATGGTGGCTGGATCATATAGGGAAAATATATATTTGTTTCCTGTTTGATCATGTGACGGTGTACAAGAGCTATCCTGGCCAGCTTCTCACTATAAACCATTGGATGGGAGCCTTTTATATGCACGCACACTTGATGAGAGTCGGGAATAAAGCAATAATGACTCATCCACCAGGTGGATGGTGTGTAACACTGATTATTGATCTACTCTACATTTTTAGTAACTTGTTTTTTTCGGAAAAGGGGAATGAAACCCTAGCCTGTATCAATTGATGCATACAATACTAGTAGAAAATAGGCATTTAGTACCTGTTGGAAGGACCTTTAGTCCCGGTTGGCCAACCGGGACTACCCAATCGGGACTAAATGTTCCGTCCTTTAGTCCCGGTTGGCCACCAACCGGGACTAAAGGCCCTCCACGTGGCTGTGCTCGAGTGCTGTGGTAGGAGGACCTTTAGTCCCGGTTGGTAAGTTGGTAATACCAACTGGTACTAAAGGTCTGTCTGATTTGTGTTTTTTCTATATATTTCGC
Source organism: Poa pratensis (assembly GCA_947311845.1). Lineage (NCBI taxonomy): Eukaryota > Viridiplantae > Streptophyta > Magnoliopsida > Poales > Poaceae > Poa > Poa pratensis. The sequence goes on from CAMZMU010000049.1 coordinate 19,677,496, forward strand.
ATTCAATTATTTTCAGGGTTTAGAGTTTTGTGTTTTCCATTCAATTATTTTGTGTTTTCATTGTGTGTTTTCCATTCATTTCAAACAAGTTTTCGTATACATATTCTACGCTACTACATACTATATACCTTGATGCATATATAATATAATTTCTCTTACGAAATTATTTTTCAAACAAGTTTTCGTATACACATATTTCAAACAAGTTTTTCGTATGGTACTACGCTATCTATTTAATTACATGGAGATCATTAAATTACATAGAGGCATTAGCGGCAATGGTATTCTCCGGTTTCAGGTATGACCTCCGTAAGCAAAAATCCCGCCAATTCCTCTTGAATTGCTCGTAGGCGGTTCTTTGGTATGAGCTTCTCCGCATCTCTTCCATCTTTAAAAGAAAGAGATCAATATGAATATATGAGTTGTGTGTATATATATATCAAATCATCATAAAAAAATATGAATGAAACTCAACACACAATTGATGGTAATAAAATTAAATTGTGAATAGTGTTTACGTACTTCAATTTGTCTTACATCTCTGCGCATCTCTTAGTCCCCTGTTCCTGCCTCATGCACCACTGTATGAGAATAGAATTCAATCAAATAATAATCAAGCATGATAATGGTATTGAAACTAGAATTAAAGATATGCGCAGACCTAGCTTACAATTTATGTATCACGTGGCCACAAATATCAGTCAGCGGAAGATAAATAAGATAAAGCAGTTATGCAACATCTAATCAATTAGGATGTTCTCGGCCAGCCTGGGAGAAGATAGAACGTGCAACCGTTTTAAGACAGCTGCATCTAGTGTGCATAGAGTCCCGTTGTCTTGCCAGGAGGAGAAAGAACCATATTGTGTGGATCAGTATGCAGTCTTATGAATAACCTACAAATAATTAACCTTGATCATTGTTTTTTTGCTGATTGTGCATTGCCGCACAATCGGCCACCGTCTCACCTCTATATCTAAAAAAACAAATAATTAACCTTTTCAGTCTTATTAAAAATCTAGTACGGAGTATTACTCAGTTTCGACAAGGTAATGGAAAAAATCAAGTTTAATGGTGAATAAATTCAGATATTGTAGAAATAGGAAAAAGACAATGTCACATGAAGTGGATTTGCACAGAAATCAAAGCATAGAATTTATGCGGGATGTATCTTTGGATGGCGTAAAGGAATAAAACACGAGAAATTTAGAGAATTGATGAAAGAGTAGAGAGTGCACTCGACTTCTCAAAGAAATACTGAAATGAGGTTTGAGTTGATACTGAGAATCATATGAAATAGTGGGCATAGAAAATGGATTCAGTAGGAATTTGGTAACCCAATGCTATCATCCAAAGAGATTTCTGACGTGTCAAGGCAGCAGGAGACAAAAGGAGCACGCGACTGGCAAGTGGTCGCCCGCCCCAGCCCAGATGTTCAGAGGGTAAACCCTAGATCTGCGTCGCTCGGGACGATGGCGACGCTTTCATGTGTCGTTCTCCCTCTTGGGGCATCGTTTTGGAACAAGTTATGGTTGGACGGGGTTAGTCGTGGTGCGGTGTTGCTTCTACCGCGTCGGCTTCGGCTTGACGGTTTGGTGCAGCGGAGCATCAGCGGCGGACACGAGATTATGGACGCGCACAGGATGATGGAACTGTCTAGCGTCGTGGCAGCACCGTCGACAAGCCTGACAATATCATTGTGTTGATCTTTCCTGAAGATGGGCTAGTGGATGACGGCGGCATCGGCTTCTGACTGTGCGCATGTGGTCCGCTGAGGGTCTGCTGGATCGGTTTGTACTCAGGCTCGCTGTTGGGCGGCTTGGTTGAAGCTAGACTTAAATGTTTTGTGTTGATGTGTGAGGTCAGCGCACTTGTCTCCGATCAGCTCCACCCCTTCATAAAGTTTGTATATGTAGCGAGTTATTGTCTAGATGGTGCCTTCCGACTGATCGATGTATTTTCCTTCCGTAACCAACAACGCTAGGCCGGCTCATGGAGGAGTGGCAGCAGCGGCACGTCGTCGACACGGTCTGGAGAAGACGAAGTTCATCTCCAGTTACCTCTCAATTTCTCTAGAGATGCCTGATAACCCACAAGTATAGGGGGTGTATCGTAGTACTTTCGATAAATAAGAGTGTCGAACCCAACGAGGAGCAGAAGGTGTTGACAAGCGGTTTTGATGAAGTATTCACTGTAAATGCTCACAGACAAGTTTTTAGGAGTTTTTGATATGACAGATAAATAAAGTACAAGTAAATAAAATGCAGTAGTAATAGTTGCAGCGAGTGGCCCAATCCTTCTACAGCAAAGGACAAGCCGGTTGTTGTACTTATAATGACCAAACGTTCTTGAGGACACACGGAGTATTGTCAAGTGCTTTCGCTTCATATAGTTGATTAATCTTCATTGTTTTGATAAGTGTTGTGTGGGTGAACCTATGCTAATGCACCTCCCTTCCTAGGACTAATACATACTTGTGATTATACCCCTTGCAAGCATCCGCAAATACAAGAAAGTAATTAAGTTAAACTAACCACAGCCTTAAACTTTGAGATCCTGCTATCCCTCATGCATCGATATACCAACGGTGTTCAGGTTTCTGTCACTCCGGCAACCCCACAATTGGCAAACGAATACACAATGCATTCCCCTAGGCCCATAAAGGTGAAGTATCATGTAGTCGACGTTCACATGACACCACTAGAAGAATAACACCACAACTTAAGCATCAAACCATTAAATATTACTCAACATAGTTCACTACTAACATCAAGACTTCTCCCATGTCCTCAAGAACTAAATGAACTACTCACAAGACATCATACGGAACATGATCAGAGGTGATATGATGATGAATAACAATCTGAACATAAACCTTAGTCCAATGGTTTCACCCAATAGCATCAATAACAAGAGTAATCAACACCGGGAGAGTTTCCCCTATGAAATAGACAAGATTCCGTCCTAGATGTTACAACGGAGACGGGGTGCAGCGGCGGTGATGATGGTGTTGGCGGTGGAGATGATGATGATGATGATCCCGATGAAGTCCAGCTCGATGACGGTGATGATGGCGATGATTTCTCCCTCCGGGAGGGAATTTCCCCCGGCAGATTTCTTCCAGCAGGGGAGCTTTTCGCTCTCTGGTGTTTTCCGCCTCGTGGAGGCGGCGGAATATTTCGATGGCTCCCCTCCTGTGTTAGGGTTCCGAGGGGGTCAAGTACGCGAAGGGGGGACGGCTGAGGTGGGCCAGGGCCCCCAAACCACCTCTCGGCGCGGCAGGGGCCCCACCGCGTCAAGGGGTGAGGAGGGCCCACCATGGCCCATCTCAGCTCCCCCTTTTGGCCTCCTCCATCTTCTGGTAAAATAGGAACTTCCATATGTCTCCTTCGATTTATTGATCTTCAGAAATAGTGCATCTCGCCGGTGCTTTTTCCAGCAGAATCCTGACTCCGGTGTCCAATTCTCCATTATTCATCAAACATGCAAAATAGGTAAAATAACATAAGTAACACTTCTAAATATGAAATATATCGATGAATAGTAGTAAATTATGATATAAAATAGTGATGCAAAATGGACGTATCAACCCCCCCAAGCTTAGACCTCGCTTGTCCCCAAGCGAAAGCTGAGCTCAGTAAACATGACCACAAGTTTATGGAGCAAAGCGTCGATAAATAAAATACGGACAAGAAGCATCACATTCTTTGATACACAAGTCATTCTAGACAGCAACTTCCCTTCATATAATCTAACTTGAAATAAGTAAAGGGAACCACGATGAAGTGCATAAAGAGAACCATGATTGGTGAAGGCAAACTTAAACTCTTGGTCAGAGAACAATTAACAGATCATACTTAATTTGCATGCACTCCCTCTTTCTACTTAAGTCTCAAAGTATTGTCTACTACTGACCAATGCTAAGTTTGCCAAAACCAAAAAGATTAACTTGGTGCTCTAAAAAGTGATCCTATACTACGCACTATACTAACAACAACGTTATCAATATGAAAGAGAATTGCAAGCTAAAATAAAGTATGCAGAAAGTAAATGATAAAACTTCTCATTAATATTTCATAACGGCAACTCACACCAAGGGATACATAGATAACCAACTAAAAGAGAGATACTTCCACATTGCAAACCATCATATAAGATAACTTCCCTACTCACGATATGACTTTATGGAAAAGTAAAAGGTAAAGATAATGGTGTGATACCGCGGCACTCCCCCAAGCTTGGAACAAACCAAGGGGATGCCAATACTTATGATGAATTACTCCTTCGGTGGTGGTGGCGGTATAACTTGGATTGGAGTAAGAAACCGTTCCAGCATTCGGCGGAGTCTGATATTCTCTTCCTGGAGTATTTCCACCTCCCTCCGCAGGGCTCGGTATTGATCACAGAACTCATCTGTAACTCGAAGTACTTCCGTCACTGCCGGAAAAGAGCTGTAGTCCGGAATAGGTGGTATTGCTCCCTGCAGGTTATGAGAAAAAGCACGTTGAGCGTTAACCGATCCCACAAAGGTGGGCTTCCTGACTGCAGGCTGTTCTCCCTTTGTTGACGGCATCCCCTTTACTTCCTTCATGGCGCTTTCATCTTTGCTCTTGACTTCCTCCTTCAGCTTGGGGTCTTGAGTCTCGTCTTCCAAAGGCTCCTTGCCCTTGTTGTTGTTGTTGGAGACCATGGCGCTTCTAAATCTGAAAACAATATCTGGACAGAAACAGCTCGAAACGAAACACGATGAAAAGGCGAGATACGAACCTCGGGGGTTCGGGTGAGTTATATAGCAAAAAGTTTTACAACATAAGGAAGGTACAGGAGGAAACCTGATCGGAGACGAGCTCCGGGGTGCTCAAACCACCAGGCGGCGCGGCTGGGGGCCCACCGCGCCGACCTATGGTTTGGGCACCACGGGTGCCGTCTCCCATCCGGTTCGGTCTCTTATTTTTCCATATTTAATAAAAACGACGAAAATATCTTCTAGAAAGTTATTCGCGAAACTTTTCTTACCGAAACTGTTACCTATTCGAATCGAATTCTGCAGTCCCAGAAAAATGTTCTTCAATGAAAGTTTCCGGAGTCACCACTTTAATTGTATCAACCTCTTCATTAATAGAATCTCCAGAAATATAATGCTTGAGTCTTTGACCATTTACCACTTGTGTAGAGTTATCTTTCAATGAAGCAATTTTTATTGCACCTGAACGATACACCTCCACAATAACAAATGGTCCTTCCCATTTTGAGAGTAACTTTCCTGCAAAAAATCTGAGACGAGACCTATACAATAGAACTTTCTCACCAACATTAAATTCTCTTTTAAGAATTCTCCTATCATGCCATCTCTTAACTTTTTCTTTAAAGAGTCTAGCATTTTCATAAGCCTCACTTCTCCATTCATCTAAAGAACTTAAGTGCAACAACCTTTTCTCACCGGCAAGTTTAAAATCTCTATTAAGTTCTCTCACTGCCCAATAAGCTTTGTGTTCTAATTCTAAAGGCAAGTGACAAGCTTTACCATAAACCATTTTATAAGGAGACATGCCCATGGGGTTCTTATAAGCAGTTCTATAAGCCCATAAAGCATCATTTAACTTACTAGCCCAATTTTTTCTAGATTTATTAACAGTCTTTTGCAAGATAGATTTAATCTCCCTATTTGACAATTCTACTTGTCCACTAGTTTGAGGATGATAGGCTGAAGCAATTCTATGATTAACACCATATTTAGCAAGAGTCTTTCTAAAACCACCATGGATAAAATGAGAACCTCCATCAGTCATAAGATATCTAGGTACACCAAACCTAGGAAAAATGACATCTTGAAGCATTTTTAAAGAGGTCTCACCATCAGCACTTTTAGTAGGTATAGCTTCTACCCATTTAGTGACATAATCAACAGCAACAAGTATATGAGTATTACCTTGTGAAGAAGGAAAAGGACCCATGAAGTCGAATCCCCAACAATCAAATGGTTCAATAACAAGAGAATAACTCATAGGCATTTCATTGCGTCTAGAGATATTACCAACCCTTTGACATTCATCACAAGATAAAATAAACTTTCTTGCATCCTTAAAGAGGGTAGGCCAATAAAAACCTGATTGTAGAACTTTCTGCGCAGTTCTATCTCCAGCGTGATGCCCTCCATAAGCACTTCCATGGCATTTCCTCAGTATTTCCTGTTGTTCATATTCAGGAACACATCTTCGCATAATACCATCGACTCCTTCTTTATATAAGTGTGGGTCATCCCAAAAGTAATGCCGCAAGTCATAAAAGAATTTCCTTCTTTGCTGAGCTGAAAAGGTTGGAGGCAAGTACTTGGAAACAATAAAGTTAGCATAATCAGCATACCAAGGACTATCTCGCGAACTTACACTTATTGCAGCCAATTGTTCATTTGGAAAGCTATCATTAACAGGAATAGGATCATAAGGAATGCTTTCCAATCTAGACAAATTATCAGCAACAGGATTTTCAGCACCTTTTCTATCTATGATATGCAAATCAAATTCTTGCAAAAGAAGTACCCATCTAATAAGCCTTGGCTTAGCATCTTTCTTTTCCATAAGGTATCTAATTGCAGCATGATCAGTATGAATAGTGACTTTCGAATCAACTATGTAGGGTCGAAATTTGTCACAAGCAAAAACTACAGCTAGAAATTCTTTTTCAGTAGTGGCATAATTCTTTTGAGCAGAATCAAGAGTTTTACTAGCATAATGAATAACATTTAACTTTTTATCTACTCGCTGCCCAAGAACAGCGCCTACAGCATAATCACTAGCATCACACATAATTTCAAAAGGTAAATTCCAATCAGGTGGTTCAACTACAGGAGCGGTGATTAAAGCCTTTTTCAAAGTTTCAAAAGCTTCCTTACAATCATCATCAAAAACAAAGGTACATCTTTTTGAAGAAGATTAGTAAGAGGCTTGGAAATTTTAGAGAAATCTTTAATAAACCTCCTATAAAAACCAGCATGACCAAGAATACTACGAATACCTTTAACATCTTTGGGACAAGGCATCTTTTCAATTGCCTCCACTTTAGCTCGATCAACTTCAATACCTCTTTCAGAAATTTTATGTCCAAGAACAATTCCTTCATTAACCATAAAGTGGCATTTCTCCCAATTAAGAACAAGGCTAGTTTCTTCACATCTCTGCAAAACTTTGTCAAGGTTGTGCAAACAATTATCAAAAAGTTCCATAGACGGAGAAATCGTCCATGAAGACTTCCACAATTTCCTCACAAAAGCCATGAAAAATAGCAGACATGCATCTTTGAAAAGTAGCAGGAGCATTACATAAACCAAAAGGCATACGTCTATAAGCATAAGTTCCATAAGGACAAGTAAAAGTAGTTTTCTCTTGATCTTGCGCTCTCACAGCAATTTGAGAAAACCCAGAATACCCATCAAGGAAACAAAAGTGAGTTTTCTTGGACAACCTCTCAAGCATTTGATCAATAAAAGGCAAAGGATAATGATCTTTCTTAGTTACTTTGTTAACCTTTCTAAAATCAATGCACATTATAACCAACTACTACTCTTTGAGGAATTAGTTCATCATTTTCATTAGGAACAACGGTAATTCCTCCTTTCTTAGGAACACAGCACAGGACTTACCCATCTACTATCAGCAATAGGATAAATAATACCAGCTTCAAGAAGTTTTAATACCTCATTTCTTACCACTTCTTTCATCTTGGGTATTAAACGACGCTGATGCTCAACAACAGGCTTTGCATCAGGTTCCATGTTGATGGCGTGCTGACATATAGTAGGAGAAATTCCCTTCAGGTCATCAAGAGTATATCCCATAGCTCCGCGGTGTTTCCTCAACACTCCCAATAACCTTTCCTCCTCTGTACCTGAAAGTTTAGAGCTGATAATAACAGGATATATTTTCTTATCATCAATATAAGCATATTTAAGATTATCAGGCAGAGGTTTCAAATCAAAAACAGGATCCTCCTTGGGTGGCATTGTGGTACCCAAATCTTCCACAGGTAAATTGTGTTTGAGCATAGGTTGACGAAGGAATACTTCATCAAGCTCATTCCTTTCTTCCTCTGAAGTTCTCACTTTCATGATTCTCCATATGTTGCTGCAAAGCATTGTTAGGAGCAAGAACAATAGATGCAAGTTGAGCAATTTCAAAATCCTCACTAGGCAATTCAGTTTCATAAGGTGCTTTAGCAAATTTAGAGAAATTGAATTCATAAGATTCACCAGCAAATTTAGTAAAGATTTTCTCTTTCTTACAATCTATAACAGCACCACAAGTATTCAGAAAAGGTCTACCAAAAATAATAGGACAACTATCATTGGCAGCCGACCCAAGTACAAGAAAATCAGCAGGGTATTTAGTCTTACCACAAAGGACTTCGACATCTCTAATGATACCAATTGGAGAGATAGTTTCCCTATTAGCAAGCTGAATAACCACATCAATCTCTTCAAGTTTACAAGGAGCAATTTCGTGCATAATTTCCCTGTAAAGCTCATAAGGAATAGCACTAGAACTTGCACCAATATCACATAAACCATAATAGCAATGATCACCTATCCCAACAGAAAGCACAGGAACACTAGACTTCCTAGAACTTTTAGGATGTGAGACAATATTAGAAGCATCCTCACAAAAGATAATGTGTCTATCTTCTAAATTTTCAGTGACAAGATCTTTAACCAATGCTACAACAGGTTCAACAGTTATTTGCTCATCAGGTTTGGTAGTTTCTTATTACTTTTACTAACAACACCAGTTATGATAGTATGTTCCTTAATCTTATTAGGAAAAGGAACTTTTTCAATATAAGGTTCTGGAATAATGCGATCAGCAACATTAACCTCAACACCTTTAGATATATGAGAAACAGATTCATCTTTATATGGTTCATGATAATTTTTAAAACCCTCCTTCGGCAAACCGAAATAGGAAGCAAAGGCTTTATAAAAGTTTGCAACAATTTGAGAGTCAAGACCATAAGTAGTGCTAATTTTGCGATAATCATCAGTATCCATAAAATTTTTAACACACTCAAAGTCATAGCTTATACCTGACTCCCTACCTTTGTCATTCTCCCATCCTTCAGTGTTCTCCTGAATCCGATCAAGAAGGTCCCACTTAAACTCTTCTTTATTACGAGTGAACGATCCAGCACAAGTGGTATCCAATAGAGTTTTATCTTGAAAGGAGAGTCTTGCATAAAAGTTATCAATAACAATATTACCAGGAAGCTCATGAATGGGACATTTGAGCATTAATGCCTTCAATCTCCCCCACGCTTGAGCGATACTCTCTCCATCATAGGGCCAGAAGTTATATATGAGGTTCCGATCCTTATGAATCTCACTTGGAGGATAGAATTTGGAGTAAAAGAGAGGTACAATTTCCTCCCATCCAAGAGAATACCCATTCTTCAGCAGTTTATACCAATGTGCAGCTTTACCAGACAGTGATAGAGAGAATAATTTCTTCTTAACTTCTCCCATCGAGATACCTGCACACTTAAATAACTCGCACAATTCATGCAGAAATAACAAATGATCTCCAGGATGGACAGTTCCATCTCCTGCATAGCGGTTATTTGTGACACGTTCAACAATTTTCATAGGAATTTTGAACGGTATTACCTGCTCATCTGGCGCCTCCTCTACTACCTTAGCAGTGGTAGTTGTTTTCCCAAATAGGAATTCAAGAGAAGACCCCTCCATAATGAGATATAGCAGCAGGCAAAAATAAAAACAGCACGTACAATAAATGTTTCCCTTACCAATTCCACTTACCAATAGCGCTACACTCCCCGGCAACGGCGCCAGAAAATAGTCTTGATAACCCACAAGTATAGGGGGTGTATCGTAGTACTTTCGATAAATAAGAGTGTCGAACCCAACGAGGAGCAGAAGGTGTTGACAAGCGGTTTTGATGAAGGATTCACTGTAAATGCTCACAGACAAGTTTTTAGGAGTTTTTGATATGACAGATAAATAAAGTACAAGTAAATAAAATGCAGTAATAATAGTTGCAGCGAGTGGCCCAATCCTTTCTACAGCAAAGGACAAGCCGGTTGTTGTACTTATAATGACCAAACGTTCTTGAGGACACACGGGAATATTGTCAAGTGCTTTCGCTTCATATAGTTGATTAATCTTCATTGTTTTGATAAGTGTTGTGTGGGTGAACCTATGCTAATGCACCGCCCTTCCTAGGACTAATACATACTTGTGATTATACCCCTTGCAAGCATCCGCAAATACAAGAAAGTAATAAGTTAAACTAACCACACCCTTAAACTTTGAGATCCTGCTATCCCTCATGCATCGATATACCAACGGGTGTTCAGGTTTCTGTCACTCCGGCAACCCCACAATTGGCAAACGAATACACAATGCATTCCCCTAGGCCCATAAAGGTGAAGTATCATGTAGTCGACGTTCACATGACACCACTAGAAGAATAACACCACAACTTAAGCATCAAACCATTAAATATTACTCAACATAGTTCACTACTAACATCAAGACTTCTCCCATGTCCTCAAGAACTAAACGAACTACTCACAAGACATCATACGGAACATGATCAGAGGTGATATGATGATGAATAACAATCTGAACATAAACCTTAGTCCAATGGTTTCACCCAATAGCATCAATAACAAGAGTAATCAACACCGGGAGAGTTTCCCCTATGAAATAGACAAGATTCAGCCTAGATGTTACAACGGAGACGGGTGCAGCGGCGGTGATGATGGTGTTGGCGGTGGAGATGATGATGATGATCCCGATGAAGTCCAGCTCGATGACGGTGATGATGGCGATGATTTCCCCCTCCGGGAGGGAATTTCCCCCGGCAGATTTCTTCCTGCAGGGGAGCTTTTCGCTCTCTGGTGTTTTCCGCCTCGTGGAGGCGGCGGAATATTTCGATGGCTCCCCTCTGTGTTAGGGTTCCGAGGGGGTCAAGTACGCGAAGGGGGACGGCTGAGGTGGGCCAGGGCCCCCAAACCACCTCTCGGCGCGGCAGGGGGCCCCACCGCGCCAAGGGGTGAGGAGGGCCCACCATGGCCCATCTCAGCTCCCCCTTTTGGCCTCCTCCATCTTCTGGTAAAATAGGAACTTCCATATGTCTCCTTCGATTTATTGATCTTCAGAAATAGTGCATCTCGACGGTGCTTTTTCCAGCAGAATCCTGACTCCGGTGTCCAATTCTCCATTATTCATCAAACATGCAAAATAGGTAAAATAACATAAGTAACACTTCTAAATATGAAATATATCGATGAATAGCAGTAAATTATGATATAAAATAGTGATGCAAAATGGACGTATCAATGCCTGCTTGGTTGTTACAGCTGTTGGAGAAGAGGATCAAAGCGTTTTTCTGGAAAGGGACGGATGCGATCCAAGGAGGTCAGTGCCTCGTAGCACGGGTGGTCTCGGCGTTTTGAATCTCAAGCTGCTCGGTTCGCGCTACGTGCACGTTGGCTTTGGCTGCAGAAACCGCGGGCTGGATGCTGGACGGGCTGCCCTTGCGTGTCGAGCCGGAGGTGCCGGCTCTCTTCGATGCATCCATCCGCGTTGTTCTTGGCGAAGAATGCAGGGCTCTGTTTTGGTCTGACCCTTGGCTCGACTCGACGTCTCAGTCGCGATCGGCGCCCGCTATGGTTGCGGCTGTCTCGCTACAGGTCGTGTCATCTATGACTGTCGAGGAGGTGTTGCTGGGGAGGGGGTGGATTCGTGAGATCACTGGCCCGCTGACTGTTCGGGTGTTGACGCAATTCCTGATTCTGGTGGACGCGCTGCAGGCTGTCGCCAGGGACACCGGATCAATTCGTATGGAAGCTGACAAGTTCGGGGGTTTACTCTGCAAACTCAGCCTATCGAGCCTTCTTCCTGGGTCTCGAGTTTTTCCCGTGCGGCAAGGCAATCTGGAAGACGTGGGCGCCGGCGAAGTGCAAGCTACACCTTTGGCTAGCTATGCAGCGGAGGCTCTGGACGGATCGCCGGACGCGGCATGGACTGACCTCCCATGTCAACTGCCCGCTCTGCGACCAGGTTGCTTGCTGAGACATCTGACCACATTGCGCTTGGCTGTGTTTCGCGACAGAGGTTTGGCATCGCACTCTCCGGCGCTGTGACCTCGACACGCTTGTTCCTGACGCGGAGGGCTCCTTGATTGAGTGGTGGCCGGCTGCGAGGCGGAGTGCGCCGCCGCACGCACGGAAAAGGCTTCAACTCCCCTTATGCTCGTTGTCTGGTCCCTGTGGAAAGAAAGGAACGCCATGGTCTTCGAGACATCAGCTCAGATGGTGAACACGGTTTGCCGCAGGATCGTGGATGAAGTCAAGTTGTGGATCCCTGCTGGCGCTGTCGGGCTGGGACAAATCTGGAGATAGCCTCCTAGGTCTTTTGTTGGGCGATGTTTTGTTGTTTTTGGTGTTCTTTGTGTGTTTGCCCACCGCACTTGCACGCCTGTAACCGCATCTTTCTGATGCCGGAACCGATGTAGCCCTTGTTTCTTTTCCCTTCTATCAAAGTCGACACGCAAAGCTTTTGTGTGTTCGCAAAAAAAAGTGCATCTCCAGGATTTCGTTATAATTTTCGTTTTTATTGAAATGTTTTGTACTGTTGGTGTTTCCTTTAATAACAGTCTTTTCGAAAAAATAATAATATAAAAACGTTTTTTTTTTTTATGCCTCTGGATTGGTACAGCTGTAGTATCTGAACTCAACACACCAACTCACACCACACGCACGCACACAACACCACACACACCCTAGTGTGCAAGCTAAGACCTACAGATCTATACAAAAAAACGTTGTGTGCATCATCATTCATTTTGACGCAGAGACGGGCTCCGTTTCGAACCAAAAAGAAAGTGGTCGCAGGTGGCTGGCCTGGAGAGTCCACGGTGGCATTACCCAGACGTCACGACCTTCCTGCAGATGAGGCAAACACCAACCACCCGCCAAGATCGGGCGCCGACGGCAGAGACGCAGCTGCACGCAGCAACGAACTCCCGAAGCTCCGTGCCCGCGACAGAAAAACAGGGAGAGAACCCACGCGCAATTGAAGCAGAGGGGATCACGCCTCATCGATCGGGCCGATTGAATCTTTTCTCGCCGGCATGTCCTCCTCTAATTCCTCGGCACCTCAGTCGCCGCCACCGAAGAACACCCCTCCCCCTTCAGCCGCTCCGCCGCCGTCACCGGATGACCCGTCGTCTCCACCAGCGGCCAACTCCTCTTCTCCGGCGCCATCCAGCTCGTCGCCTCCGCCGACGCCTTCCAAGTCCCATGGCGCTCCGGTGTCACCGGCCGGGATCCCCACTCCGCGAAACCAATCCTCCAGAGGCACAGGTGACTCGAGCAGTTCGTCACAGGAAGCTGTGCACCGTGTCAGCCCGGCTGAGATCATTTTCGCTGCCGCCGGGGCAGCAGCCCTGCTCGCTCTCCTTGTCGCCGCGTGCGTCTGCTGCTCAAGGAGGACGGCGCCGAGGAGGCGGCGGAAGCCTCAGAACCCGATGCATTTCTACGCGGATAGTACTTCCGGCCACAAAGGTACGCCATACTCATAACGTGATTAACGTAACGTCTCGCCGTTCTCTCGTTCTTGCTCTGAATGTGCTTGTGACCATGTGTTGACCACCAATGCGACCACAGGCAATAGCACGTACTACACCAGCGGGCCGCAGCCACAGTGGCAGACCGACACCGGCGCGGGCCGTCGACGAGCACATCCGGCCCGGCGGATGGCTCCTTGCACGTGGCGCCCGACATGAACTCCGGCCCGCATGGCCAGGCGCTGCCACCACCGGCACGGCACCAAGCGCTGGGGCTCGGCAAGGGAACGTTCACCTACGACGAGCTAGCGGTGGCGACGGGGGACTTCTCGCAGGCGAACCTGCTCGGACAAGGCGGGTTCGGGTACGTGCACAAGGGGTTGCTCCCTAGTGGCAAGCCGGTGGCCGTGAAGCAACTGAAATCCGGTAGCGGCCAGGGGGAGCGCGAGTTCCAGGCCGAGGTGGACATCATCAGCCGAGTGCACCACCGCCACCTCGTGTCCCTTGTCGGCTACTGCATCGCTGGCGCCAGCCGCATGCTCGTCTACGAATTCGTCCCAAACAAGACGCTCGAGTTCCACCTCCATGGTGAGTGGCTCTGTCTCCGGTCTGTTGCCCTGCAAACATTTCAAGAGTTAACTGACACTGACACAGCATTGTTGTTTCACTGCAAGAACACACCCTTCGCATACTGATGGCTGGCGTGCTGAGTTGCAGGGAAAGGGTTGCCGCTGATGCCATGGGCGACGAGGCTGCGCATCGCGCTCGGGTCGGCGAAGGGGCTCGCCTACCTGCATGAAGACTGTGAGCATACCTAGTCTCGACTCTCGACATCTCCATTGGTAACAGCAACAGTATTTCTGAATTCTGATGACTGAATTGCAATCGCAATGTCTGAATGTCACCATGAAGGCCAGCCTCGGATCATCCACCGCGACATCAAATCCGCCAACATTCTCCTCGACAACAACTTCGAGGCGATGGTTGCGGACTTCGGCCTCGCCAAGCTGGCGTCCGACAACAGCACGCATGTGTCGACCCGTGTCATGGGCACGTTCGGGTACCTGGCGCCGGAGTACGCGTCGAGCGGGAAGCTGACGGACAAGTCGGACGTGTTCTCTTACGGCGTGGTGCTGCTCGAGCTCCTGACAGGGCGGCGGCCCGTCGACGCCACCACCGCGCATTCGTTCCTGGAAGACGGCCTCGTCGACTGGGCGAGGCCGACCCTGTCCCGCGCCCTGGCCGGTGGTGACTACGGCGCCGTTGCCGACCCCAGGCTGGACGACCGCTACGACCCGGTGGAGATGGCGCGCGTGGCAGCAAGTGCCGCGGCCTGTGTCCGGCAATCGGCCAAGAAGCGCCCCAAGATGAGCCAGGTACAATGCTACTCAACGCATGCTCTGTCTTGTGCAGATTTTCAGGGAGTGGTGTTTTGGCTCCGAGGTGTATATGCACCCTTTATTTAAAATGCATTTTGCACATATTTTGAAATGTCAAAAAATTTGGAAAAAAATGTTCGTGCATAGATCTTAACATGTTATGTGTTCACAAAGTCGTTTCACGAAAAACAGACATTCTTTGTGGCTTGTATAAAAAAGACAAAATTTGATGCTAAAATAAGGGTTTTCGCGACATTTTTTTTGTGTTTTTTACACAAGACACAAAATATATCGGTTTTTTGTGAAACGACTTTGTGAACACATATAATATGAAGATGTATCCGCGAAATTTTAGTTCAGATTTGTTTGATATTTTGAAATATGTTTTTCAAATACCGGGTGCATATGCACCCGGTGCCAAAGTGAATTTCCAAGATTTTCATGGCTAATGGTCATGGTGATTTTTCTTGGTGCAGATAGTGAGGGCGCTGGAGGGGGACATGTCGCTTGAGGACCTGAACGAGGGGGTGCGGCCGGGACAAAGCATGCTGTTCGGTGAGGCGGTGAATAGTGATGCGTTTGGCCGGCCGGCCGTCGTCGTTCGGCAGGGAGCCACACCTCTCCGACGAGATGAGTCCAGCTGCGAGCCAGCTGCCGCATCGTGAGTATGGGCCGCAAATCTGGTGGTCTGGTCTACTCGGATACTTTTTTTTTTTTTGGTCTACTCCTCTGTCTTGGTCGTCTTAGTCAGTGGAAAATATACCAGGTTTGGATATAGAAAGGGTGGCAAAATTACTTGGGTTCCAATCAATTTCGAAATATATGGAAAACTGGTAGGAAATTCAACTACGAGCCATGCATCTGAAAATCTAGAATTAATATATTGAGCTAGATTCAAAAGTATCCGCATTTTAAAATCACAAGATTGTATCCCGACAACGTAATACTTTCCAATCTCCATACATTCTCTTATGAAAAGCCACATAACCAACTATTTTTATCAACCGAAGTTTTGTGAAAAACATTATATTAGCCGATTTGCGCGTTAGTGTTAAGCAACAAGCCTAATAGAATCGGAAATATAAAAGCTCAATCGAGAAATCTATGATGCTACTGTGATTTAGTTCTACTTGCATAGCGCTTCCATCAAGAGTTAAGAGTCTCTTCTCACCCTCTTAAATTCGGTATCCTTGTAGACCACACTCAAAGGATGCCCCACGCGTTCTAGCGAGAATTCGGAAGTGCCTCACGTATGACATTATATGTCCGATTTTCGTACGACACAGACGTGTCTAAATCTGATTGTTTAATTCCTCTACTGTTGGGACAAGGAAAGCCATCCGATGCATATGTGATGCATGCGTGAGTGTTGTGTCGTATGAAAATCGGACAGGAAACGTAGTATTTATAGCACTTCCGAACTTTGTTATGTAAGGCATAAAATTTATGAAACCGAAATTTATACATAAATATGCAACATTCTATTGGTCACAACAGTCCCAATTTAATCGATATTTGACAGCAATAAATGGTGATATGGACAATTCGATGGTTAAGACAATGGGTGATGTGGATACCTTGTATGTGTAGATAGATAATTAATGAATGTTAGTGGATGACATAAACAATTTGTTGGCTAAAATAATATATGATGTGGATATTTTGCATTTAGAGATAGACTATTATTAATATGTTAGTGGAATTTTGCTTTATAAGATATATAGATAGGTTAGTTGGCTGACTAGAACCTTTATAACAAGCCTTGATTAATGTGCGGGAGAGGCGATCTCACCTAATTTACTATCACAACTTCCATATTGTAGCAAAGTCTCTTTTTTAGAATGTGCAAACACCATGAGTACCTCCGCTTCGTCGTTCCTCCGATCAACTCAAGCTCGGTCTGATGAACTTTGAAAGAACATTTCTTAATCCCTTGTTGGTTTTGTGTGTTAGGCAACAACACTAGTGATAATCTAATTGTGAATTAAGTGATGCAGGATTTAGGTGATTAAATCATATAAGCATCGAATTCCAAAAAGATAAGAGAAAAAAGCTTGCGAAGTTCTCGGTCAAGATTCAGTCTGGCTAGACCGGATATTCCGGGCCGGATTATTTGAATAATCCGGCCCCATATTTCTGCTTTGCGCTCAAGGACATACCCTCCCTAGTACTTGTACTAGTTGTTGGCTGGTTTGTGCAAGGCTCTGTCTAAATCGGAAGTTTAGGCCCGATATTTTATATGGAGGCCGGATATTTGAGATATCCGGTTTTCCAGTCAAGATTTCTGCTAAGGGCCAATTTTCAGATAAGTGTGCAAGGCTCTGTCTAAACCGGATTATTGGGCAGGTCGGATATTCCGGTCCATACTTGGGCCGGATATTCCGGCCTCCTGGTGGCTGTAACAGCTAGTTTAGGGAGGGGCATAAATACCCCTCCCCTTCTTCAAGCTCAGGCAGCTCTTCCATTCTTCAAGAACACCTACACGCTGAGCCACCAAAATCAAGAGATCTCTTCAACCTCCCACCCAAACTCGTCTTCGGAGGATTGAAGGAGAAGAGCAAGATCTCCATTCTCACCAAGGCGATTTGTATTTCCCCCCTCATTCACTTGAGGGACTCTTTGCTAGGGTTTCCATTGGGAAAACCTAGCTCCTTGTGATTCTCACTTTTTGTTGATTGTTACAGATTGTTGATTTGTGAGCCCCCAATTAAGTTGTGGGTGAGTGCCCCAAGATTGTTGTAAAGGATTCCGCCTTGAAGGATTCCGATAGTGGAAGGTGAACCAATCCTTTGTGGTGTGGTTCATCGAAGAATAGGGTGAGGCCTTTGTGAGCAAGCCTGTTGCGGTGAAGCTCACACCCCTCCAACGAGACGTACTCCCCTAAGAAGGTGGAACTCGGGAATACATCCTTATCTCCGCGTGCTTCCCGTTCGGTTACTCCTTTACTTTAGCTTTTACTTTGTATCTTGTTTCTTGCTTAGTGTTAACTTGTCATATAGGTGAATTCACCGTAGTTGCATATCTAGAGAATTTACATTTGTGTCAAGCCTTAATCGAAAAGAACTAAAAGTTGGGTAGCACCTATTCACCCCTGCCCCCTCTAGGTGACCATACGATCCTTTCAAACTTCCTCCCACGAAATTCACATGCCCTATTGTGCATACGCGATCATTGATTCTTGGGTATGTGGACAGAACAAGGAAGTACCCTCAAAGGAGAAGGTCATCAACAATGACAAAGGCAGAACGTGACACATGGGTTCAAATGTACAAACTTGTTTCGAGTTCTCTTATTGCATCCATGTGCCAGAGGGTGTTTGGGAAAGTCCTTCCCGTGGCCACCGCGGCGGAATTATTGACTACTTTGGAGAGCATGTTTGCGGACAAACCATCAAGGATCACATGCAACTAACAAATATAAGGAAGAATATTATTTCAACGTCCGATAACTCCAACAAAGTTACATAATTTGACGACACCATGGCCACATGAACATACCTGGCCTACGAGGAGGATGTGGTATGTTATGTCATATATGGCCTTTGACTCATACTACAATGTATGGAGTCATAAAAACAGAGTCGATTCAGTTTCCCTGGACGAGTTGTATTTCCGTCTATTTAGCCTCAAAACAACATCGAAATGTAAATTATCCACATCAAGGGCAAGCTCTATGACCACTTTGTACCATGATGTTACAATGGCAGAATACGTGACAAGGATGTCGCGGCAACCATGATGATTAGCAAGGAGGACTAGGTAGTGGCAATACACCATCGACAACAATGGAGTACATATGAAGCGATAACTTTGCAAGAAAGTAGAGAATGTCGTCATGATATGTTAAAAACACTTCGATCTAACCTTGCATATTAAATAAAATCGGCCCGTAAATATTACGGCAACCTAAAATATCTACGCAAATTGCTATTTCACCAGGCCACAGATCGCATCACAAGTGATATTGCTTGGACTACGATTTGTGATTGAAACTTCGAACATACAAGTGAAATATTCAACGATCAAGTATGCACATTAGTCATATCGGTAATTTTAAAATATGGACCCCACCTCATGATCTACATCTAAGAAATACCCTCTGTCTATTCAAAGCCACCGAGTATTTTTATGTTCATATGTTGGCGTCCAAAATAAGCTTTTGTTGAATTTCATCATGGATATTTTTCTATGAAGAATCAGGGAACTGCAAGAACTCTTTAAAAGGCATTTGAATGAGATTTCTCTCGCATCTCATCACCTAGTCATCGGTCCTCTTTGGACAAGTCCTAGTAGAAGTGTCCAAACCCTCCTTGGAGATATGTCGTTGTTGATTGGGCCATCTAGATTCCATATGGATCAAACACTTCCTCGTCTTAATAATCTTATGATTCAAAATAGAGAGTTTTATGTCTCAACAGGAAAAGATTCACCATTACCAGTCCGTTTCTTAAATAGTGTGTCATAATTTCATCTTTACATTTTTTTTTAATCGATTGGGACCCTCTCCCAATATTTTATATGTCTGTGAGTTGGGGTCGAGGAGGGTCTTTATATGTAAGATTTATTGATGATTGTAGCGAGTTCACTTGGTTATATATTTTAAACACAAATGTGAAGTTTTCAAAGTATTCGCATAATTCCGAACTTATATTGTGCACTTCTTAAATAACAATATTATTGCCATACAAACCAATTTGGGTGGCGAGTATCAATAACGTAGGAGTTTATTGAATGACAAGTCTTGATTAATACAGCCGGAAGAGCATCAGCACCGTAATGTGCACAAGTGGTCGCTTGATCCAACTCTACATATCGACTTTCGTACCTTCGCCAACAAGCATGTGAAATGCTAATTTTGTGTGATATTAGGCCCATTTTTGTCACTTGTGCTCTTGCAAGTGAACAGGAGGCCACTCTTCCAAGTTCTTGGCAACATAGATTGGTTTCACCTCTGGAAGTCATAGGCTACACATACATGGTCTTAACTATGATGTAGGCTGAAACCATGTTCCCAATGCCTCCCATACCACACCTTGGGAAAACACTTGGTAAGCGAAATTTCTTTTGAACCCTCGTTGTCTCAAAATATTGTTGCACATTGTTGAGAAACAAGTCAAACAACACCTGTAATATAAAGACTCAATAGAGAAGACCATCCCCTTGATTTAATTCTAGCTGCATGTGCCTTGTATTGCTCCACATTCATACATATAAAGAGGAAAATGTTATGCTGGTAGATTCATAAATTTGTATGTGTGAAGATATATGTACTGAATGATTATTTCGTGATATTTTTGAATAAAACACACGACTTCGTTTTTTATAACTTACTTCTACACCATATTAAAATATTCATTTACTGGTGTACGAAGTTAGGTTTAGTATACCTTCAGTTGTCCTTAGCTTGCCATGTTTTAAACATGATCCAGCAACTCGTTGCTATGTGCTGAAATTCCATAAAAGTGTAGGACTACAATTCGAGTTGTATTTATGCAGGTTCAGTTTCCTGGTTACTGTATTAATTTATGTTCTTCTCATCATAATCAAGTTATGGTATGAAAGCCTTGTTACAAGTTACAACGTATTTAACATCGAACAATTCACAAACCAGCATACTGAAAAAACTTTAATTACTAACTTGACATTATATCAAGGCATGATTCACAACAGAAGACACCCAAAAAAAAAGTGGATGACACAATACAAGCGCAAATTGCATGGGCTTACTCCCCCTTTTATAAATGGGCAGTGAAAGTAATAAATGAACAAATTATTTCTTTCACAACCATTTAATATTCACTTTGTATATATGCATGTCATAAGAAATAGGACATATGCATCAAATCTACAAGTAATAAGTGGACCCAATCTTGAGGACACAAAGACGTCACGACTATGGAACGGTCGCAGAATAACCAAGCAGGCGTTCGACATCAGCACACACTTCTCGACATGCATCTTGAGGACGTTCAGGTACCAGGTTTCGGAGTAGGCTTCATGCGGGTTGCTCTAGCTCATAGATTGAAGTCGAAGGTTTTATCCTACGGTTTGATGTTGGTACAGCTCCTCACAGGGGAAAGGATGGCTGTCGCTCCTACAACATGACCTCCGTTGACTGCGCGAGGCGGGTCATGTCCTACACTCTCACCATAAGCAGTTACCATGAACCGACTTGAGAATGACAGCTATGGCTCGGTAGAAATGGCGCAGGTGGACACCGTGTCGCCGCCTGCACTCAACATCTGACCTATAAGCGCCCCAAGATGAGACAATCACATTTACAGCTGATCGATGTTTCACACTGGACGCACGCTCTATTTCTTACTGATCTTCACATCAAATGGCAATTGTATTTTTTCCTCCTACATATCGCAAGGATGGCACTTGGATCCGTTCCACTTGTTAAAGACGTATTGTTCATCTGAGTGGGCTTAACTATAGTGTAGGTTCAAACCTTCTTCCCCATGCCTCCTACTACCATACCTTGAAGCTACTATCATCAGAAAAGCCACTTTCTATGGTCAGCTCATTCTCTCAAACCCCAGTTTCTCTCAAAATCCAAGAAATATATAACCTTGACTCAGGAGGCCCCGACATTATTTAATTCTAGCATGTGCCTTTTGCTGACGCGCATGGCGCATTGATGCATATAAATTGTGCTGGTACATTCATAAGTTTGTATGTGTGACGACCCGAGCAATGCATAATTATTTCATGAAAAATATTCAGTTTTCACTACTCACGTTTACAAAAACATCAAGTATTGTTGCACGAGCCTTGCCTACCATATTCCTTTAAAAAACATCTAAAAATATTCAATTAGTTGCATACAACGTTACTCTATATTAGCAATTGATGCATCCGGTCCTCCTTAGCTAAACATGGTACACAAACTCTTTGTTATTTGGGGAGTTTTATATAAGCGCATGTACGGAATGTTTGGGATGTTGTGTCTGTGCATGTCTCGTTTCTTGGTGGTCGTATTAGTTTTTTTTTGTTCTAGTGATATTCATGCTATATATGTAAAGTTACATCTTCTTTAGCAATGAAAACCGACATGTTGAAATGAACTCAAGTAAGTATTTGATGGTCAAGTCCCTCCTCCATGGCCAGTGAGTTCTTTCCAAGAGTTAACCCGTGCATTATTTTTGTTTCAAATAATTTTATCCTATTTTTATCCTAGGTGCAGGTAATCATAGAAAGACATATGCCAAAAAAGGCAATAAAAAATATTATTATTAATATGTTTTTAATAATGAATGTTTATATTGTTATGTTATAACCTATGTGTTTTTTGCATTTACATTCAGAGGAAAACCCATACGTTCCAGCGGCAGTACCGATCGTTAGGTGATCCATATCTCAATGTAATTTTCATCATGTTTGAAGTGTTTTGTACTTCTTGTGAATTTCTATAACATATTCAGATCCTTCTTGCAAAAAAAGAGAAAAAAGATAACTACGAATGAACATAGTTAAAAAAAAGTTACAGATTGCCCGTTCAATTTCGGATGTGTAAATCTATACTATTATTAAAAGAGCAAACATGATGAGATAATTTAAATCTTGCCCGTTCAATTTCTGATCAACGATCTAGATTGTCCCAATGTCGAGCACCAAACAATTTTAACTAGGTCAAAACGTTTTCTGATCCTAAAGTAGAAAATAATGAAACGCGAACTCTCTCTGTGGTTCGATGCGGAAAAATAAGAAACAGAAGCATCTGGTAGAAATCCTGATAACCGCGGCGCCCGGCGGAGCCGCCTAATCCAAACGTCCTCCTCTGTTTTTCTCCCCAAATCCTCGGGCGCACGCGAGGACTCCGTCGCCCTGCCCGACGAAAGGACGCCGTCGCCCACTCGCCCACGTGATGTGACTACGCTGCCGCCCTACCCAACGAGCCGTCACCATCCCCGCCTACGACCTGAGCATTTGCCCTCGCCTTTTCCCTAGCAGTCGCGGTCTCTCGAGCCCTGACCCTCGCGGTCGCCGGTTTACCGGGCGGCAACGTTGCTGAAGCCACTGCGGCGGAGGAGGCCCCGCAGCGACAATGCCTACGACCTGAGCCCCAGCCGCAGCAGCAGCAACACAGTTAGAAGAGATTGACGGGCATGGGCATGTCTAGAGGCTTCACAACTACACAGAGATCAGCAGGCTCGAAAGATCCCGTGTGTGCCAAATAAATGCTCCTGAAATAAATTATCATTGCTTTTATTTGCTCTGTGCTGCACCACCTGAGGCCTCGTTTGGCAAGAGTGTATCAAAGGGTTTTCCTGTGTATTATACCATGGTGTTTTGGTGAAAACACCTCCTTCACCCAATCCACTCCCCTCCTCTAAATCCCCTTCCTAATCACCCCCTTCCCCAAAAACATGCTGTTTGGCACACGAGTATAGCATATCAGTGTTTCATCACAGATTCAGCAACATGGTACATCCGCAGCTAGCTGCAAAATTGACCAACTAGCTAGTTGACTTAGTACGCTTCAATCATGCAGCAGCGTCTGGAAAACACGCCCAAAACGCGAGGGGTCATGAGCGTCTGGAAAACACGCCCAAAACACGAGGGGTCATGAGTGTCTGGAAAACACGTTGACCCGACGTGTATTGACAAGTATCATGGTGTCTCCGGATTCGTATCCCGGCCGAAACCGGCCTGCCAACCGGCCCACAAGCGTTTTCTGGGGTTTTAATTTGGGTCGGGAAAATACACCGAGAAACCGGTGGAAACACTGCTGCCAAACGAGGCCTGAGGTAGATTTTCACATTGACTCACTATTACTACGTGACTATTTGCCTTTTGGATATACTAGTTGCTTTGCACGTGCAACGCACGTCTCCAAAATATAACACGATATATTTTGTTTATATATCATTCCTCTTTGTAATGAGTTAATTTTCATGTATTTTAATATGTTATATACAACTCCGACAATTCAAATGCACTCACGAGTTGACCAAATTAAGCATAGCAATGTGAAGAAAACTTCTAGAAAAATGAAAGAAAATATGCTGATACACAAATTTTGCATTTAAATGAATAAATAGAATACAGTTCATCCATGACCCTGCTTCTCAATTTAGTGATAAGACCAATGATTTAGTACAAACATAGAGCTGGAATTGTGTATATTTGGGTATTCCAGATATTACTGTATTGGCTGCAAATAAACTGACCAACCAAAGGTTTCTAAATTAACCCAGAGAATTAGAGAAACATAAAACGGGGGGTGGATGCATCATATGTCAAGTTGATAAACTAAAGCCTTTAACTTAAATCAGCTTGAGCCATAAATTAACTCAACGTAGTCAACCTGACCGCCAGCTTTAGCACTGTTGCTATTGTTCAACACAGCCGTTGTAGCATTTACCAATGATCTACTAATGTATAATGCCTACAAAAAAGAGGCGATAATCAAAGAAAGTTTACAGATCGTCGCATACAGTAATATAATATTTTTCGTTCCATATGATAAGACACTGAAAGTTTTTGCTGTCTTTTGTAAATGCACTCTACAAAAGTCAGAATACTCATATGTGCAATCTGTGAGTTTCAGTATAAGAAAAAACCTTCTCCCTTTGCGCAGGCTATAGGCGCACATTACGATAGCTCATGGAAAGACCATCTGCTTCACGCACTATTTCTGATCCAATTATCTCTATTGCAAAATCAAGGTCACGAACCTGAAAACACAATGAGCATATCTCAGTAACGGAAGCAGCTAAAATACTGAACTAATAAGCATTTGTAAAACATATCTGAAAACAATCAGACCAACAATTCCAAGTGATTATGAGCAAAAACAACTCCCCAAATTGTTATCAAGCTATCCAGCAAGGAAATCTAATGGACCAAAAATTATGTCCCAGACAAGCCAATCAAGTTGATAGTTGGAGAGACACATGAGAGCACACAACAGAATTGCACTCAGAATATATTCAGTCTGAAGAATCACATTCATTTTGCGACGAACAAAAGAAAGTATTTCCGCTTTGATTGATAACATGATATGTATTATTTCAAGACTCCGTGCCCACTCTACTCACAAACTATTGGTTGCCTATTATCATCTCAGCTAGCTTACAGCTTACTTCAAATCAAGCCATGGAAGGAATAACGTCAGTGTTGCTTCAGGAAGTACTCGACCGTCCAAAAGCAAAACATGCGAGCAAACTGCAAATGCAGATTACTGTCAAATTGCAGGCTTCGATGGGTCAACTTGTGTCTGAATGAAAAGATTTAAGAACAGATTCAGAAACATTGCTAATTATCGAAGTACAGCTGACTTATGTGTTGCTGAACAGATTTCAGAATGCCCAACCACCGAGTATTTTGTTATGGCCTACCTTCTCAATGAGATTCAGTCAAGACAAGACGTTTGCAATGTCATACAATCTCCTGACTTTACTGTATCATGAATGGAGGAATAAAAAAATGAATTTAAAAGGTAGAGGATTTCTCTACCTTATTATTAAACGTTTCAAACTGTACAAGGGTATAACATTAGCTTTTTATTTTTTACTCACAGAGCTGCAGAACTACAGAGGAAATGCGAGTATTAACCTGCTAGACAAGACGTTTGCAATGTCATACAAACTCGTCGTGGACTTAGGAGGAGGAACTTTGCAGCTTCATTAAGTGAGATCATGTCAACCTGCTAGACGTACAGATTTCATATCAATCAACCATAGTTCCACAGACCATGAATCTGGATCAGAAGATAGCCTCCTCAATTGAATTTGGATCACAATATAACAGGACGGACGCGTCCTCCTTGGGCTGATGCGCAAGAAAGAATTGAATTTTCTTGAGCTCTGCCAAGCGCACCGGTCCAGGCTTCGCACCGGCCGCCGGACTTCCCCGCCGTCCACGCCGTCTCCAACCTCGACCTCGTCCCTGGCCCCTTCCCCATCTGGCTCATCTGCCTCTACAGCCCCCCGTCGGGCAGCCTCGACGCCGTGCTCTCCGCCGTCCGCGCCGCCCTCCCGGCCTACCTCTCCCGCTTCTTCCCCTTCTTTCCCTTCGCCGGCCGTGTCGTCCTGCTCAATAGCCTCGCGGAGATGGTTCGTACCGGCGTCAGTCTCTCCCGCGAGCCTCGGCTCGAGCGGGCCCTGCTAGTCCCGTGGTCGCCGCCGCGGTACATACCGTCGCTGGATACCGAGTTCGTGAGATTCAAGAGGGAAACCATGATTAATCCCATCCTGGCCGCGGCCATGGAGCGGCGCCTGTACCGCGTCAACGCGGCCGACCTCGTCGAGCTCCAGAGGGCGGCCTCGACAGGCGACCGCGCGCCGCTGAAGTCTTCGAGGGAGCGCGACTGGGCGCCGCGCGCCGCCGGCGAGGGGAACAGGACGGCGAGGGGGCCGCTGAAGTCGTCGAGGGAGCGCGACGCCGCCGGCGAGGGGAACAGGACGGCGAGGGGGCCGCTGAAGTCGTCGAGGGAGCGTGACTCCGCCGGCGAGGGAAACAGGACGGCGAGGGGGCGGCGGCCAAGAAACTGGCTTGGCTTCCCGACGTTGACCTGTCGGCAAAGTTAAAACAAAAAAACGTTTGGCGTGGATTGTGTTGAGGTGCTCAACACCGAACGTGCAATCTCAGCCTTTGATCAAATATTGAACGCATACGATTTAATGTATCCGACATATGTTTGCTCTTTTAATAGTAGTATAGATAATTCAATGTAGTCCAAGATGCAACTTGCAGGATACTTTGAGGTAGAAGTTGGAAGATGCTAGATCTTTTCGTTACCTCAATCAGTCAAGCTGCAGTGAGGTCGAAGGATTTAATGATGCAGAAAAGTATTTACCAACAAGTAGGGCCATGGACATATTGGGAATCAGTGAGGAAGAACAGGTCGTGGAGTATTGAGAATACCTGTTTCAGTAATAATGACATACACCATTACTGATTTATTTTACAGAAGCTATATTCAGGGTTGTAGCAGCTGTACTTCATATTGGAAATATAAGTTTTGAACATAAGCTGATTCATCTGTAATTAAAGATGATAACTCCAGGTTTCACCTTAACACTGTGGCAGAGTCATTAGAGCGAGTACATTTTCAAACATTCCAAGATTCGATATTCATATGGAGTTGACTTGAAGATTAAAACCGATACACTTGTTGGATAAGAATAATGAAAAATATATTTCACTAAATAGTATTGATTCCTGAACATATTTGAATAAGTTGTGAAAACATGTGCGCTCAATGCAACCCGATAACAAGGGGGGCATGCATGTTTCTCTGTTGTCTTGAAATTCAGCAAAAAAATAATCTAGGAAAAACCGAATATGTTTTTGTTTGTTGAGACTTGCATTGACACATATAATCGTGACAGACACTCTACGGTGATGCACGTGGTTTTTCATGTCACATGAGAACATGACTAAAAGCATAAGACATTTTTTTACCTTTTCTAAGAAACTAATGATCGTGCGTTGCACGTGCACGTTAACTATAGTAATTACGAATGAGCAGAGGAAAATTGTAATATTGACTTTTTTTAGGTTTTTTTTTTTTTGACAAGCGAGTGGCACCATCGTTAAAAGCTGGGAAACCTCGAGGCCAAACTCGTCAGGCCGACGCGTACCCCTAAAAACTCACAGAAAGAAAGGGCCAAGTGCCCACCTCACCACGCCTCGCCGCCTACCGGAGCCGCCTTCCTTCTCCCCCCTCCCTCCTCTCCACCCCACCCCACGCCCGAGCCGAACCCTACGCCCGCGTGCGCGAGGGGCCGCCCCGATCTGCGAGGATGTGGCGCAGCCGCGTGTCGCGGGGCCTCCGGGAGGCCAAGGCCGCCGCCGCCGCAGCCGCCGCCTCCAGGCGCTTCTCATCTACTACCAAGGTAACTCGTCGCCTCCACCCCCCGATTCGTCGCATCTAGGCTACCCTCGCTGTTTTTCTCTTTTGTCGGTGAAGTAATGCCTTGATCCGTGGTCGCGATGCGGTCCGCGATGGCGATGTCCTCGTCGTGTTTGATGTGTATTTTATCTATATAAAAATGGCCAAAACATCCGTGAACACTTTTGGTGGCAGTATCGTTCAGTTCGACCAATCGAGTAGGATTTAACGCGATTCCTGCGGATCGAATTACAGTATGCGCCGCCAGATCAGATGCCACGCGATTTACCTTTTCGATCGATTTGTGTGATGAGATTCCGATGATGATGGTCTAGGGTTTGTGCTTGTGATTGCAGCAGTCCTATACGGTGGTGGATCACACGTACGATGCGGTTGTGGTCGGAGCTGGAGGCGCCGGGCTCAGGGCGGCGATCGGGCTCTCGGAGCACGGGTTCAACACTGCCTGCATCACCAAGCTCTTCCCAACGCGATCGCATACTGTGGCAGCGCAGGTAACTGGCCATCTGCTTTTCTCTTTGCCTTGATCAGACCGGCTGGTGTATTCTGTGTGTCATGCAAGCTGCAGAGTACAAGATTATTTTAACCAGACTCTGCCTGCTTAGCTTTTGTGGAGCTTCAATCTGATTTGCGGATGCTGCCACTTGATTTATTTATGCGAAGAATCTTGGATGACAGAATGTAGCAATTGCTCCTTTAGAATTTCCATTACTGTAATTTAAATGCAGACTTGTAGTTGTGTAGTGTCATGTTCAAAAGAATAGAAGGTATCTCGACCTTAGACTACAAGTTGCATCAGTGTATATATGCTACTTGCATGGAGATAGCAGCCTTTACATCCAGAACTTCTCATAGGAAGTGTGTTTCGGAACACTAATCAATTTAGAAACAACACCTGCATGACTATTAGTTTATAACTTGATATGATTTCATGATGCATTGTCGTGACCAATTAAAGTTTGATCTTCGTTGAAGACTTGAAGTGCTGTACCACTTTCAGCCTTTTATTCTCTAGTTTGGAAATATATTCAGTTTAGGAATATCATGCTTTTGTTTTATTACTGACTGTTCCTGTAAGAATGAAATCATAAATTCGTCCACGTTTAATTGTATCAAAGTAGATTCAGAAATTGGGACTTGGGACCACTGTGGTATTTGCATGATTATTGTCCTTTTGTAACTTAGGGTTGATGCTGCTTGAAGTTTGTTATCGGATGATCATCTGTTAAATTAGTGAATTTTTATATTTTCTTTCCAATAGTTTAGTTTATTTTCTGCCTACTCAAACCGTTATTATATTGCTAGTTAAATTTGTCTGTAGTTTTATACTCTATACTTTTGATTGTCCCATCATTCTCACTTCCAAGGGATTGAAATATAAATGAGCACGTGGGGCAAATTTGTACTTACTATAAGATTTAAGGCTTTGCTGTACATCTCTATATGATGATTTGTATGTTCTGTTGTGCACTGCTGCCTGCTGAAGAATCCTCCATGTGTTTTGGTTGTTTGCACTTAACACTTAAGAATGCAGGGAGGTATAAACGCTGCTCTTGGAAACATGAGTGAAGATGACTGGAGGTGGCATATGTATGATACAGTCAAAGGAAGTGATTGGCTTGGTAAGTTTACTTGGAGAAACAATTTAAGTAATGCATGATGATGCTTCAGTAGCTGAGCTTATTTTTTTATTTGAAATCATTGGATTTGAGGCTTTGACATGCTATTCTTATTCATCTCCAGGTGACCAAGATGCTATCCAGTACATGTGTAGAGAAGCACCAAAAGCTGTTATAGAGCTTGAGAACTATGGATTACCATTTTCCAGAACTGA
This sequence comes from Poa pratensis, assembly GCA_947311845.1. Classification (NCBI taxonomy): domain Eukaryota; kingdom Viridiplantae; phylum Streptophyta; class Magnoliopsida; order Poales; family Poaceae; genus Poa; species Poa pratensis. Next base: position 19,707,147 of record CAMZMU010000049.1, read on the forward strand.
AGATGGGAAAATTTATCAACGTGCTTTTGGAGGTCAAAGCTTAGATTTTGGAAAAGGTAATTTGTCTTCCATCATCATTTTGAGGTTGCAAATATGCAGATGTAACATATTTTCTTATCGTTCTTTCTCTGTGTCTAATTAATCTTCAGGTGGCCAGGCCTATCGATGCGCTTGTGCTGCTGATAGAACTGGGCATGCTATGCTACACACACTTTATGGTCAAGCAATGAAGCACAATACTCAGTTCTTTGTTGAATATTTTGCGTTGGACCTTATCATGGACAAGGAAGGTACTTATTTATTTGTCGTGTCTTGTTACTATCCAAGGCCCAAGATATGTTTTTTTTTGTCTTGAATCATTATGCATCGCTCTACTACATTTTGTAGATTTGCATAACATTCATATGGTGGAGAACAGTTTTCAGTTGCCTCCATTAGTATTAGTCTTAGCTATCTTTGCGTTTTGTTAGACTTGATTGGTGAGGGTATTTTTTTATCCTTTTCTTTCCTTTGTTTTTAACTGTCGTGCTTGTTCGGTTGCTCTAGATTTTTTTTCTGCAAGTGTTAAGCCTATAATTCTGTGCCATTTTGTAACTGTCGGCTGCTAAGCTTTTCCTTTGTGTGTTGACACAACCTGTTGCATGGAAGTTAACTTTGATTAGGTCTATCATCTCGTTGACAACTTATTTTCTCTTCCTGCTTCATTTATTAGTTGTCGTTAACTCATAATAGTCCCTGTATTCTGCACCGCATGTTTATGTCGCCAGTTATTAATGCATACTTGTTTTCCAGGTACCTGCCAGGGGGTAATTGCACTGAACATGGAGGATGGTACCCTTCACCGTTTCCGTTCAACAAATACTATTATAGCAACAGGAGTAAGAATCTTTCTGTCTTAACAACTAACCTTTTGGTTTGCGATTTAATGCAAGTATAACCATGTCTTGTTTTAAACCTCAACAGGGTTATGGCAGAGCTTACTTCTCAGCGACTTCAGCTCACACATGTACTGGTGATGGCAATGCTATGGTTGCACGTGCTGGGTTACCCCTTCAGGTCAGTCTTGTTGACTAAATCTAGCAGATTTAGCTTCTGCACCATATGATATGGTTATATACTTATATATGTTTGTTGAATTTGCAGGATCTTGAGTTTGTGCAGTTCCATCCTACAGGCATTTATGGTGCTGGATGCCTCATTACTGAAGGTTTTATAAAGTGCAACTTGTTTATCCTACTGTAGTCGTGTTTATTAACTCTATGTTGTGCATGATATATTTCTTGAGCTGGTATTGAAATAACAAGCACTTGTTTTCCAGGTTCCCGGGGTGAAGGTGGTATTCTTAGGAACAGTGAAGGTGAGAGGTTCATGGAACGATATGCCCCTACTGCAAAAGACCTTGCATCTCGTGACGTTGTTTCAAGATCTATGACAATGGAAATTAGAGAAGGGCGTGGTGTGGGTATGTATGCATTCTCTTGTTTTATGCTTTAGGTGGTAATCTGGTGTGGCTGTTATCATAGTGCTTACTATTTCTATACTGTCACTTCAGGACCATTGAAGGACCATATCTACCTGCACCTTAATCATCTTCCTCCTGAAGTTCTGAAGGAAAGGCTTCCTGGTATATCTGAAACTGCTGCTATTTTTGCTGGTGTTGACGTCACCAAAGAACCTATTCCTGTGTTGCCGACTGTGCACTACAATATGGGTGGGATCCCGACAAATTACCATGGGCAGGTATGCTTTGAGCATGCAGTACTGCCGTTATTATTATTAGTAAGAATTATTATTATCTGCCTATGTTGTAACAATTGTCCTGCTGGTTTGCACATTAGGTGGTGGATATCAAGGGTGATAACCCAGACAATGTTATTCCGGGTCTGTTGGCTGCTGGGGAAGCAGCTTGTGCATCTGTCCATGGCGCAAACCGTCTCGGTGCAAATTCACTTCTCGACATTGTTGTATTTGGGAGGGCTTGTGCAAACAGGGTTGCTGAGATTTCCAAGCCAGGCAAGTTCATGCTTGGTTGACTTGTATCTCTTTAGTTGTTTGACCCTTCGTAGCTTATTCTCTTCCATGGTGCACCAAATTTTATAGGAGAGACACAGAAACCTCTTGAAGCAGACGCTGGGGAGAAGACCATCAATTGGTTGGATAAGCTGAGAAATTCAAATGGATCATTGCCTACTCATAAGATCCGCCTCAACATGCAACGTATTATGCAAAATAATGCTGCAGTGTTCCGTACACAGGAAACTCTCGCGGAAGGTATGCAGACACCATTTTTATAGTTTCACCGTAAATTTATCGTGAGATCATCTCGCAGTAGGAAGCAAACATTAAACTCTAGTACCAAATCGTATGAGAGATGGTATAATGACGCCTTTGCAATGGTCATTGAACTTATTAGGTTGTGAGCTGATTAATAAAGCACAGGAAAGTTTCCATGATGTCAAAATCAGTGACCGAAGTCTAATATGGTAAATCTCTATCTCACTAAATGTTGCTATGTGCGGCTTATTTTTTCTGTTTCTACTAATTGTGCACCATTCTCATTGGTTTCTGCAGGAATTCAGACTTGATAGAGACCATAGAATTAGAAAATCTGCTAATTAATGCATGCATAACCATGCATTCAGCTGAGGCTCGCCAAGAAAGTAGGGGCGCTCATGCTCGTGAAGATTTCAAGGTTTGCTGCACTTGTCATTATTTGTGCTCTTGCTTGTGCTAGTACATGTTTCTTTTTTAACATTACATTTCCCCTTTTCCATCACAGACAAGAGATGACGAGAAGTGGATGAAGCACACAATAGGGTTAGTGTCTTCTCTTTATTAGTTCTCCTCTGCTGAACGATTGCATCATTTCATGTATTGAAGAATTGACACTATGTTTCATATAGGTATTGGGAGGACGAGAAGGTTAGACTAGATTACAGGCCAGTTCACATGAATACCTTGGATGACGAAGTCGAGGCTTTTCCTCCAAAAGCACGTGTTTACTGATCTGGACATGGCTGCCGACGCTTCGGTTGTTTGAGAAGGGTATAGCTTACAGTGTGGTATTTTCCGAGTTGCAATAAATCAGGGGCTTACAATTCTCTCAAAGCTTCAGAATTGTTGTTTCGTCGCCAATTGCCTAAATACTTTTCCTGTCTGGTGTAAACTTACTGAAAGCGTCTGATGATATATCTTTGTCCTGTATCACCCTTCAGTAGAAATAAAAAAACATATACCAATTTTTGACGATCTGTTATTTGACACTGTAAATAACCTATTGCATTAGCTGCAATTGCCATGGTTGTTTTGTCTATGTTCTTTGTGGGCTTTTGTTAAACTTTGAATTGCCGACCTTCTTTTGATGTGCTCCCTTATTTTACTGTGGCGTCACCAAATGCATGACCTTGTGAATTTTTTCCTGCTACTGTTTGTAGTCATATTTATAGGCGTTTGGATCGGAGCTCCATGTAAATCAGTTATAATTTCTTGTAACGTGCCTGTAAGTTAAACTTTGTTACATAGATTTTGTGAACTTGATCTACATGTTCCAACTTCCACCATCTACTAAAGTTGTTATCAGGTTTATTAGCATCTCGCTACCTTGACAATGAACATTTTTCTGAACGGAACTATCATTCCTTTTTTGTTTCTCTCTCTGAAAGGCACAAGGTCCATTTGGAATCAGAATATTTGATGTAGACGCAAGTAGACTTAGGGATAGGCACAACCAGATTTTTCGGTTCCCTTCGCCTGACTCGAATGGTTGGGTGGCTTGTTGCTTCTGGGTCGCTTTTAGACTTGCAGGCTGCGCACTGTTTCTCTCGATACCATGATGTGCTCCACTGTGAGATCTGCTCCTCTTCTACCGATTCTTTCCGGTCATTCCTCCTCCATCACCCTCCTACTCCTGGTTGAGAGATTGTAACCATGGATGTCCTCATGGGTCGAACTTGAGGTGTCTTTGATGTTGAGGTCAGGATTCAGGAAGATGGGGCACCAACTTCGGTGAGCTGGATTTGTTATAGGCGAGCTCGGGGCAGCGAGGTCGTAATCTAGAAATGAATGTTAGTTATATGGGGATTTTCAATGCTACGTCCTTTGACATGCTAGAGCTATAACCTGTTTACGACATGCTGTAATCACTCTAGCGTGTGCTTTAATGTTCTATTCATGCTGCAAGTGTATTTCCGTGGTGCTACAAGCTTTGCTTCCATACCGCATATGCTCAGAGATACAAGTGTGTCATCATTTGGGTACCTTTTGACCCTCTTTAGTTCAAACAAATGAACTAGTATTTTCGAAAAGTGGTGTGATTTTGGATTTAGATCATTTGATTGAACTAAGTAGGGTTGGAAACGTAATGCTGACCCACTTCCATCTCTACATACACTCGGTGGTTCTACTTGGTGATTTGCTGCAACCAATGGTATTTGTTGCATATACACATTATTTTTTGTTGCACGTGTGCTTTTAAAATCCTCCGGGTTTTCACTTGTTTTTTACATGTCTAGGAGAACGATGTGACGATATTACGAACAGATAAATAGCCACTTCCGTTTTACATTAATAGTATAACTCTTATTGTTGAAGTCCAAAATTCATGTCTGTTGGCTTGTTTCACACTTTCTGACAAACGGTTTAAAAAATAGATTATTATTTTTAAAGTTTGGAATGATAATCATTGCTTCGTCAGGTGTCTACTATGACTCATATAGTACTAATTTCATTTTTACGAGATAAAAAAAATTATGTTGAAAATTAATATTTATAGACCCAATGTCACATTTCGTAAAAAATTACGATACAAGATAGAAAAAAGAATACCACTATGCCTAGCCGCCAAGCATCTTAACTTCCGGATTTGTTCTTTTGGAAAGAAGAAAAATAAATGGATAGCACTAGGGAGGAAATTATAAATTGCATGCAACATTTTTAAAAAGAACTCAAGCAAATCGTGGTATATTCTCGACAAACTAATATAGCAATCCTCATTTGTTATGTTTTTCACGCCATTTTTTCCATGCACTTCCCAAGGGAGCAGGGTTCTACTCCCTCCGTTTTTTAATATAAAATGTTTTAACTTTTATCCACATGCACATGCACACAAATGTATGTAGACACTTTTTTGTGTGCATGTTCACTCATTTTAGTATGCATATAGACAACATGTGTACCACCTAAAACATCTTATATTAAAAAACGGAGGGAGTATTATCTAAGTATGCCACACCACCGGAAATGCTGTGGAAAAACCCAAAAGAGACACAAGTACAAGAATTCGCAAAAAAAAGAAGAGGGACACACCAGCAAGCCCCTGAATCAAAGGACTCAACGTCCTACTTTGTTTTTCACGTCATGGTTTCAGACAAATAAGTTATTGTGTCAGACGTTCAGTTTTTCTGCCAGCAGTCAAAATCTTCTCTATCTTATACACCGAAAATGGCTCATAGAATGTTGCCGTCGCCGTCATGGATTGCTCTTCCGACCCAATTTTTTTTGTTTCCATCCTCATGACATTCACTTCCATCTACCAGTGAAATGTTTCTATACAATCACTTGCTTCTGAGGGAAAGAAAACTTTTTTGCACGGCACATTAGTATGTTTTTGTGGAGCGTTGTTGGCAAGAACGAAGGGGTGGTTTTGTGACAGGGCCTCTGTAGTATAACCATCAGAACATCGTCCCTTCGACCATGTGTGGGGATGAGCATGTCACCGGGATCTACGAAGGCAGATGAAGGAGTGATGGCGACATGTGTCGTGGAAGGGAATGCCGCTACTAGTGCTTGACGACGCCCTCGAGGCGGCCATGGGTAGCATCTCCCGCCCAAAGGATTTTCTCGTGCTTGGATGTGCAACGACAACTAAAATCAGGACAACAAATTAATGAACCGTGCTTGTAAAATTTTGGAATCAGGACAACAACTTTATGAAGCATGCTATTATTTTATTTTACTAGGGTCTTTTTATGTTAATTGTACCACTCCTTAATACAGCTCCAGGGCCTTTCAAATCAAAAAGAAAGAAAATAAAATAAAAGGTAGACCTGCTTCATGATCACTCCTGTTTGTTTTCGGTGGAACTGTTAGGATTTAATTAATTCCTTTAATTAAATATGTAATCCCTGCTTGTATGTCGGTTTGCACAACCGACATGTCCCTTTGTAACCGCTTGTTTGGGTGCTATAAATAGCACTCTTCATCATCAATGGAAACACAGTTTGATTCATTTGTTGTCTCTCTCGATCTCGATTGCTCTCGATTACTTCCAACAGGAACATCACGTCACTCTATCTATATCGTTCCCCCAAAAAAAAGAACCGTCACCCTCCTGTCAGTTTCAGTTCAAAACGAAACGTCACCCACCCAAAGAAATGAAAGGTCTGGCAGGTGGCAGGCGGGTGACCTAGCCCTGCACGGCCCTAAATTGGCCCGCGATCCGCTACTATCCAACCCCGCGCCGCCGCTCACTCACTCCCACAAATCCCATCCACACCAAACAAAAGTCAATCGATTCACTCCGCTCACAGACCCCGCTCCTCCTTCCTCTCCCTCCCATGGACATGGACCACGACGCCGCTCCACCGCCTTCCATTCCGGGCCCCTCCCACGGCGCCCCTCTTCTTCCCCGGCCTCCGACGCCGATTGCGACGCGACCCTCCCGGTGGATCTGCTGCTCGAGATCGCCGCGCGCTCCGACGTCGTCAGCGTCGTCCGCTGCGCCGCAACCGCCAAGCCGCTCCGCCGCGCCATCCTCGACCGGGGCTTCCGCCGCCTCCTCTCCCTCCGCGCCGCCTCCACCAACGGCTTCGACCCGGCCCTCCTCCGCGGCATCTCCTACAGGCTCGAGGACAGCGAGGCGACCGCCGCCCCGTGCGCGTGGTCCAGCCCATCCCCGCCACCGAGCCCTCCCTCATCCGCTTCGACGAGAGCCTCGTGTTCGAGCCCGTGGCCTCCCGCGACGGCCTCGTCGTGCTCCGCCGCCTCCGCCCGCGTCCCCTCTTCGGCCAGTCCCTCGAGGAGGGCCCGCCCGGGAGCGTGCTCCGCGTCGTCAACAGCGTCACCGGCGCCGTCTCCGTCCTCCTTCCGTCTCCATCCGGGACTACCGCAAGCACGCCCTGCTCAACGTCGACGACCACGGCCGCTCCTTCGAGCTGCTCGTCGCCGACGAGCGCCTGCGGACCCAGATCTACTCGTCGCGGGACGGCGCCTGGAGCCCCGTCCGCGCGCCCCACCTCCTGCGAGGGTCCAGGCCGTTTCATGACTCCTGCCCCTTGGTCATCGGTCGCACTGTCCATTGGTTATGCAACCCTGAGCCGCTGCCCCCGGGGCGGCATTTGTCGGGCCCAGAGCCGTACATCGTCGCTATGGATGTCGACACGATGCAGGCGAGGGTGATTGATCTTCCACGGGGTGCACTAGCAGATGACGGCCTCCATGAGCCACCGGGGGCTCCTCCTTGCCGCTTCAGTTGACGGGAAGCTGTTAGTTGTCGTCTCCGAGACCCAAGTGATCTCGATGTGGACGATGGCACACCCCGTGGAGGGGAGCCGAGCTTGCCGCCGAGGTGGAGCCGGCAGGTGCTGATAGACAAGCAGGATTGGGGTGTGCACAGCTCGGTTCAGTTCGAGGGGTTCGGGCAGAGGAGTGGCACTGTGGTCTTGTACATTGGTAGAGTTGGGCTCATCCGGCTCAACCTTGCAACAAAAGAGGCTCACGTTGTGTTCTATCGTACCGAGACGGCCTACATTTCGCAGGTTTGCCTGCACGAGATTAATCTGTCGTCTGTGCTCCAAGCCATGAAGCCTTTGAGCTAGATGCTTATGGATAAGTTTTGAAAATGTTCTTCAGTTCAGTTCGTGCTGTACTTTGTTTGCTTAGAGCAGCAATATTAGCTCTCTAAGCTATCTTGGCCCTTGGCCAATAGTTCTAAAAGGAAATGGAGTCATTCCTGAATTTGTATGTTTTTATAGTTTGTCGTTATGCTGTTAGTGTTCGCTGGCAATCCATCTGTTGATCTGTAAAATAACAGTTTGCATGTATCATTATGTATTTGAGCCAGTTGTAATATGGTAATAAAATCTGTTTACCATATTGATTCCATGCTCACTTTGGAACGACAGCCTTTGGTGCTAGAATTTCCACTGAAAAGTGCACCAGCTTATCATTTCTGAAAGTTCATGTACAATTTATTTGTAGTTCCAAGGATATAAATCAGATCATGGCATGCTCGTTCTCTTATAAATTCTTCAACCATTGATATATTCGTAATGTATAAATTTTGAGTATATTACATTATATGAGTTATTCAAGTGCACCAGCTTATCATTTCTGAAAGTTCATGTACTAGAGACGGTTGAAGAGCTCTTCGAGTGTACAAGCTCACCATTCTTGAATTTTCATATGCTATAGACGGTTGAATTTACTAAAATGTGTTTGCTATGGACTATTTATACTGCTTGTACAGCTCTGAAGTCAGTGTAACTCAGTCGATTAACTCGGGAGGATGCACTAAACCATGAGTATGTCGCAACCTCCTGTGGACAGATATATCTGCATGTTGTGCACTAGTTTATGATATTTATTAGTGTAAACTTTCATCTAGTATCGGCTTCGTGCATACTTCTGATTTTATAACAAATTAGTAGTAGTACTATGCTGCAAATGTGATTCCAACATGCAATCTGCAGAAACATTTGTCACTGTTGCACAAAGCCCCAAACATTGACCAAAAGAACAACTTCTTTCTGGCACTTATTTCCATTTTGCTGACTCTGGTGTTTGCCTTGAAGCAATTCAACTTCTTATTTCCATTATTTGTGAATGTTCCTTACAATGTTTTTTGTCTTGTTAGTGAATGATTTGTTTTCATGCTAGCAATGCAGACGGACTGGTAAAGCTATAATAGAATTCAGATGGATCCGTGCTTGTTTGTAGGCAAATGACATGGTCAAATTCACAATGCTCAGATTTCCAAACCTGCTTTGTGGGTAAGTGTAGCTTGGCCACGGTTTTAAATTTCAGTTTCGGAAAAATTCCAGCCACTACCGAAATAACTGAATTTAGTGATTTCAGTGATTTCGGTATGCTGATTTCCAAATCTGCTTTGTGGTAAGTGTAGCTTGTCGCCTGGCCATAGTTTTTTTTTCTTCCCTCTACCCCCATATATTATCCTCCTTCTATTCCACAATGTAAACAGAGGTAGTAGTACTTTGCATCCCTTGAAATACTACCTGGTGTGTCATATATTCAGTCAATGTTCTTCAACTTTGTAGTCTTTTGTCAGGGCCCGGTGGAGCTGCAACTCTTGTGTGGAACCACCAAGAACCAACTTACCACCTCGTGTGTTAGAAGTCGCAGGGGAACTTGGCTTTACTAGATCGAGTGTTGGCGTTTGGTCTCCGCTATTTAGTTCAGGTGTGAGAACAGTGCAAGGCGTCGGGCTGGGATGCAGCTCAGAGCTGGTAGGACTGAAACTCTGAAAGACACGTATAGGTGAGAGCGATGGGTGGTGTTGTAATCGTCTGAAGAAACCGTGAATTTCCAGCCTGCAAAGTGCAAACTGTCCCAGAGGTGAGCGCCGTTCCGCGCTTCTATGATCCCCTGCCCATTCTCTTCTCCTTCTGTGTCTTCCCCGTGATCCGGTGATTCATCTTAGCTCAGGACCGCGATGACGAAACGGGTTCAGGAAGAAGGGGCGTGCAGCGTGGAGAGCTGATGGCAGCCTGATGCCCCAGCTAGGATGTGGCAGGGAATGGTAGAGACGGAGCAGCGTGATCAGGAAGCTCAGACTCGGAGGTGATCGACGACATCACAAGCCTCCCGGTGGATCTTATGCTCTGAGATCGCCGCGCGAGTTCCAACCATATTCTGAGTTCTGACCATCGTCGCTGCGCAGCCACCTCCGCGGCACGCCGGCACCATCCTCGACCAGGACTTCCACAGCCACCTGCCATCCACGGCGCTGCTTCCAACGTTGGCTTAACCCCGTCCTTCTCCACGACATCTCCTACAACTTAGCGCATCCGTGACAATCCCTTCCCTGTCCGCTTCGAGGACATTGTCCTCCGATGTGGTCTGCAACAGCCTCACCGGCGACGACTTCGACGTCCCTGGTCCCATGGATTTCTACCGCTAAAGTAGCCGATCGAGGAGAAACCGGTACCACGGGCAGTCGAAGGAGCGGCGCATCAGTGATGTTAACGCAAGGAATCGAAAGACAACCGATAACCACATACAGACGACGAGGGCAAACAAATAAAACGAAAAGAAATTGGAATGCCCACACATGACACACCACGATAATTAACTGACGACTTGCAAACTCTTAGCAAGTATCCACGAAACAGGCTTTCGCCCAGCTTTATAAATAAAGCACCGACCAACATACAACCGACAATACAAACTCGACACCACACAAGCTGGGGCAGCAGCAAACACACACAAGCGCCCAAAACAAGAAAAGCAGAAAGAAATGGAGACAAGGGTAGATCGACTAAACTATGATGACCCGCAACCGTTGCGCCCTCTCCGAAGAAGTACCACCACTCTCCTCGCGTCGCATCATCGAGTACCAAGCAGCCCCTTCAAGAAGGGAGACATGTTGCTGCCCGGACCAGCAAACTGGTCCTAGGGTTTCCCCCGGCAAACTCAGGGAGACGGACGACGGATAGCCACGACGCCCTTCAGGAAGGATGATGCCACCCAAAGGCGGCACCGCGTCGGTGTTGGTCAAGCCAACAAGGATTTCTCCCGAATAACCACGTCCGCAATCCCAAACGATCCGATGCAGAGGAGCCCGCGAGGACGACGCCTCGCCACCACCAAACTCACCACCCACCAACATGCGCCACCACGACCACCAAGCCACCATCGTCGTCGTCTCACTGAAGCAACCGTCACGAGGACAACAAGACGGAGGCGAAGAAAGGCTAGTACCGGAGACAACAGGACCACGGCCACGCGGGAGGGAACTACCTCCACCGCCGAAGACGGTAGTCGACCGGACGCGGCCACAGAGCACACCGGTCCCGCTAGATTCGGCCAGGCCCGCCTGGCCCGTAAAGCCCCCTCAGGGCACACCAATTCTACTAGGGTCCGGCCGAGCCCAAGGGCCCGTGAAGCTCGCTGCCACGCTGCAACAGGCCGGCCGCCGTCGCTGTTGTCCCTGCACTCGCTACCTCGCGTCCGCTGTCGAACGCGCTGCAAAAAAAAGGCCGACTCATCCCGACCAGATGGGCCCCGATCTGGGCCGCTTGGGCCTCGCCTGGGCCACCGGGCCCCGATCTGGGCCACCAGGGCCCGATCTGGTCACAGGGCCCGATCTGGGCGCTCCCGAGCCGAGCCTCGCTGCAGCACGCCGCCGCCCGCCTCGCTGCTCCGCCCCGCAGCGCTGCGCGCGCCGCCGCCGCCACGAAGCTCCCCGGCCGAAGCCGACCCGCAGCCCCCCGATGTGCACCGCCGCCAAGAGAAGGGGACCCCGCCTCCACTCCTACTCGCCGCGGGGAAGGAGAGCCGCCGCCGCCAACACCACACAGGCCTTGCCCGGCGGCTCCTGCCGGCGGCGGCGGTGGGGAAGATGGTGGGGGTGGGACTGTTGGCCGGAGATGGGGGCGCCCCGGTCGCCCGCGGGGGGGGGGGGGGGGGGGCGACGGGAGCGAGAGGAGAGGAGGGGAGAGGAGGACGGGGAGGAGGGATGCGCGCCGGCGACGGTCCGGCGGCGGCCCGGCGGCTAGGGTTAGGAGGAGTCGGGAGCTAGAAGGACCTACTTAAGTGTTACAAACTTCCCAGGCTCCCCAAAAGAAAGAAGTCACTTCGTGAGATAGAAAGGTTGACCAACTCTTAGCAAGTAGAGGGAGCAACATATATATAGGCCATAAAACGCAAGAAAATATTGATACCGGAATCACTGAGGGAACCCAAAGTTGTAAGTAACCTTTTCTTATAGCTGGCTATTATCTAAGGTAAACGACTAAAAAATACAGTAGCTCCATGTGCCAATTCAAGACCGTGCTTCCACTAGTATCCTGGCACATGACAAACCCAATATAATTACTCTGTGTTCCTAGAAGGGTCAAAAACTTGGCCGGCGAAGACCACTGCATTTGACACCTCCTCAACTATGAAGAACGCAAATGGATGGTCCGCGACGAAATCAACAGGCGGTTGATGGTAGAACACCGCCGACAGCAACCTCATGGTGACGGCCGTGGAGGCGACCGCCTCGGTGCCTTCCTCGTTCACTTCGACGACCGCCTTATGAAACACATCTTCTACATACATGCCGTCCGAGTCCTCCACCATGTCAGACAGATCGGCGTTTGGGCCGAACGCAACCCGGAGCCCCAAGCTCTCGAGAACTTTATTCATGTTGCAGAAGAAGGACAGCTTGAACTTAGGGAGCCGGAGCTTGGTCACTCTATCAGGCCACCTGGGCATGTGGTCGAACAGGAAGCTTGAACCGCCGGCCGCCATTTGGCTGGCAAGGCTATGCAGCCCGTCGTGTTCGTTTGGGAGGAAGACACACATGGAGTACTGCGCGCTGCCGCCGCCGTCCTTATACGGGAGCTTCAGCACCTTGAACCCGTCGTAGCAGGACACCATGTACTTCTTTTCGCTCCCAGCCATGAAGGGCACGTCGACCACGGTGCCGTCGAGACGGTAGAACTTGTCCTCTTTGGTGTGGCTCCGGGGGAAGGCCTTCTTCCACTCGCCCTTGAAGTAGATGGCATTGGTGAGCACGAGCCTCGTGTCGCTGTGCACGGAGCCTGGCGGGAGAATGTAGGTGATGAGGTTCTTCGTGACCTCCGCGACCCAGCTGTTGATCTTCTTCCTTGCAACCTTTGCCTGTATAACCGGAGAGATCACGCGGATCATGGATTCATGGTTGAACGGCACAAACAGAGAATATAAATATATCTAATCGATCGATTGCTTTGGCGATGTACTACTGCTGACCTTTGTGACGAAGTCGACGGCGCGTGCTTCCGCTTTGTAGGACTCGACGGCGGCCTGCCGGTAGGCCGGCTTGAGCGACATCCCCTCCTGGCACCACACGCCGCACGCGGACGTAACGACCAGCGGCCCTGAAGGGTCTTCGGCACAGGCCAGGACTTGCTCTGACACGGTTCGGACGATCTCAGCGACGTCGTCGCGCGACGCGGCGCCGAGCACCGCGAGGAGCTCGTCCAGGGTGGTGCCACGGGCGCCGGCCGCCACAAGGCCCAACGCGGTGTAGATGGACAGCGGCGAGAACATGATGTTCTTGCCGTTGTGCTTCTCGTCATTGGAAAACTTGTTGGACAGATTGAGCGCGAGTGCCGTCAGCCCGCCAGAGTCGACGGACGTCGTGCGTGCCTTCTTGCTTGGGCGCGTCGGCGTCGGCGTCGGCTCCTTCTCCATGGTGCCCGTCCTGCGTGCTTTCTTGCTTGGGCGCCTCGGCGTCGTCTCCTTCTCCATGGTGCCCGTCCTGCGTGCCTTCTTGTTCTTGCTTGGGCGCCTCGGCGTGGGCTCCTTCTCCATTGTGCCCTAGGTAGCTAGCTTGTCGATGTCACCTATGTACGGCGCAGGATTTTATAGCGTTTAATAGGAAGCATAATTAAGGACGGCGCTTATCAAGAAACCCTACGAGCTCTTCAGCCGTTGAATCGCGCGTACGGACGCATAGGATGTTGTGTCGTTTCTAGCTTCGGTTGGGCTTTCTTTGCTGCGCCAACTCACGTGGAAAGATTGGTTCCTATTGGGCTAAATACATGTGAAACTCGTTTAAATGGGCTGACGGTCTGTGTAACGCGTTCGGGAAGGCAGAGCGGTGCCATGGTCGTTAGTTGATGTCAATTGCGTTGTAGGCAGAACTGGTCGGAGCATCTCCATTCTTGAGTTTGTCATCTTGAACAGTCCAAATGTCCAATCTAGAAGTTCGTATACGGATTGGGGTTGGAGTAACAAGAAATGCTGATTTTTTGGTTGGTTCACTTTTCTTTCTAAATTCTACCTTGTAGCACTCAACTCACTAATGCAATGCATAATGCTTTGAGGTTTCCCCTATTTTCCATCGCTTGGAGTCTCAGTTAACAAACTCCATGTTTCTTTTTTGTTATGTTTGCATAGCCATCCGGATGTGCTGAGAGGTTGACTAGGTGCTCACCCGGCTCAACCTTGCAACAGAAGAGGATAAAGTCGTTTTCTACCAGACCGAGATGGCATACATTTCGCAGGTTTGCCTGCACGAGATTAATTTGTCATCTGTGCTCCAAGCCACGATGCCTTTGAGTTAGATGCTTATGGATAAGTTTTGAAAATGTTTTTCAATTCAGTTCCTGTTGTACTTTGTGTGCTTAGGGCAGCTGTTTTACCTCTAAGCTATCGTGGCCCTTGGCCAATAGTGCTAAAAGGAAATGTAGCCACTCCTGAATTTAGTATCCTTTGATAGTTTGTGGTTATGCTACATCATTCGCTGGCAATCCATCGGTTGATCCTGTAAAATAACAGTTTGCATGTATCATTATGTATTTGAGCCAGTTGTCAAAATGGTAATAAAATGTATTTATCGTATTGATTCCATGCTCCGCACGACCGCCTTTGGCTACTAAAATTTGCACCGAAAAAGTATATGTGCTACTGCCGCTAATGGTGGTCCTGTCAAAAGATGAATGCTTAGGGATAATTCCACATGGAACATTTGCAATCAATCCCGATGGCTGGTTCATCGTGGAGGTACGAAGAGGTGATCTCAATATGTTCTTCCAATATGATTGTGTTTTCAGTTCTGAACTGCTATGGTCTCACAAGCTTCACGGTCCATTTCTTATCGATTTGCTTTGTAAGAGTAGCATATTTTTCTCAAATACAGTGCATTCGAGTAACCGTGTTCCCTCACTCCCTTATAATTTTGCACAAAACAAGTCCCATTTAAACTTTGGCCGCTCCCCTAGTTCAGTTGCAGTTAGTATGATGACATTGTCATTTACATGCCTTGTGTATTAGGGGGAAAATTCAATCTGACATGGACATGTATGATTCTGTGTCCAAATATGTGCAAATATGGTTGCTCGAAAAAAATACGTGCAAATATGATGTACTATTAAAAGACACTATGATATTACTTAGCTTTTAGTTCACACACTGAGGATTATCTTGAATCGGGACATTTTGGCTCAACTTTATGTTAGTTTTGCCGAAGGACAGAAGGAGCAACCCCCTTTTATACCTTAAATTGGGCCAAACATTCTGAGGACACTATTTCTCAGGTACGATTTATTTGTAGTTCCAAGGATATAAATCAGATCATAGCATGCATGTTCTCTTATAAAATCTGCAAACTATGGATATATTCGTACATATCGTAATGTATAATTTCTTGAGTATATTACATATTTACATTATATGAGTTATTCAAGTGCACCAGCTTATCATCCCTAATGTTCATGTACTAGAGACGGTTGAAGAGCTCTTCGAGTGTACTAGTTCACCATTTATAGTGCTTGTACAGCTATAAACGGTTGAAGTTACAAAGATGTGTTTGATATGGACTATTTATAGTGCTTGTACAGCTCTGAAGTAGGTGTAACTCAGTCGATTAACTCGGGAGGATGCACTAAACCATGAGTATGTTTCAACCTCCCGTGGACAGATATATCTGCATGTTGTGCACTAATATATGATATATTTTTAGTGCTAACTTTCATTTAGTATTGGTTTCGTGCAAACTTCTGATTTTATAACAAATTAGTAGTACTACTATTATGCTGCAAATGTGATTCCAACATGCAATCTGTAGAAACATTTGTCACTGTTGCCCAAAGCCCCAAACATTGACCAAAAGAACAACTTCTGTCTGGCACTTGTTTCCATTTTGCTGACTCTGGCGTTTTCCTTGAAGCAGTTCAACTTCTTATTTTCTTTATTTGTGAATGCTTCTTGCCATTTTTCGTCTTCTTAGTGAATGCTTTGTTTTCATGCTAACAATACTGAAGGACTGGTAAGTTTGTAGGCAAATGGCACGATCAAATTCACAATGTTCAGATTTCCAAACCTGCTTTATGGGTAAGTGTAGCCTGGCCATGGTTTTACATTTCACTTATGGAAAATTCCAGACACGACCGAAATCACTGAATTTCAGTGATTTCGGTATTCAGATTTGATAACCTGCTTTGTGGGTAAGTGTAGCCTAGACGCCTGGCCATAGATATTTTTTTCTCTACTTCTTATAGTACTTTCCATGTCTGGAAGAACTAACGGCGTGTCATATATTTTTAGTGAATGTTCTTCAACTTTGTAGTCTTTTCTAAGGGGCCGGTTGAGTTGCAACTCTTGTGTGGAACCACCAAGAAGCAACTTGCCACCTCGTGTGTTAGTTCAGGTGTGAGCTAATTAGCAGAAAAAATTACATCCATGCTAGGCAGGTGTTTCAGGAAGACGGGGAGGAGCAACAGCGCAAGGTGTCGGGCTGGGATGCAGTTCAGAGCTGGTAGGACTGAAACTCTGAAAGACACGTATAGGTGAGAGCGAGGGGTGTTACAATCGTCTGAAGCAGCGCTTGTATGCTCCCCTGCCCCTTCTCTTCTTTCCTTCTGTGTCTTCCCCATGATCCGACGATCGATGCATCCTAGCTCTGGACCGCGATGACGAACGGAGAGCTGAGACGCAGCCTCACAGAAGATGCGGCCGGGAAAGGTAGCCGGAACGCGGTCGTCAATCAGGAGGCAGTGCCAATGGAGGAGACGAAGCAGCGTGATCCGGAACCAGCTAGCCTGCTACCCGACGACGCGCTCGCTCCTCGGACAGTCATGTCGACAAAGCCGAGACTCGGCTGTGACTAACGACATCACGACCCTCCCGATAGATCGCCACGCGTTCCAACCATCTTCTGACCATCGTCCGCTGCGCAGCCACCTGCGCTGCACCATCCTCGACCAGGACTCGCACCGCCACCTGGCCATCCACGGCGCTGCTACCAACGGCGGCTTTAACCCCGCCCTTCTCCACGGCATTTCCTACAACTTAGCGCACCCGTCGGGACGGCATTCTGCCCGAGCATGTATGATGAATGATACCGTCGCAATCGATCCCTTCCCCGTCCGTTTCGACAACAGTTTACCTCGACCCCGTGGGCTGTGGCACTGTGGCGTCGCTCGCCGCCCACATCTGACCTCCGATATATGGTCTACAAGGCCTCACCAGCGACGACTACAACGTACACCCTAGTCCGATGGATCCCCTCTACTGCTAAAGTTGCCGATCAAAGAGAAACCGGGAAGCAGCCGGTACCACGGCAGCGGAAGGAGGGGTTAATCAGCGATGATAACGCAAGGGATCGAAAGACAAGCGGTAACCACGGACGGACGACAAGGACAAAAATAAAACGAAAAAAAAGTTGAATGCCCACACACCACGATAATTGACCGAAGACTCGCGCAGCAAGTAGAGAGAGAGCAACATATATAGGTCATAAAACGCAAGACAGTCTTCATATCGGAATTACTGAGGGAACCCAAAGTTGTAACTTATTTTTTTATAGCTGGCTCTTATCTAAAGTAAAGGACTAAAAATACAGTAGCTCCATGTGCCAATTCAAGACAGTGCTTCCACTACTATCTTGGCACAGGACAAACCCAAGATAATTACTCTGTGTTGGTAGAAGGGTCAAGAACGTGGCCGGCGAAGACCACCGCATTGGACACCTCCTCAACTATGAAGAACGTAAACGAATGGCCCGCAACGAAATCAACAGGCGGTGAACGATCTATTGTGTGGCACAGCTTCACGAAGGTGACGGCCGTGGAGGCGGCCGCCTCCGTGCCTTCTGACAAAACTAGTTGGAGATTGATTTGGTGAGTCGCACAGCACAACACGGCCGGCTTGTCTCGCTTTATATAGATCAGATTAGGTTACAGAATACAGATACGTACAACAGCTGATGACAGCTAAGCGCTAACAACTACAGTTAGGATACTACGATGCTAACTAATATTGTTACAACATATCGTTTGACACCCTCCCTCAATCTCAGCCCGCTTCAGCCAGGGTGAGATTGCGCCGACATGAATAAAATGCTGGCAACGGAAGTGGCTTGGTGAAAATATCTGCAACCTGATCCTTCGAGGAGATGAACTGAATATGAAGCAACTTCTGAGCAACTCGTTCTCGAACAAAATGGAAGTCAACCTCAATGTGTTTAGTCCGAGCGTGAAACACAGGATTAGTAGATATGTTGCTCCAAGGTTGTCACACCACAAAACCGGCGGACGATCCTGTTTGATGCCAAGCTCCTGAAGAACAGACTGTACCCAAATGAGTTCTGCCGTAGCATTGGCAAGCGCCTTATATTCCGACTCAGTACTAGAGCGAGAAACTGTGGCTTGTTTTCTCGCACTCCAGGCGATCAAACTTCCTCCATAAAATATAGCATAGCCCCCGGTTGATCGCCGATCATCTGGATCACCTGCCCAATCGGCATCCGAGAAAGCAGAAAGAAGGGTAGCATCGGAGGGACGAAGACTGAGTCCATGTGATCCTGTGAGCTTGACATAGCGAAGGATCCTCTTGACAGCAGCCCAATGTGTGTCGCGAGGTTCATGCAAGAATTGACACACTCGATTAACGGCATACGATAAATCTGGGCGAGTAACCGTAAGGTACTGGAGACCTCCAACTATACTGCGATAACGACTAGCTTTTTCAGAGGATAGAACTGTGCCAACAGAGCTGTTCAATGGATCAGTTACCGTCATAGGAGTGTTTGCCGGCTGACATTTAAGCATGCCTGCCCGTCGAAGTAGCTCAAGTGCATATTTTCTTTGTGTAAGAATCAGACCACCAGATCGCTGCGGCAGAACCTCAATACCCAAGAAGAAGTGAAGCGGCCCGAGATCCTTGACAGCAAAATCAGACCGAAGTGCTGCAACAAGCTGAGTACTAGCTGTGGAAGATGAGCTGACTACAATGATGTCATCAACGTAAACAAGAAGGTAGACTGTAACATCAGAACGCCGGAGAATAAATAATGATGTATCCGCAGCTGATGCTTTAAATCCCAGTTTACCTAACACCGAACTTAGCCGAGCATGCCATGCCCTGGGTGCTTGTTTAAGCCCATATATGGCTTTCACTAGTCGACATAGATGATCAGGATGAGATGAATCCTCAAACCCAGGAGGCTGGCGCATATACACCTCCTCATCCAATATCCCATGCAAAAATGCATTCTGAATGTCCAACTGACGGAGTGCCATTTCTGAGAGACTGCAAGTGTCAGCAATAACCGTATAGTTGTGGGCTTCACCACAGGGCTAAAAGTATCACCATAATCCAATCCATACCTTTGTTTAAACCCTTTAGCAACCAACCTGGCTTTATACCTCTCAATAGACCCATCTGCATGCTGTTTTACTTTGAATACCCACTTTGAATCGATCACATTTATGCCAGGTCGCCGGGGAACAAGCTGCCATGTTCCGTTGCGGTGAAGTGCATCAAGTTCCTGATGCATTGCCTCTCTCCAGTGTGGACTGGTCATGGCATGTTGAAGATCGGGAGGCTCAGATACATCTGTACTGGCCATGCATGTGGTCATCCATGCCACGGTGCCATCAGTCCTCTTCAATGGCTGACGAATGCCCTTCTGAAGACGAGTAACAACACGGCGAGGCGGAGTGCAGGTGTGTCACCGTCGTCTGATGCGTCGAGTCGGCGCTGTCCAGATCAAGGGAGCACGGTGACGAAGGAGTTTGGGCCGATTGCGGCCCAGTTGGTGAAGCAGGTCCAGTTGGCGAAGCAGGGCCCGTCGTGGAGCGCGGACGGTGGCGTGGATGGGCCAGACTTGTGCGCGTCTGCATGGCAATCGTCGTCCACGTTTGCCGAGGCTTCATGGCGATCGACGTGAGGTGCACCATCGGTGCTGTCAGGAATTTCTTCAAGCCGAGCAGCACGCCCAATACCTGCACCATAATTAGGTAGCAAAAACGGAGAATATGCAACATCATCTAGTTGGTCAGGTGTGGGTGTGGAACGGTGTGGAGGAGAATTTTCTACGGATGGGATTGGTAGATTGGAAAATGGAAATACGTTCTCATCAAATATGACGTCTCGTGAAATATAAACACGGTTTGTGGGCACATGGAGACATTTGTAACCTTTGTGGAGAGGACTATACCCAAGGAACACACATTTTTTTGATCGAAACTCAAGTTTCCGATTGTTATAGGGTCGGAGGTGAGGCCAACATGTGCAACCAAAAACTTTTAGAAAGGTATAGTCAGGTTTGTCTCCAAGGAGACGTTCAATGGGTGTTTGCATGTTGATGACACGACTAGGAGTGCGATTAATGAGAAAACATGCGGTTGTGAAAGCATCACTCCAAAACCGAAACGGAACGGACGCATGTGCTAGTAAAGTGAGACCCGTTTCAACGATGTGACGGTGTTTGCGTTCCGCAGTACCGTTTTGTTGGTGAGTGTGTGGGCATGAAACACGATGAGAAATACCAATGTCATCAAAGAATTTGTTTAATTTATGATACTCTCCTCCCCCAATCGGTTTGAACATGGATGATTTTGTGATTCAAAAGGCGTTCAACATGTTTCTGGAAAGCAAGAAAAATTTGAAACACATCTGACTTATGTTTAATGAGATAAATCCATGTGAACCGACTATAGGAATCAATAAAACTCACATAGCTGCTATGACCACTTATAGAGGTTTGGGCAGGGCCCCACACATCTGAATAAATAATCTCAAGAGGTTTTGAGGTTACACGATCGGAAAGAGAAAATGGCAACTGATGACTCTTGCCTTGTTGGCAAGCGTCACAAATTACATTATTATGGACGAATCTGATGGAAGTTTATTCCTATGAAGAACATGCTGAACTATTTGTGTAGCTGGATGGCCTAAGCGAGCATGCCACTGCCCCCGTGACGCCCTGAGTCCGTGGAAGACATGTTTCACGGACGGTTCATCAACACGATATAGGCCACCTCGGACTCCTCCTCTAAGGATTATTTCCCTCGTATCCCGATCCTTAACAAAAAAATGCCAAGGGTGAAATTCAAAGAAAACATTGTTATCTCTAGTGAATCTAGGAACAGATAGAAGATTTCTAGTGACAGCGGAAACATGAAGAACATCACGGAGTTGCAAGGATCGAGTGGAGTTGTGAATAGTAGAATGACCAACATGATGAATATGCATACCTGACCGTTTGCAGTATGCACCTTGTCCTTGCCTCCATAGCGTTCCTTCACCGAGAGTTTGTCGAGCTCGGAGGTGAGGTGGTCTGTGGCGCCCGAGTCCGCGTACCAGCCGGGATCGATGGTGTACGATGGCGTGTGCCCGGCGTGGTTGTCGCCGTGGCCACCATTGCCACCATGGCCGCCTTGAGTGGCAGCCGCGGCCTGACGCTCAGCATGGCGTCCATCGTTGCCGACGCCGAGGAAATCCTTCTTGAAGCGCTTGTAGCAGCGCGAGGCAATATGCCCGACCTTGCCGCAGAGCTGGCACACAGGGCGTGGGCGGTCCTGATGATCGGAGCCGCGAGATGCATCACGACCGTCACGGCCGAAGGACGGCGACGGAAGCGACCCGGTGCAGGCGAGTTTGGGTTGAAGTAGTTGGGGGCGTCCCTGATCACGCGAGTCCGCGCGGTATGGGCGCGCACCGCCGCCCCCGCGCGAGTTGAAGTTGGCGGCGTGGATTCCTTCGCCGCGGAGCTCAGCCTTGCGCGATTCCACGCGCTGCTCGACGTTGAGAAGCTGAGCATACACATCACGCACCGGCATGGGTGCGTGGCTCGACGACACGCGATCGACGAACGCATCATAGTCGGCGTCGAGGCCGGCCAGGAGGTAGGAGATGAACTCCTCGGACGCAGCGGCTGCCCGATCGACGTCAGCGTGTCGGAGAGGGCTTTGACGCGGTTGAAGTGAGTCGCGGCCGACGCGTCCAGCTTTTTGGTGATGGAGAGCTGGTAGCGGAGCTGCATGGACCTCGCCGTGGACTGGCTGGCGAAGCTGCCAGCCAAGGTAGCCCACGCCTCCTCGGACGTGGTGGCGAGGACGATGATGCCGTACACCTCCGGCATGAGCGATGCAAGGAAGGCCGACAGGATGGACTGGTCCTGGCGGTACCAGATCATGTAGGCAGGATTGGGGATCATCGCCGGCGCCCCGGCGTCCCCTGCCTGAGGATTGGCGATCTCTGTCGCCGGAGCTGAAAACTCCTTGCTGATGAAAGTCATAAGACCATGGCTACGCAGGGCAGTGAGTACCTGAGCACGCCAGAAGAGGTAGTTTTCCTCGGAGAGCTTGACGGTGAGCTGGTTGGCGATGTTGATCGGACCAGCGGGGGTTGAAGACGACGCCATCACGACGCTCCTTGCTGCAGCAAACGAAACGGCAGATGTTGCTGACCGTTCGTCGTCGGAGCTCATGAACTGGCGGCGGGCGGAGCGTAGATTAGATCTGTAGCTCTGATACCATGACAAAACTAGTTGGAGATTGATTTGGTGAGTCGCACAGCACAACACGGCCGGCTTGTCTCGCTTTATATAGATCAGATTAGGTTACAGAATACAGATACGTACAACAGCTGATGACAGCTAAGCGCTAACAACTACAGTTAGGATACTACGATGCTAACTAATATTGTTACAACATATCGTTTGACACCTTCTTCGTTCACTTCCACGACCGCCTTGTGAAACACATTTTCTACATATAACCTGTCACCGGAGTCCTCGACCATGTCAGACAGATCGGCCCCACTGCCGAAAGCCGCCCGGAGGCCCAAGCTCTTGAGAACCTTTTTCATGCTGCAGAAGAAGGACAGCTTGAACTTGGGGAGCCACAGCTTCTTCACGCTCGTTTTCCATGTGGGCAGGTGGTCGAACAGGAAGCTTGGACCGCCGGACGCCATTTGGTCGGCAAGGCTAGGCAGCCCGTCACGTTCGGTTGGGAGGAAGACACACATGGAGTACCGCGCGGTGCCGCCGCCGTCCTTGTACGGGAGCTTCAGCACCTTGAACCCGTCGTAGCAGGACACCATGTACTTTCTTTCGCTCCCGGCCATGAAGGGCACGCGGACCACGCTGCCGTCGAGACGGTAGAACTTGTCCTCTTTGGTGTGGCTCCGGCGGAAGGCCTTCTTCCACTCGCCCTTGAAGTAGATGGCATTGGTGAGCACGAGCCTGGTGGCCCCGTGCACGGAGCCTGGCGGGAGGATGGAGGTGATGAGGTTCTTCGTGGCCTCCGCGACCCAGCTGTTGATCTTCTTCCTTGCATTTTCTGGCTGGATGGAAAGGCACAAAAAGTGAGATAAATACAAAAATTGAGATATACATATATCATATATATGTCACAGATCTCAATCGATGGATGGCTAGGCTGTCGAACTGCTGCTGACCTTTCTAACGAAGTTGACTGCGCGTACTTCCGCCTTGTACGAGTCGACGGCGGCATGCCGGTAGGCCGGCTTGAGGGACAGATACTTATGGTACCAAACGCTGCAGGCGGACGTAACGACCAGCGGCCCTGACGGGTCATCGGCGGCGGCGAGGGCGCGCTCCGCCACGGCTCGCACGATCTCCGCGACCTCGTCACGTGACGAGGCACCTAGCACCGCGAGGAGCTCGTCCAGGGTGGTGGCACGAGCGCCGGCCACCACAAGGCCCAACGCGGTGTAGATGGACAGCGGCGAGAACATGATGTTCTTGCCCTTGTGCTCCTTGTCATTGGAGAACTTGTTGGACAGTTGGAGCGCGAGCGCCGTCAGCCCGCCGGAATCGACGTCGACGGACGTTCTGCGAGCCTTCTTGTTTGGGCGCCTCGACTCCTCCATGGTGCCCTAGATAGCTAACTTGCCGGCCGATGTGACCTATGTACGGCGCAGGGTTTTATAGCGTTCAAGAGGAAACATAATTAAGGACGGCGCCTATGAAGAAACCCTATGAGCTGTTCAGCCGTTGAATCACGCGTACGGACGCATAGGATGTTCTTCGCTACGCCAGCTCGTGTGGAAAGAATAAAGATGCTGGCTGATGCTCCACAGGCCGACCTGGGTTCCTACTGGGCTAAGTACACGTCAAACTCGTTAAATGGGCTGACGGTCCGTGTAACGCGTTCGTTAAATGGGCTAAGTACTTTTTTTATAAATCGGTTGATTCTCACTTTTGTTTGCTTTGCTCACAATGGGGTGATGTCAGCCTTCTCTTAGCGTTGACACGTAGGATATTTGTCTAGTTGGAGAAGAGAGAATGAAGAAAGCGAAGGTTGCCTTCCCTTAGCTAAGAGATGATCTCTTACGAAATAAGAGAAGACTAATTTCACCATTGTATCATTTGTGTTCCCTTAGAACTACAATTTCCTACTAAAATATAATTAACTCTCATTAATGGTTAGGGATGACAATAAGAGATAATGCATTGCACAACTTATAATTTTGCGTTCTCTAAATGACGTGGACGGCTAAGAGAAGGCACGCCTTACCTACCATTGTACATGCCCTAATTTGCATGGTCGTGGTTGTGTGTTCCTTTTACCTTTTTGTGCTAAGCTTGATCATTTTTAAGTGGGAATATGTTGTTTACCATATTGTTGCAGGTCAACAAGGCATTGGTGGTCAATTTAAATAAATTAATGATCGGAGTCAATCCTAAACAATGTAATGGATAAGGTGTGCACTATTTATGAATTTAATCAATTTATTGTGTTTTTGTAATGGAGCCGAGCTTACCGCCGAGGTGGAGCCGACATGTGATGATAGACAAGCAGGATTGGGGTGTGCACAACTCGGTTTAGTTCGAGGGGTCCGGGTAGAGGATGAGAGGAGTGGCACTGTGGTCTTATACATTGGTAGATTTGGGCTCATCCGGCTCAACCTTGCAACAAAAGAGGATCACATCATGTTCTACCGGACCGAGAAGGCCTACGTTTCGCATGTTTGCTTACACGAGATTAATTAGCCGTCTGTGCTCAAAGCTATGAAGCCTTTGAGCTAGATGCTTATGGATAAGATTTAAAAATGTTTTAAGCCCAGTTCTTGTAGTTTTTTGTTTGCTTAGAGGAGCAGTTTTATCCCTAAGCTATCGTGACCCACGGCCAATAGTTCTAATTTCTAAAAGGAAATGGAGTCACTCCTGAATATAGTATGCTTTGATAGTTTGTCGTTGTGCTGTTAGTCTTCGCTAACAATCCATCTGTTGATCCTGTAAAATATGACAGTTTGCATGCACCATTATTTATTTGAGCCAGTTGTCAAAATGGTAATAACATTTGTTTACCGTACTGATTACATGCTCACTCCGGGACGACAACCTTTGCCTGCTAGAATTTGCACAGAAAAAGTATATGTGCTACTACCACTGATGGTGCTCCTGTCAAAAGATCAGTTCTTAGAGATAATTCCACATGGAACATTTGCGATCAGTGCCGATGGCTGGTTCGTCGCGGAGATATGAAGAAGTGAGCTCAATATGTTCTTCCAATATGATTGTGTTTTCCATTCTGAACTAACATGGTCTCACAAGCTGTATTTTTCATAGTCCATTTCTTATCGATATGCCTACTAGCTTATACTACTCAAATACAGGACATTTAAATGAGTAATTGCGTTCCCTCACCGAGAGCGGACGATTTGAACACGGGGCCATCTGCACCCATTTTTGGAAAATGCATTTTAAACGCCTATTAAAATATCAAAATAATGAAACAAAATTCCATTCATACATCTCGCAAAAACATGTGCGCGGCACAAAAGTTTGTGAAAAAATTCTTTTTATTTTGCCTAAGCAAAAAAGTGAAATTTCCGTGCTAGAAAAAAAAATCATGAGACATCTTTTTCTCTTTTTACACAGGCCAAATAAATGTTGTTTCTCCGAGAAACTTTCTACGCACACATGGAACCTGAATATGTATGCGTGCAACTTTTTTCTGAATTTTTAAACATATAAAAAATATTTTTGAAAATGGGGCAGATGCCCAGCGTTCAGATGCCTATTTTCCGTCCCCCACCCTTTTTAGTTTTGCACAAAACAAGTCCAGTTTTGAGTTGCCCCTCCCCTAATTCGGTTGCAGTTAGTATGATGAAATTGTCAGTTACTGGCTTTGTGTATTAGAAGGAAAGATTCAATCTGACATGGACAGGTATAATATTTCTGTGTCAAAATTTGTGCAAATATGGTTGCTAAAATAAGTGCAAATATGATGTACTGTTAAAAGACACTGATATTACTAAGCTTTTAGTTCCCATTCTGAGGATACTATTTCTCAAGTACAACACACGTGTAGTTCCAAGGATACAAATCAGATCATGGCATGCACATCCTCGTATAACTTCTGCAAACCATTGATATATTTATACGTATTGTAATATATAATGTTTTGAGTATTATACAGTATATGAGTTATTCAAGTGCACCTGCTGATCATTCCTGAAATGTTCATGTACTATAGAGGATTGAAGAAGTTACAAAACATGTGTTTGCTATGGACTATTTGTAGTGCTTGTGCAGCTCTGAAGTCGTGTAACTCAATCAATTAACTCTGGAGGCTGAACTAAACCATGAGTATGCTGCAACCACCTGTGGAGAGACAGGAGGTTGCACTGACAGGAGAAAGACTCTGGGGCTTACTGGCTAGCACATGCGATGGTGTGCTAGGCAGCCGGCTCAGCTCTACCTTAATTAAAAACAACGGTTCCTCACCCTGTTGGTTCGTTTAGGTTGCACTGACAGCATCATCAAGCATTACTAGCTCAAAAAGAACATTTCTCCACCCGCATTAATTCACACAGAACCTGTAGCAACGCACCGTACTAGCAATACTAATTGCCTCTTATCTAATGTAATGTAAAGGAAAATAAAAGACAATGGCTCCATGTGCCAATTGAAGACACCGTGCTTTCACTACTACTCCAAAATAATTACTGTGCACGTCCAAAAAAAAACAAATTACTGTGCGTTGGTAGAAGGGTCAAGAACGTGGCCGGCGAAGAGCATCGCACCAGACACCTCCTCAACTATGAAGAACGCGAATGGATGGTCCGCAACGAAATCAACAGGCGGTGGAGGGCGGCTACAAAAGGGTACGTCGGCCGCCATGGTGAAGGCGGACGCCTCGGTGCCTTCCTCGTTCACTTCGACGACCGCCTTGTGAAACACATCTTCCACCAGCATGTCGCCGGAGTCCTCCACCATGTCAGACAGATCGGCATTCGTGCCGAAAGCGGCCCGGAGGCCCAAGCTCTTGAGAACCCTTTTCATGCTGCAGGAGAATGACAACTTGAACTTGGGGAGTCGGAGCTTGGTCACGCTCTCAGGCCACCTGGGCATGTGGTCGAACAGGAAGCTTGAACCGCCGGCCGCCATTTGACCGGCAAGGCTACGCAGCCCGTCGCGTTCGGTTGGGAGGAAGACACACATGGAGTACCGAGCGTTGCCGCCGCCGTTCTTGTAGGGGAGCTTGAGCACCTTGAACCCGTCGTAGCAGGACACCATGTACTCGCTTTCGCTCCCGGCCATGAAGGGCATGCGGACCGCGCTGCC
The DNA here is from genome assembly GCA_947311845.1 of Poa pratensis. Lineage (NCBI taxonomy): Eukaryota > Viridiplantae > Streptophyta > Magnoliopsida > Poales > Poaceae > Poa > Poa pratensis. Next base: position 19,734,679 of record CAMZMU010000049.1, read on the forward strand.
GTCGAGACAGTAGAACCTGTGCTTTTTGGTGCGGCTCCGGCGGAAGGCCTCCTTCCACTCGCCTTTGAAGTAGATGGCATTGGTTAGCACGAGCCTGGTGGCACTGTGCACGGAGCCTGGCGGGAGGACGGAGGTGATGAGGTTTTTCGTGGCCTCCGCGACCCAGCTGTTGATCTCCTCTATTGCATCCTCTGCCTGAAAGGAACAAAAAGTGAGATATATATGTTACAACTTACAGATCGAGATCGGCCGATGGACAGGCCTACGAACTACTGGTGACCTTTGTGATGAAGTCGACGGCGCGTGCTTCCGCTTTGTAGGACTCGACGGCGGCCTGGCGGTAGGCCGGCTTGAGCGACAGATCCTCCTGGCACCACACGCCGCAGGTGGACGTAACGACCAGCGGCCCTGACGGGTCGTTGGCGCAGGCCAAGGCGTGCTCGGACACGGTTCGCACGATGTCCGCGACCTCGTCGCGCGACGAGGCGCCGACACCGCGAGGAGCTCGTCCAGGGTGGTACCACGGGCGCCGGCCGCCACAAGGCCCAACGCGGTGTAGATGGACAGCGGCGAGAACATGATGTTCTTGTCCTTGTGCTCCCGGCCATTGGAGAACTTGTTGGACAGGTGGAGCGCGAGCGCCGCCAGCCCGCCGGAAGTCCCGCGAGCCTTCTTGCTTGGGCGCCTCGATTCCTTCTCCATGATGCCCTAGCTAGCTCTTGCCGATGTCACGTATGTACGGTGCACGGTTTAATATATAGCGTTAATTCTAGAGAATTAAGTACTCCTTGTTACCGACATTTATTTTTGGAAAGTGATTCCATCGGGACCGATAGGTTTCTTCTCCGCCGCCACTCACTGGCCATGCCAAGCATGTTTCGCCTCTACGCTGACATGGTCTTCCACGATTCTGAGTTTGGGATCGAGAGAACGCGCCTGGGTCACCGGATCTGGCACCGAAGAGGTTCCGATGTGTCGTCGATCGGATTCGACATACACGACCACGTTTCGGCGAGGACGCGGCTCAGCACAAGTTTAGTATTTTTTCGATGTTGTATTGGTGATTTTCACATGCCACATGTACCCGTGCGTGTTGGGCTAGAGCATACGAGCCATATGCTCGAATATATTTTTCTGGGCATTTGCCACAAAGTAAATTCTTTTCGATGCTGCAAACTCGATATTTTCTGATTGTGTACTATGTTCAAAATGCCCAAACTCGTGGACATTTTGTTGTGAACGCACAAGTGATCGATATGTTGCGACGATTTCGGACGTCTGCTAAAAAATTCATAAAGTTTTTCATTGCAACATATGTGCGTTCACAATGCTGCCAATTTGTGTGTTTTGCTAATGCACAAGCGAAATGTTGGGACGATTCTGGACGCATGCTACAAATGTTTAGGTCCTGCAAACGTTGGCCTCCCATGTTGCGCACCTTTTAACGTTTTCTCGTGGATTTTATTGTGGTCGACAGTTTTTGCCGCGACCAGTGAATATTTGGTGCATAACCATTTTTCGGCATTGTTGTTTTTAATATGTTGCGACTTTCTTTTGCACATTTTTGGCACAATCATGAAAAAAATGTTTTGTTATTATAATTTTAGCTATGCCTATGGGAAGTATGGTGTTATGGACATACGACTCAGATCTTGCACTTATACGGACGAGACAGTGGACGCCTACTTTCCCCAAGATTGCTACCCGACGCCTAGCGTGCTTATTTCTTTTATTTATCTTTGTTACTCACCTTCAAAACATCAGCTGAACTGACCACTGTACTCAGTGATCCACTACAATACAACGTCGCTAGTTGTCATGCCTCGCCACCCGATTACCAATTGGGACTCCTCAACGCTCCACTAACTCGACGAGTATCACCAGAGAAGAGACCTAATTAATCGGGATCCGGTGGCGAGGACCCAAAGCATAATTACACAATGCATGACACAAGCTCTGATAGGTTGAACAGAGCTGGGAAGCTATTCCATTCGTAAACATGTGTTAAAATGTCCCGGAGAGAGAGAGAGAGAAACGTGCCCCAAATGTTGTATCAGTTCAGCCCCCCCCCCCCCCCCCCCCCAGCTCTCTGAATTAATAAACCCTCTAAACTGGCCTATTTGCATATCCACAACTAACAAAGGCATATCACATGACTTGGTCATGCTTGATATTCTTTCGAAGGTGATAGCCAGGAGCACCAACGACGTGTACGTAGGGATGCCGAAGTGGGACAAGTGGAATAATACAAATTAGCTTCCCACTTCCACCACCAGGCCAAATGCACATTATGCAACTTGGAGGGAGCCACGAGAATTAATTAGGTAAATTTAGAGATAAACTACATACATTACTGGGGGGTTTACACAAAAATATTTCAGCATACCGAGGAGGGGGGCATGCCCCCCCCAGCTCCGTGCATGTTCGCCACGAACTTGAAATCAGGAGTTGGGCTTGCAGATCTCAAGAACCTGGTGGTCAAGTATCTGTCAAGAATTGAAAGAGCTGAGCGGTTTCTTTTCTAACATCTATATCGAACGTGTTAGCAGAATTGCCAATGAGGCAGCGCATGCACATGCTCATAGAGCTAGTCAGGAGAGAAGGAGGTGCTTGTGGATTAACTTCACACCACCATTCCTTGCTTGTATCCTCTAGAAAGATTTTAATGTCGTTCTCTCTGTCGCAAAAAATAAAAATGGTAGAACATATCGTGTTCTCTGCTGCTGGCCAAGCTGAACAAGGATGCCGGGGAGGCGAGCAAAGAAGTCATCGCACTGGGCACCCCTGAGGCCGGGATCTACACCAAGGAGCAGGCGATCGATGCTCTTTTCGTCCTGCTCTGGTATTGGAAGGAGAAATGCTCCAAGATAAGTTCTTACATGCCTCAATTAACTAGATGCTTTCGCCTAGGAAGGACTAGGAGGACCAGGTATCTAGACAAATTCGGTTCAAATCTGAGAAGCATACTAGCACAATCAAACGAATCACAATGAGTTACAAATATTTAAGCTTTGTTTCTTTTTCATTTACACGCAAGCGCAATGTCTTCTCTTTCTCTCTTTGTATTCTAAATATCTTCGAAGCAAAATTCCGTGACATTGTAGATGTTGTATATCTAATATCCTCTGATTGATTTTTAAATATATTTTGCTATCTTAGTGGGTTTTGGAAAGGGATGCAGTGAGCAAGGGAAAAGATATGTCTCCGTTAATTAGCTACACAACTCATATGAACAGTTTTTATCTTGCAATCTTTTTTATAGATCAATGTTCATGATTAAGAAGGAAACCATCAAAGAAATAAGAGGCCACCTAACGCTTATGCAAATTTGAAACACATAATACCACCTATCGATGTGCAGTAGATGGGGTCACTCCGATGTAGGGATATCGTTGTACAAAGCGCACCGATACATACGAATCCAATTGGGTATAGGGGTGTTAAAAGGGCTAGACTTAACACAAAATTAACTAATGACCAGCATACCATCAATTATGAAGATGTACGGAGCAATCTTAACCGTTGATATGCTTAGGGAGGTGTATCGAAGTGGAAGCACTAGTCCATGTGTGGAACAATGCTAAATAGTAACCACATTGAATATAATAATTAATAGTCTAACACTTGTCTTAACCAGATATTTTATAGTACTATACCTCTTGTCGATTCGGTAGTCATCCTACACTTCGAGACCTCCATTGCCTACCTTGCTCTACCCGTTAGTTTGGTAGTTTAGAGGTAGCGCTAGGACATCATAATAAGCCGATGTCTCTCTCAGTTAGCTTGTACTAAAGAATATGTGACGTGTATGAAGGAAGCAATTTGTAGAACGACAACCCGCGCGTTGCAGCGGGTATCTCATTTATTTTTTGAATAACAGCTGTATGATTTTCATCCTAAAAAATAATTGGCAAAATGTTCAGGGCTCCGGTGTTCTACTTGCACATGATTTACATGTGTAACTACATAGCGTCATGGTGTGATCTTATCGTTCGAACATCAAAAAAAGTGACGTGGACAATTGATTGGCTAAATGTTAGTGGGATGACATGGACTAATAAAAGATGATGTGATGTTTGCATGTAGAGATAGAAAATAATTACTAAATGTTAGTGGGATGACATGGAAAATTGATTGGCTAAACTAGCATGTGATGTGGATAGCTTGCATGTGGAGAACGAAAAATATTAATTATACTTAGTGGGGTTTTGCTTTATAAAAAGTATAGATTTTTGAATCTAGGCTCAGAATTGCATACTTTCTTCATTGTATACACGACTCGTGTAGTAAGTCTGATTGCCTAATGATCTCAACCAGAATGCCTAGTTATCTAACATGTGAGTGATACTTACCAAGGAATGAACTAAAAACAATGTGCGAGAAACAAAATAAGAGTGTCGACACAACCGAATTGATTTGATTCCACCTAGCCAACACATCCCATATAAACACCGAACACATAGAGCATATTGAAGAAGTAGCTTAGCCAAAATGATTAACACACGAGAGTGTCTTCATTGTATATTAAAAGGACAAAGGCAAGCTTGGGGCTAGTTGTAAACAAAAAACACATATTCTAGATACAGAATTAACTGCTTCCAGGTAAGTCCCTTACCCAACATGGGGCGTACGCAAAAGATGTTTCTATCAATGTACCAGTGTGTGGCACTTTCCCCATGTATCGAATACTCGAGGTATCTAAATAGTAGGCTATTGTCCTATCAAACCAATTGAACAAGACAATTTCTTTGTGAGGATGAAATCCAATACACTCAAAATAATGAGAGTTGTCATTGGATTCTTGAGGCAAGTCTGCAATGCTAATTGTGTTTCCATCGTCCCATTGAAACTCATCTTTCAATGATGATTTGTTGTTGTCTTCTGGGAGTTTAAGATTAATGTCAGCTTTGAACGACTGGTCCGTCTGGCCTGGTGATGCGACGACCGTAAGATCCGTGGTCCATCTTCAACATGCACACTTAGCTTGTCACCACGTTCTGCAGATTGATCTCATTCTGCAACAGCCATTCCATCTGGCCACCCGATTCGTCGAGGAACCAAATTTCACATATGTCTCTTCTATGAAGCGCACAGTACACCCCTTTCTTCGATTTTCCTAGACGAGGTCGCCCATCATTTCCTTTCAGCAACTTAATTACTCGGTACGTATATTATCTGTGAATTTTATCCTGCGAAAATCAAATCACGCTTGATATATTAGTAACAAAACACATCTTGGTTAAGAAAAGTAAAATAAAATATGGTGTGATCAGATCAGGTGCGTAGATATAAACCTCAAAACAAAACCAAATTCACATCGGGCGTAGAGTGCTCCTTGCCAGTAGGCAGAGTGGTACAATTGCGTTAAGGATACATTAGTACATCTAACAGCTGCATCCCCTTGTCGCATAAATGACCTCTCGGTCCAGCACCTAGTGTTTGACGAGAAGACATGGATGATGTAAGGCGATGGTGGCCATTCCACCATGTGCGTCTGTTTATGACCGGGACTACGAGGGATCAAGAGCACCTGGTAATGCGGCGACGTAGTTGGATCGTATAAAAGGTAGCGGTTGCTACTCCACGAGCACAAGCAAGTGCACGGCAGGGAGGGCAACAGCGTTGTTGCTAATACTCTGATTAAGACAGAAATCAATCAAAACTGAAGTAGAGCAATTCTGGGCGAGAAAGAACTTTGGGCAGAGAACTGGAGTCTGGAGAGTTCTCCATCGTTCCCCACTCCTTTTCCTTTTATTTCTCCACTCTTTACTATTTTACATTTACACCCTCGTAACATTTACAAGTTAACAACAAGTACTAAGCAGAGCTACACAATTACAATCTTAATTATGGTACTCAACTCTTAGCCTCTAACACTCCCCCTCAAGATGGGGCAAATGCATCATATAGTCCCATCTTGCAACATAGACTAGAGAAAACCCTTTCAGATATGCCTTTAGTGAGAATATCTGCTAACTGATTTGATGAGCTCACGTATGGCATACATATTATTCCCTTTTCTAGCTTCTCTTTAATAAAATGTCGATCAATTTCAATGTGCTTTGTTGGACTATGCTGCACCGGGTTATGAGCAATATCTAGCGCTGCTTTGTTATCACAGTAAACCATTAATGGTTTTTCTTGGAATAAACCGAGTTCTAACAATATGATCTTCAACCATAGTACCTCACATATTCCAAGAGCCATGGACCTGAACTCTGCCTCAGCGGAAGACCTGGCAACAACACTTTGTTTTTTACTATGCCAAGTGACTAGATTTCCTCCAACAAATGTGCAATACCCAGATGTGGACCTTCGATCGTCAACTGAGCCAGCCCAATCAGCATCGGTATAGCATTCAACTTGCAAGTGACCATGTGATTTATATAGTAGTCCACGACCTGGACAACTCTTGAGATAACGAATAATTTGCATTACTGCATCCATATGATGACTCTTAGGGTCATGCATAAACCGGCTAACCACACTAACGGCAAAGGCAATATCTAGACGTTTGTGTGACAAATAGATCAACCGACCAACTAGTTTTTGATATTGCTCCCTGTCTACCGCTTCTCCTGATTCGCTAGAGAGTTTATGGTTTTGTTCTATTGGAGTTGATGCTGGACGACAACCTGACATACCAGTTTCCGCCAATAAATCTAACACATACTTTCTTTGAGATAAATAAATACCTTGTGGGCTTCGGGAGACTTCAATTCCAAGGAAGTATCTTAGTTGTCCCAGATCTTTGACTTCAAACTCTCTTGTTAATTGCTTCTTCAAATTTTCTATTCCCATATCATCATCACCGGTAATAACTATGTCATCTACATATACAATCAACAACAAGCATTATGAATTTGTTTGGTAGTTGGTTAAATGGAATAGATAAAATCACGAAAGCTCGTATTCGAATTGGTGTTGCGGCCATATTGTGAGCTATTTGGAATTGTAGAAATGACATTGTCTTTAATAAATCAATTTCAACTCATTATTTGCAGGTTATTCACAAGGCGTGCTACTGGATTCACTCATGGTCATTCCTACTTCCTGCGGACCAGCGTGGGCTTATGGACGCCGGATGCACCCGTATGTTGACGATTGTGCGAGTTATCTTCAGCCGGGGCGGATGGCTACAACCTAGACGTATTGATGCTTAGTAAACTTTTATTTGAGTGGCTGATCTTTGTAGCCACCTTAAGTGACCCATGAATTTGTGAACTTGTACTCTTTGATGTTTCAATAATTGCGGGTGGCTGTGTGCATCTTTTGGATGCAGAGGCCAGGGATCCGCACCCCCTTATCTAAAAATCTACATATACAATCAGTATGGTTAGTTTACCCATATTCCTTTTATAAAACAGAGTATGATCACCATTACTCTGGTTGTAGTCTAATTGCATAAGAACCCTTCTAAACCGATCAAACCATGCACGGGGAGATTGCTTCAAACCATATAAAGACTTATAAAGTCTTAAGACCTTGCCTTCGGTTTGTGCAGTGTTAAAGCCAGGTGGAATATGCATATAGATTTCTTCTTGAAGATCCCCATGCAAGAACGCATTTTTAACATCTAACTGATGCAAATTCCAGCCAAAATTAGCTGCACAAGATATTAACATCCTTATTGTATCCATCTTAGCTACTGGCGCAAATGTTTCCTCGTAGTCCACTCCATATGTTTGTGTATACCCTTTAGCTACCAAACGAGCCTTGTACCTTTCGATATTACCTTCAGGATTGTATTTAATAGTATACACCCATTTGCACCCAACTGGATCCTTGTCCTTTGGACATTCCACTAGTTTCCACGTATTGTTTTTCTCTAGCGCCTCCATTTCTTCTAGCATAGCAGCCTTCCATTTAGGATCATTTACTGCATCTCTCCAATCTGTGGGTACAAACGTAGAGTCTAAAGAAACAATGAAATTCCTAAATGAGGAGCTACATCTTTCATAAGATACAAATTTTGCAAGGTCATGTCCATATCCTACACAGTCCTTGAGTCGTGCAGGTATATCAACATTTCTCTTTGGTTTCCGCAAGGCAATTGGTTCTTCCCTTACTGGAATATTAGAGGATACTGTAGGAATTTCAGTACCTCTTTCTTCTCGTGACATAGTTTCTTCAAGTATTGGCAGTTGATCTACAATATCCTCATTAATTCTTCAGAGTATAGATTCATCAAATGGTATTACGGAATCCATAGATGGCGACATATTAGTTTCCATAATTGGTTGCCTTGGAGAATTATTGCATACCTCATGGACAGTTGTATCATCGCCCTCCTTATTTGCATTAACATCCTTCTCCCCCTCTATTTCATTTTCTGACCGTATGATTTCCACCATGGGTACAAACACCGAGCCCCTGGTATTCTGCTCATTGTTAAAATTCTCCCCCTTGCTACCTGTATAATCATCATTAACTTTCAAGGAGTAGAATGGCTCCCTTTCATGAAAAGTGACATCCATACTCACAAAGAATTTCTTTTCTGTAGGACACCAGCAGCGATAGCCCTTCTTGTTGGGAGCATACCCCACAAAGATACATTTGATGGCCCGTGGATCGAGTTTTCCTGCTGAACTCCTGTAATCATGAACAAAACACGTGCATCCAAATATTTTTGGTGGCACAATGAAAGAATTAGTGCCATGCAAACATTCAAATGGAGTTTTATACTCTAGGACCCTTGAAGGCATACGATTTATCAGATAGGCCGCGGTCTTAATAGCCTCACCCCATAAAAACTTTGGCACATTCATCATAAACATAAGTGATCTTGCAACCTCCAGTAAATGCCTATTTTTCCTCTCTGCAACTCCATTTTGTTCCGAAGTGTTTACACATGTAGTTTGATGTATAATACCGTGAGAAGACAAGAAGGTACCAAATTCATTATTAATATACTCAGTGCCATTGTCTGAGCGAAGTGTCTTCACACTGACACCGAACTGATTACGCACCATATTATAGAAATCCTTAAAAGCAGACAGAACATCAGACTTATGTTTAAGAAGATAGAGCCAAGTGCACCTACTAAAACCATCTATGAAAGTCACATAATACCTCTCTCCTAAAAGAGAGATTACAGCAGAAGGGCCCCAAACATCTGAGTGCACCACATCAAAAGGTACCTTACTTCTCTCACCACTACTAGGATAGTTTGTCCTTGTGTGCTTAGCTAGTTCACACACATCACAAACAAGTTTCTCCTTACAACAACCCTTAAATTTTAACGGGAACATACGACTTAGGGACTGAAAAGAAAGGTGGCCTAGTCTATAATGCAGTAACAAGAACTCATCAGTAGATGAGGTACACTTCATACTGAGCGCATGTGGAGTTGTGACATTGTTGAGGTAGTAAAGACCATCATGCTCAGTTCCAGTCCCAAGAATTCTTCCTGACTTCAGTTCCTGAAATGTACATGAATAGGGATCAAACCATGCCCCGCAGTTAAGTGACTTTGTAATTGCACTAATTGATAAAAGATTCACTGGGAAATTAGGGACATGCAAAACTTGATTCAAGGATAGCGATGGAGTACAACTAATGTTTCCAGATCCCATTATTGGGGCTGATGACCCATCAGCTATGCGCACCCTATCCTTTCCGGAGCGAGGCGCATATGATGAAAAATATTTAGATGAGCCTGTCATGTGGTTTGTGGCCCCAGAATCTATAATCCAGGAAGTCAATAAGTCATTCACACCTTGAGATATATTTGCACTTGATGTAGTCTCATGAGCTTCTGCGGATGACAAGAGTTTAGCCTTGAATTCCTCAACAGCCCGTGCAGTAACAGCAGTAGGCATTTCCCCTGTAGCTGCACTCAAGTGACCATGCTCTGTATTCTTCTCATGATTACCTTCATTCACAAAGCAATTTGGCTGCCTTCTTTGCCATCCTGGAGGATAGCCTACCAAGTCAAAGCACTTTCTCTTCAAGTGTCCTGGTTTCCCACAATGGTCACATAGGAATCTAGTCTTCCTTTTGAAATCAGACCTCATAGTGTTTGCCTGATCAGTTTTTGTAATTACAGATGGATGTGGCTGAGTGAGAGAAGACAGGGCAGCTCGAGTATCAGCTATATTGGGAATTTTAGTCTGATTGGACAGTCTAGTTTCCTCCTCGAGAATACTAGCGATTGTTTGATCCAATGTAGGCCAGTCTGATGTTGCTAGTATCAATTGAGAGCGTAAATGGAATTCTGGGTTCAGACCTTCGAGGAATGCTTGTATAAGAAGTGGCTCAAACCACTCTCGTAGAAGAGGTATGTCTCTGGGATCGTGTGCTTTGAAGGGTCTGAAAAACTCCAAGTCCCGGAAAAGCTTCTTAATATCTCCTGCATACTCAGTTACAGTTTTTTGCTCTTGCCTAATGTGCCTCATTTCATGAAGTATACGACAGACTTGCATTTTATTCGACTTACCTGAGAATTGCTTCTCAATATTTGTCCAAACTTCAGCTGCTGTCCGAAAATTTTCCACCTGCTCCCTGACCGATCTCTCCATTGATCCCAACAGCCACACCATGACACGCTTTGTGTTTGCTCCCATTGCCCTTGAGGGATATCTCCTGGCTTCTTCTCATCCTCCTTCAAAAATATTTCCAAACCATGTGACTCTAAGATCAACAAGGCATTCCGAGACCAACTGAAGAAATCTCCCGGACCACTTAACTTGACTGGATTTGGTTCTAGAGTTTTAAGAGCCTCAGAACTAACACTAAACTTTGTCTGTGATTGCTCGATGAGCTGCGAGAGCATGCGCTGCATCGTCTCGCACAACTTCTCAACACCATCCTTGTCGCCCATCACTCAATACAAATCAACCAAATATGCAGCCACAACGAATCACAAAGGACTCGTAACTCAGTGCTACAGTAAACGAGACCACAGCAATCTAGATCCACTCAAATCCTCTGAACCAGCTGAACTCAAATACAACCAAGTATAAACCACACCTACACCCAGCCGGAGATGATTGGGAATCTACCTCTAGTGGTGAGATGCTGCAACGCTGCTCTTCTTCAACTTCCGGCCGGCCGGCTGCCACTCCAGGATCCAACGCTGCCTCCAATCTTCACAGAACGCCGGCGAGCTCACCCAAGACCGACATGCTCTGATACCATGTTGCTAATACTCTGATTAAGACAGAAATCAATCAAAACTGAAGTAGAGCGATTCTGGGCGAGAAAGAACTTTGGGCAGAGAACTGGAGTCTGGAGAGTTCTCCATCGTTCCCCACTCCTTTTCCTTTTATTTCTCCACTCTTTACTATTTTACATTTACACCCTCGTAACATTTACAAGTTAACAACAAGTACTAAGCAGAGCTACACAATTCATGGGCAGCTCCATCACGGTCGCCTGTGCCGTGTCGAAGTCCAGAGCCACGATGCGCAATTCATGGGCTTCAGATCGATTGTTGCACCAGCCCGGGACGCACAGCCAGTGGACGGTGCGTCCGATGACCACGGGGTGCTTGTTGTGGTGAAGCAGCGGCTTGGGTGGCGGATGCACGGCGTGGTGGGCCGCGCGGGCGGCGCTCCATCCGCCGCCGTCCCGTGACGAGTAGATTCGGGTTCCAAGGTCCTTGTCCGCCACGAGCAGCTCGAAGTCGCTGTCGACGGTGAGCAGCGCGGGAGGGTAGTAATTTTCTCGGACGGCCACGGGAGGAAGGGAGATGGTGTGGCCGGTAATGCTGTTGCAGACTGTAAGCTGCTCGGCAGCAACATGATTGTTGCGTCGGAAGACGATGATGCCGTCTCGCCAGGCCACGGGTTCGAGGCAGAGGCTTTCAAGTTTCGAGCGGATGCCGGGGATGTGTTGCGACGGGGGTAAGGTCTGTACTAGGCGCACGACGCGATTGGCTTCCAGCTTGTACGAGATGCCACGGAGGAGCGAGGGGTCAAAGCCACGGAGGGCAAGGCGGCGGCGGAAACCGTGGCCGAGGATGGCGGCACGGAGGGGCTTGGAGACGGCAGCAGAGAGGACGATGGTCACAGCGTCTGACCGAAAGGCGATCTCCAGCAAGAGATCCACCGGAAGTGTCGCCGTCGTTGTGTCGCCGCATGCACGGAGGCGCTTCGTCGACGTGAGGGGCACCGGGCTGTCCGAGTTCGGGCAAGCGCTCGCACGTTTGGTCGACATGACCACTTCCGCTTCGGTCCTCCCCCCCTGGCCTCATCGAGCGCTCTGATTGGCCGATACCCCTTCGCGAGAACGTATAATACGTTCTGTGCGAGCCGGCGGAGCCGTAGCAGGTCGGCTGGGCCGACTTGAGCCGATACTTTTTTTTTACGTGGAACTGGAGCCGATACTTGAAGCTGCAGAACCCAGCCTGGCCGAGCTGGTAAACAAAATTTTAAAGAACGGAGAGGGGAGTCGAACCCGCGCCCTCACGCAGCGCGCGCAGGAAGCTTTGCTGGGCTAGCCAACTGGGCCGAGGCCTGTTCGTGTGCTTGTAGTACACGTATTTATTACATACTTTACTTTTTCGAACAATTTACCGATACTTGAAGCTGCAGAACCCAGCCTGGCCGAGCTGGTAAACAAAATTTTAAAGAACGGAGAGGGGAGTCAAAATTTTAAAGAACGGAGAGGGGAGTCGAACCCGCGCCCTCACGCAGCGCGCGCAGGAAGCTCTGCTGGGCTAGCCAACTGGACCGAGGCCTGTTCGTGTCCTTGTAGTACACGTATTGATTACATACTTTACTTTTTCGAACAATTTATTAATATTTCTTTACTATTCTATTTTTAAAAAACCAGCAAGTGAACCGAACGAACCGGCGGTTGAACCAGGTGAACCGCGAACCGAGAGGCTTGCCGGTTCGATCGCCGGTCCGGTTTTTAAAACTATGCATACAACCCTAAAAAATGAGACACACAATATGCATGAATATATAGACACACAATATTAAGAGTTGCAACCCTAAAAATGGTAGACCCATAGTATGTAGTCCATTACATGAAATGAAAGTACCATGCATAAATAACCACATTGACCTAGAAAATGTCCCAAGGGTGTTAGAATAACCATCTAGACTAAGAAATTGTAACCTTACATCTTTGTGCAACAACATGCCAACCTAAATATGACTAATTCAGGAAATGTAACTTTACACATTAGTGCAACAACAACCCTAATTTTTTGCTGGTTCCACAACATGCAATATGGACATATTATTGAGAACTTATGTTACATTGAGAACTTGGAGTCTTGGACTGCCGCTTAATCAGGATTAGTTTTGAAGGTGCATGCATGCATGGACCTACTAGGCTAGTTACGTACTGCAATTGTGTGTTGCATGCAAGCATGCAGTGCGACCAAAGCACTCGCTCGCTGGAGTCTATAACGCTGGCGTGAGATGCATGCAATAAGCTGGGAGATAATCATCGAGCTTACAAAATGCAATAAGGAGTACGCTAATATCCAGTGGCAGATCAATCTGAGTAGAGCGTCACCTGAAGCGCTCTATGGTTTCGGAGGCAACACGCAATGACGCAACAGACACTTACACCCGTAGACACAACACAAACACACACCTGGGGGCCTTCTTATTACAATCAGAACAGTAAACGAAGGAATTATCCAAAACAGAAGCAAAGTAATCATCCTGTCAGCCTTGCAACCGTGATGAGCTTGTGGTTGATACTCGGTTCCAACATCGCACTGCTCCCAACAACGATGAACGATTATACACGCCCAATTCGCTTCTTAAACCTTATTCCTGCATACAATAGATACAAGCAATAAGAAAATGCTCATGATGTAATCAATCAGCCGAAATAATAAGAAAAAAATATTCTCTTACTTTGGATTGTCTGGGCATGTGGGCTTCGTATGCCCTGTTTGTTTGCAAATGCTGCACAGACGTTCCCGGGGCCCCTCATTAAACCCCAAAGGTCTTCCATTTTTCGTCGTCGGATGATCCTCATTTTTTGCACCCTTCTTACGCCCGCCCTTCGTGGAAACCTTTACAGGATCACCAACTGGAACTGCATGTACTCTAAAAGGCTGTGAATTCTCGTTGCTAACATGGCTGGTCCCATCCTCCTTAACCTTTGGTACATGCTTATATGATATTATATCCTCTAGAGCATCTCTCAACTTTTTCATCAGGAATGGGTCTTTGCATGCAACATGGTTTGCTTCTGCCTCTAATTGGCAAAGATCACCGTATGCTGCACGATCCTCTGCACTTGCCCAACCCCAGCCGAACAGATCACTCACGCTCTTGGATGGCAAGCCGCCTCTTGCTGCCTTTGATAACCGTTTTAGAACACAACAGCTAGGTATCTTAGATAATTTCAGGTGCTTCAATACAATTAGGATATGCTTACAAGGGAGCCCTTTCCGAAGCATTCTCCTGCAGCTGCACTTTATAGTCTCATTCAAGTCTGCTGGGGTGTACTCCACAATAAATATGTTCTTGCGGCTATTTTTCCATGACACCATAAACTTTGTATATCCATGATTCCCCACTATTTTCTCAAAAATGTCGAGCTCGTCGATTAGTTTCAGTTCTCCTTGCAAAATGTAGAAGTTCATATAAGTGAATACATCCGCACATGCCTCCTCAATATCCTTTGAATTGGTAATTGGCACTGGTTTAGAATGTCTAGAAATAGTGTTGTCATGCGCCTCTATTTCACGCTGCCGAATAGTGCAGTTCTCAAAGTGCAAAACCAAATCGACCATTGTCATACCGAAGTTTAGGTGAAGATGAAGACTTGAATTCAGACTTTCACTCCTCTGGTTGCTTTTCATGCCAAGGAAAAAGCCATCCGAAAGATAAGAGGCGGCCCAGTAATGCTTCATCTTATACATCCTACTCAGCCACGATGTGGTTTTAGACGTTTGCCATGTTCGAACATACGCGTTCCATCTCTGCTCCCAGACGGCGTGTGATGTCGAGTAGTATATAAGTGACCTGAATTCCTTCAAAGACTTATAATTCAAGTGTTTTTGCATATTTCTTTCAATGTGAAATGAACATAAACGGTGCCTCACGTCTTTAAGAATCTTCCGAATAGCCTTCATCATCGCAGCGTCTCCATCCGTGATTATCGACCTCGGCTTCTTCTGACACATTGCTTTCAAAAATGTCTCCAGCAACCACACATATGTTTCTACTTTCTCGTCTGATACAACGGCACACCCAAAAACCGTTGTCTTTCGGTGACTATTTACACCGACGAATGGAATGAATGGCATTGCATAGCGATTCATCTTGTACGTGCTGTCAAAAACCAGTACATCACCAAAATCTTGGTAGTCCAGGCGTGATTGGGAATCACACAAGAACATGCTCGTGAGACGTCCTTCCTCATCCGTCCGATACTCAAAGAAGAACTCCGGATCCCTCTCCTTTCTGCCTTCCATAATGCCAACGGCTGTGGCAGCATCTCCGTTATGTAGGAGCCTCTTCTTCTCCATGCAGCACATGTTATATATATCCTTCCTGGTAAAGCCTACCATGTCATACCCTCCATATCTGCTGATAAAATTTTGCATGATCATATGCTTTCTAATCCCAGCCGCTCCGAGTGCTATTATCTCTGCCTTCTGAAAATCCTTAATCTCTCTATGTGACCAGAGAAATGGGACTTCATCAAATCGAGCTAGGACATGGTTGTGATCGTCCAAAAACTTTGCAACATACCAAACCTGACAGGATAAGTCAAACTTCACCGTCAGCTCCGCCATGCAGTTGCACCGAGTCTCAGGTCTTAGCCTATGGGTGCGGCCTTCCATGGTCAACCTCTCTTTTTGTCGTTTCCCCTCCCTTGAGCAGACAAACTTTCTCAACCGTACTTCTCTTCCAATACCTTTTCTTCTCTTAAGCCTCTCCTTTCTTATGCTGAAGCCATGCTGCTTCGCGTAGTTGTTATAGAAATCGTATGCCTCCATGTCGGAGGCAAAAGTCTTGGCCATTATCTTCCAGTAGTTATCGAGTGCTCTTTGCTGATCTTCAACATTCTCTATGTCTATGAACGGTTTGTTGTGATCGCCGTGGTCGTGGTTCCCATTACTATCACCACCAACCACCTGCACACACAAAAAGACACTTATAAATTGTCCTACCGCAGTTGATGATCATACAAAATAATCAACATACCTGACTGATGTTATCAGCACATGATTCGGCCACCTCTCCCTCTGAATCGTTGTGCTCATTTTCATTTTCACCGTAGACAACTACCTACACAATTTAAACAAAACAACTGTAAGGTCCACTGTTGTCAGTTACAATTGAGAAAAACATAATACACACGACTCACGTTATCATCATCAGCTTCATTACCACCAAAATGGTCGTCCTCTGGAGGAAAAATTGAGAACGATGAATAAGGGTTGTTATGTTCATTAGCTTCGTCATCACCACCTAGATGGTTGCTAAACATCTTCAACATTAAACAGGGTACAATTCGCATAGCAAGTATGCTTCCTGAAAAGAGTTAGCTATAGGCTCTGACGATGGGCTCTGGTGACCCCGAGGGCGACTCGGGCGGCGGCGCACTTCCGGCGCGCCCAGCCGGCCGTTTCTAGGACTGCTCGTCGGAGAGCTCAGATGAGGAGCTGGCCATCGAGTCCCCGGCCTCGTCGGCGAGATCTAGGTCTTGGGAGTACCGGTGTAGAACACCGGAGGCGCAGCTTGGTCGAGACCTCTGTTTCGACAAGGAGAAGAAGAAAGCGAACAAGCGTCGTCTACAGGCTTGGGCAGCGAGGGAAATCCAGATCACGACAGTTTCACCGGTGAGTGCTAATGAGGGTGCTCCTCAGAGTTGTTTTGCAGGTTCTCCAAGGATCAAGATTCCGGTGTTGCCACCAACGACGTTCACGTTAGAAGATGTCCTAGATGTCGCGAGCTGGACCGTGGTGCAGCGCAAAGGGAAGAAGAAGATGGACAAGCCAGCCTCGGCGAGAGGATCTTCTTCTTCCTCGACAAGACGACCACCGGCGTCGAGCGGAGGAGCGGCAGCGGCTTTTCCGGATCGTGATCTAAACGTTAAGGAAAATTCAAAATCTCGATCGGAGACGACTGCCACTGGGCACAAGGCCCATGCAGGCCCGTTTTCTTTGCCTCGACATCGTCTCGGTCACAAGGGCCTGCCGGTTGGGTTTTTGACGACTAAAACAAAGGGCACAAGGCCTAGACTGAAATTACACCTCTGGGGTTTTAGGTTTACAAAACATCATTACCCTAAAGAAACTTTTCATCCACGCGTTCCTCCGCCGGCGCCACGGTCTCGACGTACCTTTGCGTCGGCGATCATGGCGGGCAGGGGGCCTAATGGGGGCTTTCCACCTAATGGTGGCGACAACTATGGCAATCAGCATCTTGGGAGACAAGGTTTCCGTGGTCAAGGCAATGGCACAAGAGATGATCGTGGAAGTAACCACGGCAATGGAGGGTATGATCGGATGGGGAATAGGCCAGGCAATGGCAACCAGGGTTCACAAGGATACCCGCAGCAGAACTTTTGAGCCTCGGGTCCAAGCAGTTTTGAAAGAGGTGAAGGGAGTGGAGCAGCGCAGCAGGATCGTAGGTATGATCAACGTGGTGCTCAACAGGGAGAATTCAGAGGTAATTTTGGAACATATAATGAAGGTTTCTATGAGAGGAGCAACAGGAATTTCCAGGGGAATATGGGCAACTTTAACAACCAGCGGTACAGAAGTAACCAAGGTAACTTTGGGAACGCCGGCCAAGGCCGTGGCAGTACCCAGGGGAGAGGTAGGTTTAATGGGCGTGGTGGGAGTTTTCCTCCAAGAACTAGTGGGCAAGCTGATACTAACAGCAATGCGAGTATGGATGTTGAACAAGAGGAAGAGGCGCTAGCAACAGTAGCTATTTATAAACCAAAAGAGGTAGGGAATGTTGATCAGCAAGGACAGACGCAACAACTCGCAAAAAGTGGAAACTCGGTACAACAGGGAAAAGCGAAGAATAAGCAGGACAAGACCCTGTGTTTCAGATGTGGTTTAACCGGACACATTGGGACTGCTTGTACAGCAACTCTATGTGTTTTTTGCGATTCTGCCCTACACTCTGACGATGCCTTTCCTCTACCCAAGATGCCTAAACCTACAGCAACTTTGTATGGTTTGGCTAGAGAATGCCTCATGTATTTCAAGGTTAACAAATCTGACAACCTGAGGCTAAAGAATGAGAGTGGTAAGGTTGGTAGAATAAGAATTTCAGGAGGCAAGTTGTCAGCTCCTCAAGTTTTGAAGGAACTTGACTGGCTGGTACCAGGAGATCACGCGTGGGAGATTTACCGGCTGGGGATTCTGATTTTAGAGTAGTGTTCCCAACCAAAGCTGATTTCTCAAGGCTAAAACGAATTAAATTTATTGAGGTGGAGGGGACTGATATATCCATGCATTTCGAGGACTGGACATCTAAACATTTCGACAAGTGGGGGCTCTATGATATTTGGGTACGCATCTCGGGGTGCCCTGAACCACTATGTCGTGACTACTTAGCTCTGTTTGCTGTAGGTTCTCTTACTGGGGAGACTAAGGAGGTGGATATGAGATTCACTCGGGAGCATGGTGTTGTAAGGGCACGAATTGACTGTGCTAGTCCGGAAGGGATACCAAGAACCCTTGATTTCTTATACGAGGGAGAAGGGTACGGTGTTCTCATTGATATTGAGGCAGAGGATGGTACTATCGTTGTGCGGGTGATTTTGTGATGCATGATCCGAATGCAGATGATGGAAAGGATAAGAGGGAAAAGGAGGATCAAGAACACAAAAAGGTACATGAGGAGAAGAATTTTGGCGGTCTTGACAAGGATAAAAAAACTGATGAAACCGTGGATAAAACTGCGGAGATGGAGACGGATGACAAGCCTTCGGATGCCATGATCATATTCAGTTTGGTACTATTTTTTTCTCACCCAAGCCACGATTGCAAGAGGAGTTTCAACCTGTTCAGTTTGGGACTTTCAGTCCTCCTCCGGTGATGGCTGCTATTCGTACTTGCGGTTCAGCACCACGGAGACTGTGGGGGGATAGGGTGGAGGATGATGAAGAAAGCCTGCCCTCTCCGCTGGCTGTTTCTGCACCCCCACAGCCACGACCAAAATCTCAGTCAGTTTCGGAGGTTCGGCCAGCCGTGGCAGAGACTTCAGATTTCTCTGCCATGGTAGCAAATGGCCGGTGTGTATCTGTGCAGACCAGTCCTTCGTCGCCTGGTTCTGCAATTCCGACCGTCGTGGTAGCGAATTCAGATTCTTCTGCCCCAGCAGTTGTTCACGGTTCACCAACAACTAGAGATAGTGGAGTTTCAGCTACACCTACGGTGCTGACAGATGGCCAGAAGTTCGTTGTTGCTGTGACGAAGATGTTCTCGGCAGAGGGGGGCATTGCGGTGACTCCTCCATGTTTGACTCGGAAGTCTGCCAAGGCATCCCGAGTTCATCAGTCCAACGGTCGCCACGCTCACCTGACGGTGGTTCTGACCGTGTCCCAGCCTCACCTCGTCACGGGACAGGAGTGTTCCTTGGGGGCAGGTTCTCGCAGGAGGAGATCATTGCATATGGCGGTATTCCTGAACCTCGGGCTAAGGAGGTGCGATCAAGTTCGCGTGTTTGTGCCCAAGCAAATGCGGATGACACACAGATGGCAAGGGCTCAAAAGAGAGCCCAGGAACGTGATGATCTCGGGACGCCAGGTACATCATCTTACTCGAAATTTACAATCGCTTCTCTTTCAGATGATGTAGTTGTTGATAGAGCTAAGAAACTAGGGGTCTCTTTGGGGGTTTCTTCTAGCCAAGTGAATTCTTCGTAGCTAACATTAAAGAATTAGATTTAAAACGTACCCTAGTGATGCTTAAAAAGAATGAGGAAGAGATGAAACGAGTGATAATTCCTTTAGCAAACAAGTGATTGACGAAGCTCTTGAGTTGAGCACCGACTTAGATGGTAAAGAACACCCAGGCTCTGATGGTCACGAGGACCATGAGTCTCCACTAGTAAAGAAAAAACGAGTTTATACTAAAAGAAAGTATGACTCATCTTCGGCAAGACGTAGTATACGTTTAAAATTCAAATCTAAATAATGGTGAAGGGTAGTTTTTGGAATAGTGGGGGTTTCAGAGATACAGCGAAGCATATGGTGGTTTCGGACACAATAAGAGATTTCAAGCTAGATTTCTTTGTTGTGATTGAAACAGGGAGAGACAATTTCAGTGCACCCTTTCTTACAAACTTGGCAAGTGGTCTTGATTATTTTTGGTACTGCCTACCTCCACAAGGGAGGTCCGGGGGTATTCTGGTTGGTTTTAATGCACAAACAATTCAGGTTAAGAATTTTACACCAGGGGATAGATGTGTAAAGTTTCATTTAGTCCCTAAATCTGATAATTTTGAGTGGGTAATGGTTGCATTTTATGGGGCGGCTCAAGATGCTCAAAAGGGAGAATTCTTGGCCGAGTTGGTTCGTATTTGTGAAGTGGAAACTTTACCAATTTTGGTAGGAGGAGATTTTAATATTATTAGGAGACAAAATGAAAAGAACAATGATAATTTTAATGACAGATGGCCTTTCATATTTAATGCAATAATCGAAAGTTTGGACCTTAGAGAAATAGATCTCTCAGGAAGACAATACACTTGGGCTAATCGTAGACCAAATCCAACTTATGAAAAATTGGACAGAGTTCTAGCTAGCGTGTCTTGGGAACAAAAATTTCCTCTTGTAACTGTTAGAGCTTTAACAAGAGCGGGTTGAGATCATACACTCTGCTTATTGACTCAGGGGAACAAGCTCACCTGGGCAATAAAGTGCATTTTTCTTTTGAACTCTCTTGGTTAAAGAAAGAAGGTTTCACAGAGCTGGTGGCCAAAGAGTGGGCTTCGGTTTCTAGGGGAACTACTCCAATGGAGATATGGCAAAACAAGATTCGCCATCTCCGTGCCTTTCTTCGAGGCTGGGCGAAAAATATCAGTAGTGTCTACAAGAAAGAGAAAGCAAGACTACTTAGTCTAATTGATTTACTTGACATCAAAGCGGAGACTATACCTCTAAATGCTACCGAAAGGGAAGCACTCAGAGAAGCAAACCAAAAAATTGATACTTTAAGACGAGATGAAGAGGCTAAATGGGCACAACGTGCAAAAGTTAAACATATCCAGGAAGGGGGGATAATACTAAGTACTTTCATCTTATTGCGAATGGGAGACATCGACGCAAAAAATATTTCAGCTGGAGCAAGATGAAGGAACAATTATAGGGCAAGAGAATATCAAGAATTATATAACTAGCTTCTACAAAAAACTGTTTGGAAAATCGGATGAACATTTTGTCTCCCTAGTGGAGACCGAAACAGTTGATATTCCCCAAATTTCGGTTGAGGAAAATGAGATACTCACATCTGACTTCGCAAGAAGGAGGTGTATGAGGCGATTATGCAAATGGAGAGAGGAACAAAGCACCGGGACCAGATGGGTTTCCTGCTGAGTTCTACCAGAAATTTTGGGACATTCTTAAAACTGACTTGATGAACTTATTTAGAGCTTTTCAGAGGGGTGAGCTACCCCTTTTTCAGCTGAATTATGGCAATATTATCCTTTTACCCAAGAAATAAAATGTCGTTCAAATTCAACAATACCACCCCATTTGCCTCCTCAATGTTAGCTTTAAGATTTTCACCAAGGTGGGAACCAATAGAATTACTGAGGTGGCGCATAAAGTAATTAGACCAACTCAGACGGCTTTCATGCCAGGGAGACATATTCTAGAGGGAGTATTGATTCTTCATGAGACCATTCATGAACTTCATAGGAAGAAAATGGATGGGGTCTTACTAAAAATAGACTTCGAAAAAGCTTATGATAAAGTACAATGGCCTTTTCTACAACAAGTGTTAAGAATGAAAGGTTTTGATCCTAAATGGTGCAAGTGGATAGAACATTTTGTTAGTCGTGGGAGTGTAGGTATTAAGGTTAATGATGATTTAGGTCATTATTTCCAAACACAAAAGGGCTTGAGACAGGGTGACCCTTTATCACCGATTTTGTTTAACATTGTGGCCGATATGCTTGCTATTATGATTGCGAGAGCCAAGGAAGATGGACAGGTGGATGGACTTATACCCCACCTAGTAGATGGTGGGATTTCGATCCTACAATACGCAGATGATACAATACTTTTTATGTCACATGACTTTGAAAAGGCACTTAATATGAAACTTATTCTGTGTATCTTTGAACAACTATCTGGTTTGAAAATCAATTTTCACAAAAGTGAGATCTTTTGCTTTGGAAAAACCAAAGAAGTCGAGCAACAATACAGATTACTGTTCGGTTGTGACTCTGGGTCATATCCATTCAAGTATTTGGGTATCCCAATTCACTTCCGAAAACTGAAGAATGGAGAATGGAAGCTGATAGAAGATCGTTTCGAGAAGAAATTAGCAAGCTGGGCAGGCAAATTACTTTCCTATGGTGACCGTCTAATCCTGATAAATTCTGTTTTGATGAGTCTTCCTATGTTCATGTTATCCTTCTTTGAGGTCTCGTTTCTTTTGGCAAAGTGATGGACATAAACGGAAGTATAGACTAACCAAATGGAATATTATGTGTAGACCGAAAGACCAAGGAGGTCTTGGGATTGAGGTTTTAGAGATTAAGAACAAGTGTTTATTAAGTAAATGGCTTTTCAAAATTTTGACAGAAGATGGTGGGGTATGGCAGGAATTAATCCGTAACAAGTACTTACATTCCAGGTCGTTATCCCAGGTAAAGAGCAGACCAACTGACTCCCCTTTTGCAAGGGGCTAATGAAGGTAAAAGATGATTTTTTTGAGCGGGGTTCTTTTGCCGTGGGAAACGGAGAGAATACTCGTTTCTGGGAAGATACATGGCTAGGGGACAAGCCCCTTGCTAGTCAGCACCCATCCCTTTATAACATTGTCCATCGAAAACAAGTGTCAGTGGCTGATGTCCTATCCCAAGCGCCTCCACCAAACCTAGGTTTTAGGAGGATGCCGACAGGTAATAAGTGGACAAGATGGCTGCATTTGGTCAATAGGTTAATGCATGTCACCCTCACGAACCAACAAGATGTGTTCAGGTGGGGTTTAACCAAAAATGGTGTGTTTACTGTCAAATCCTTGTATCTTGATTTCATGAGTGATCATACAAGGTTTCTGCGTAAATATCTATGGAAAATGAAAGTCCCCTAAAAATAAAGATTTTTATGTGGTTCTTATATCGTAAAGCGATTCTTACAAAGGACAATTTAGCAAAGCGTAATTGGAATGGTTGTAAAAAATGTTGTTTTTGTGATCAAGATGAAACAATTCAACATTTATTCATATCTTGTCCACTTGCAAAAATGACCTGGCGCATTGTTCATATGGCTTTTAATATTAAAACCCCAAATGACATATCGAATTTATTTGGCAATTGGTTAAAGGGTGTTTCTAAAACAGAGAAGGTTCAAATTCGAGTTGGTGTTTGTGCCTTGCTTTGGGCCATGTGGAACATACGAAATGATTATATCTTTAACAGAGCAAAGAAAACTTCGTTTATGCAGGTTATCCTGATGGCTACACATTGGATCCGTATGTGGTCCTACCTACAATCAACGGAGAAGCGCGACGCAATGGTTTCTGGGTGCAGCCGCCTGGAATCGGTCGCGTCGGATCTATATTCCCAGTTCAGCTGGCGTTCTGATCTTAGGATAACATGTTGATGCAGAGTCACTTCTTGTTGTCCGTGTTTCTGTGGTTGATTCATGTTGCAACTTTGTGCGACCCGTGATGTAATCGTTTTGTAAGGACTTTTAAAGGTTAATAAAAATAAAAGCCGCATGCATCAATCGATGCAGAGGCTGGGACTGCCCTTTTCTAAAAAAAAAATTCGCATAGCAGATATTATCCTACCCAAGGTTCTATTAAGCGCTAGCGCTGATTGAGCGTTTTGCCTCATCTTTTCCCATTTCTGAAGGATTAAAGCGCTATGCGCAAATAAGCGCATGTTTAAGCGCTATGTGTTTTGCCTCGCACAGCGCCTAACGTTCTCAACGGTGAGATATCAGGCGGGGGCGGCATCAGGTTCTCCTACGCATTTTCACTCAAAGGAGGCTCTATTTTATGAAAGCCGAGAGTTCAACTTATAAGAATAATACCTAGTCAATAATATAGCACTCACCTGAGCAACTCGATAGAAAGCTAAAATAAGTGGCACAAAGAGGTTCGAGCTCAGATAATATAAAAATGCATGAATTTAAGGCCAATACACAATTAGTTTATATTAAATAAAATAAATCAGGATTAGAAACATTACTCATGGCATCTACATGATCTACTTTAACATGATCTGCAACATCAATCCAAAAACGTTTGACAAATATAACAGTATTAATATCCTAACATGAGAACTATATATTCCCTAGGAACACAATTGGGGATCTCATATGAATATCCAACGGAATATCAGCTTTAAAGGAAGAACCAAACTGATTTACGTACTCCTCACTTGATTACTGTTGGTTCATGTTTACACAGAAAAAGTGCCACTAAAAGGATATTTGGCATCTTCAGTGCTCTCTCATCCCAGGGACAGCACTGGTTGAACTGTATTACTACTGATTCCAACTTAACCCTGCTAAAGACTTCAAATATTTGACCATGAAAAGAACCGAAAAAGAAACTTACAAAATCAGTATTTATCTTTTTATTGGATCATGTGAACAGATACATTGTAGATAAGATAATTAGGGGAAAGAAAAGCATGCCCTATCAAATACAAGTACTAAAACCACCACACACACCACAAATTGTCCGTATTTAGCATTTTTGCCACAAATCCATTTTTCATGCAAAAGGCTTCACACAGTCAGATATGCACTTATAGTCAGCAATTGTATCCTGACAGATTAACATAGTAATCACTATAAGCTGTCCTTTCTAAGAAATCAGGGTACCAGTTGCATTCAAGATAATAAAGCTTGACTTTCAAAAGACCAACATGCTTGATGATGATCTAAATAATAGCCTTTGTTATATTAATACCTGACCAGGTTAACTTTCAGAAAGCATGATAATCTGAATTGCGGCCTTCTGATATGTTATATATCAACATAATAACATAAAAATTAAAGACATGATACCCTTTCATGCAGAACCACCTAAAAAGAGGATTGATAAGTGCAACTTCATGTAACCTGAATACAAAGTGGACAATGTTGACCTTGTGAGAGCTGGAGAGTGATACCACGTGGCCTTTTTGTTCAAATCTCAAAGGGATAATAGTCCTGTAAAACATGTGTCAGGGCATATCGTTAAACATGTGGAAGGTACTGGTACACACACTTGCAACATAGTTTAGTCAGCACCTAAATATGCAGTGAGTTCAGTCTCAGGTGTCAAATGGTTGTCAGCAAATTCAAAGAGAGAATCAATACAGACCAGCAGTGCTTACATATTTGGCAAGAGCAGACATTAGAAGGAGCACAAAGAGGAGGAGTCTCAATAAAATTTGAGAAGGTAGCCATGGGAACACCCGGCGAGCAGCCAAGCAAGAAGGGTCTGGTTTGTAAGCTAGCCATGGAAACATTGTGCAGTACTTGAGATATTAAGTGGGATCGCACAGAGAAGTCTATCTGAACCAGCTTCCTTTGTAACATCACCAGCTTACTTTGTAAGGGTTTCCATCCCGTCCTTCCAACTACAATCTGCACAAGGGAAGGCATATGAAACTATCTCAACATTCATTACAGTAGGTAAAGAAGTGATGTTATTACACAACAGCATGTTCCGCAACAATGTAAATGTTATACCCCAGCGGTTGGCAACAGCTAATTTCCACAATAATCGCGTAATATAAAGTATGGAAGGATTCCAGCACAAGGAAACCAAGTAGAAGAAAATCATCTGCATTATTGCAGGTTTACAAAACACTAAGCTAAGCATAACAGAGCAAGATTTGCAGGAAAAATCATCAAATGCGCACAAAAGCATTAGTATGCAGCGCATAAAGATGGACCCATTGAGCACAATACAAGCCCAAATCCCTGTCACTCAAAAAAAAAAAATGAAGGAGCAGCGCTGTGGGTTGGTGGAGAATAGGGGTTTATACGAGAAACTGGTAGACGCTCATGCTGGCGTTGACCAAAGTAGCTCTCGAACTTCTGCTCCCTCATCGCCTTGGGCGCGTTGTCCGCCAGCAGCTTCGTCAAACCCTACATGGGACAGAAAACCGAATCGCCTCTTCATTCGAATGTACTCCCTCCGTTCCAAATTAATTGGCTTGGTCTTGTCTAATATGGATGTATCATATTTGTTTGGTGTCTAGATACATCCATGTGTAACCAAATGTGTGTCAATTAAATCCGAACGGAGGGAGTAACAGGGAAAACAATCTTCCACCGAACAAATCCACATGGAAATAGGAGGAGTGTCTTAGACTCCAGCGGTGCCCCCCAATTGACCCCCCAGATGCCCATTGGGAGAAGATCTCTTAGCATAGGCCCTGGAAGAGCATACATCCTGGGGAGAGAGGCCAATGCATTTGTACTCATACTCCACCATCAATCTAAGGATCAGACAAGCAGGACGTGTTATAAACGATAGCAAGAAAACAACGAAGTAGCGGAAAGATCAATCAACGGGGACACGAGATTTAACGTGGAAAACCCCTCCAACAATGGAGGAGAGAAAACCACGGACGCCAGCCAGCAATACTTCACTATATCGGGTGAGGTTACAAACGCCGGGGATTTACACAATACGACTTATCCCATGACGGCGGCTTACAAGATGTATTTATAGGTGCCCTGACCTAATCTAGGTCGGTAACGTGACCTCCAAATCGATAGAACTCGTACCGTACCGCGGGGGCTGCCGCCCCCCGCACCCCCTCCGTGCGGCCGCCACGGATTACGAATCGCCACGATTACTTCTGACTCCGGGACGCTCCGCTCTCATCGTCACAAGTCGGCCTTTATCAGTATATACGAATTTGAATCACCACAAAATAACAGGACGTAGGCTATCCTTCTGAGGATGGCCTGAACCTGGGTAACCACCGTGTCCCACTGTCCCTTTTGATCTTCCACGTCCGACGAGTATGAAGGAACTCCTCGCTCCCTCCTGTCGAAAAAATCCGTAGGGAGTTGTTCGATCCGGACGCAAAAATCGCCCACAGCGGCATCCCCAAGTTTGGAGGCCCTCTCGGGGGGTGCGGACATGCCCTCCGACAGGGGTGGCCCCCGTCATACACACAAAGGCTGAGTGCCCATGTTAATGAGGCTGTACAGGAGGCCATTCCGCCCGATAATGGCGAGGCGACGAGACGGCGCCACGCCTGTCAGCACACATCGCATTAACGCCGCGCTCGTTCCCCTGGCGTGTGCAGAACAAAGCAACGTGTCGCGCCGCGCCCGTTCCCATGGTGGGCGCGCCCATGGTGGGCGCGGAACGAAGCGACGCGTCGAGCCGCGCCGTCCACGTGTTCACGTCGCGATGGCTCCCCCGGCGGTGCCCAACACATGCGTCGTCGGCGTTAATGCGTGCCGGACGAACCCTGCTCGCCGTTAATGCGCGCCACACAACCCGCTGCTCTGGCCATCTTTAAAATGCGGCGCGACGCGCATCTCCTCTCCCCACCTCTCCCTCTCCCTCTCCCAAGTCTCGCCGCCAGCATGGTGGGCAGCCGCGAGACGCCGGAGGAACGCGGCGCCGCCTTCACCGCGACTTCCTCTCGGCAGAGCGTACGAGCAACTGGAGCTACGCCGCCGCAAGAGAAGCATCAGATGGACAAGGTGTGGCACCGCGAGATGTGGCGCGAGGAGGCAGCCAACGCACCTTCATTCGTGATGTCGGTGGAGAACGCGCGGCTGTCCAACCGCCACAACCTCCCGGTTGGAGACAACGTCACCCTACCGGAGGGGTGGGAGAGGAACGTCGTCAACGTGTCGGTGGCGCCGCGGCTCAACGGGCTGGAGCGCATCGACTACATCAAGCGGTGGTGGATGGAGATGCCATGGGAGCAGAAGGTCGAACCCAAGTACTCCATCTCGGTGCCGTACTAGCATGCCGTGGTGAACACGGAGTACGAGGCGCGCCACGACAGTTTCATCCTCCCTGCCGGCATGCGGGAGCCACCGCTGGAGTGGTTCACTTAGGATGACGATCGTGCCCGCTCTGACGACGACGACCCACAGCTGCCCGATCTCCCGTTACCACCGGCGCCGGCAAGTGCGGGTGAAACTGCCACATCAGTGTCACCGTCACCGGAGAAGGGGGCGCAAGATGAAGCCGGAGAGGCTTCCCTTCGCCGTGGCATGCAACAAGGGTAGATCAAACCCCACCACACGCGTCGGCCGTGAAACCAGAAGCCTCAGCTGAGGCTATGCAAGTTCCTCAAGGCCGCACCAGCAACGGCGGCGGACCATTGAGGCATGCGAGTTTCTTGATGCTGCCGGCTCTAGGATAGGCATCTTCTCATTGCTGGCGTGTAGTGGTTGGCAAGGCGCCGACATAGGCTTCCTCTCACGCGTTAGGTTATTGTTTAGTTTGTTAAATTTTGTTTAGGTTTTGAAATGTAAATTCGTTAAATTTCGTTTAAGTGTTCGCCAAGCCGCGGCTCAAATTTCATTCAAATATTTTGTAATATGCTATGAAATATGAATGAAATTTGAAATCATTTTTAAATTTGTTTGCATTCATTCATTCATTTATTTTTGTTTGGGGGTGCCACTGTGGCGGAAACATATCCTGCACCCCCCAATTGAGCCCCAATTGGGGGTGCCGGGCACAAATATGGCGAGTGCCGCTAGAGATGCTCTTAGCTAGCCTTTAATAGGGCCTCTCACCTTGTGAGCGGAGACAGGGTTGGGAGGAAGAGAGGCAGCGGGCTATTTTCAAATTCTTATCCCACTTAATTCTCCCAAGCCGGTCGAACTCCATCTACGTAGGCATGAACCGTCTCATCTTCGGCCTGGTCGCTAGCATTCGGTGCCATGACCGCTATCCGCGCAGGTGGCACCCGGTGGAGAAGACGACCCCGAAGGACCGCTCGATGAAGATGTCGTCGCCCACGCGCCAAGGGGGAGCAGTAGGGAGCTCAGGGGCGGAGATGGGACGCACACAGTCGCCGTCAGGGCGGAGGCCATGGTGGCCGAGACATGCGCACACGGGCCTCCCATGGCGGCTCACAGTCACAGCCGGATTTGCGGCGAAACATGCCACCTAGTTGTACGGTGGATATGGGAACGATTTTTGGGTGGATGGTTGGCCCAAGGAGGGACGTGCGCCTCCTGTCACGGGGCAAGGAAGGGGAGGGGCGGCGCCGGTTCTAAGGGGATAGGGAGGGGCTCCTCCGGTGGTGAGGGGAGTGGTTGGGCTCCACCAGAGAGAGACGATGTGCGCGGGACGACACGATCCGGTGACAGCGCGTGGAGAGAGACAGGGGCCGACGCACTGGTTCCTGTTGGCGGCAGCGCACGGGCAAAGCAAGGGGCGGCTTCCCGGCGGCAACCAGTGGGGAGAGCGAGGGGCCGGTGGTTGCGCATGGTGAGAGGCGGGGGGGGGGGGGTGTAGGTTGTGTGTTTTTTATTTTTGGGTGCGTTTCTTCAGCCGCGACGGAGGAGGTGTGATGAAGCGAGGAGCGAGGAGTTGGACGAAGGGGGACGACGTATTGCGGGTTCGTAGACGAAGGAACCAAACTTCTCTTTTAGATACGAGAGATAGGAGAGAAGATTCCATAATAGCAATGCAGGAGTACAACGTTTGGAGGATATGCTATGGGCTTTTGATTGTTCTGATTGGTTAACTCTTTCCCGTAAACGTCCTGACATGATTAGTTAACTACAAAACATTACATAATACCGAAGAAACCAGAAAAAACAAAAACCAAAGTGTCCTGATAAAAATAGTTACATCTAGATCCTCTGTAAGTCATCAAAAAATGATTTTTTGGCAAAAAAGACCACCTGTGTGAATGAATTGACATAAAAAATCACCACCGAGTGTGATTACCAAAACTACGATGGCGGTAGTTCCGGCAAGAGTGTGATTGCCAAAACTACGATGACGGTATAGCAAGCGCCACATGTAGCCTGCGGCCAGAGGCAGGGGCGACAGGGTTGCCGCCACCAGTAGAGGCGGCATGTCGGGTAAAACAGAAATCTAGTCAGGGAAGGAACAGGAAACAGGGGGAGCAGCCAAGCCGCCACCACCCGGTGGAGATTCTCTGACTTGGAAATCCTAACATTGTCCTGACTTTGAATCACTGACGTGTGGACCCAGAGTTGATGAGACCCACGTGTCAGTGACTCAAAGTCACCTGACTTTGCTAACATTGTCCTGACTTTGAATCACTGACGTGTGGACCCAGAGTTGATGAGACCCACGTGTCAGTGACTCAAAGTCACCTGACTTTGATCCTAGCAAAGTCAGAGAATACGCGCCGGCCACCACCACCTATGGCGGCACGATCATTTTTGTCAATTCACGCACTCATGTGGTCCTTTTTTCCAAAAATTTCAAAAAATGTGGCACCCACACAGAGAGAAACCTTTACAACGAAAAACGTGGCACGTAATAGAAAACAACTAGGCTAACCTAGTGACTCCAATCACTCTAAAAATCTCCTCTCCAGTGCAAACACTTGCCTCCACTCAAGCCACGCAGGGACAACAGCCATGGCGCACCGATACTCCAATAAGATCCCTCGCCACATCCGTGATGATGCCACCCAGTATGTTCTTCTCCAGATCCCTGACGACCTCGTTCGTCTCGATCGGCAGCTCCGACACGCGGTTCCAACCGAAATCCCACGTCGAGTTGGCGTCCGGGTGGTCGTTCTGAATGTCACTCTGAAGTACCCTCTGCAAGCCTTCAGCCCTGCCAGTGGCCTTCTCGGAGATGTCCTCCAGGCTCTCAACGTCACCGTCCAGGTCTCTGACAAGATCATCGAGACGCCGCAGCTTCGGGCTGGCGGCGTGCGCCGCGCTGACTTCCTCCGTCGCCTCGGTCCGTTTGCCTTTCCTTCTGACCACCTCCCGGGCTACGTCGAGAGGAGGTCGTAGCTGCCTTTGTGTGACCAGTTCCGATCGGCACCGGCGTCGTCGATGAAAGTGACGGGATCGTGAACTCGGACGATCGCCTTCGCGGTCTCGAGCAGGTATCGGTCCTTGGCCAGGATCCTCACGAGCAGGAGCTGACTGTGTGTGAACGAATCGCATGAGACGACATGTGTCGAGTGTTCCTGCGAACCTTTCGAATCGATGGGGGTTGTGGCATGATCCGAACCTGCAATAAAAGCATAGAGTTGTGAGGTTGGCCATCCAATAACTTTTGAAAAAGATGTCCATTTCTTCAGATTACTACTACTACAGTACTGCACAAGAATATGCGTACCATCTGTCGGTTGCTCTTTCACTATCAATTCTTGTTGTCGTTGTTGATGCTGCTGCTGTTGCTGTTCTTCATCGGGAGATGTTTCAGCAGGTATGTGTGTAGTTTCACTAGCTGTGTGGTTAATTATTCCATCCTGCATTTTACACAAGAACACACTTCATAAAACGATATAATGTGCAAATGGAGGTTTAAGCACGGTGCCTAGTTTGGAGAAACTTACATCTATCTCATCAATTGCACTCTGATCCAAAGATTTTAAATCCTCACTTGCCTGTACAATACTGTGTACAGGAATTGCAGGATCACTTGCTCCTTCAGTCATTTTCTGTATAGCTTGGTCAGAGAAATCTGCTCCAGTATTGCTGCTGCCTGCCACTACTATTGCCAATTGTTCCGAAAATCCACCATCACCATGAGTAGTGTTATCTGATGGTTTGCTAAAAATTATATCATTTGGTTTTGGATGTTTCTCATCCTCCTGTTGTATCACTACCGACTCGGTCTTCTTTTTCATATGTGCTGCTTCTGACACCAGTGGCTTGTCTTCCAAGGTCCCGCTAGGTGTTTCGCTCTTCGTTTCCCGGCAATTCTGTGGTTTCCTCGTCGTGGTTTGTGTGTCTATTTGTTTAACTTGTGCTTGCCGTTTCATCTGATCAGCCTTGCCATTCTTTCCTGCAGCTCTGGTATCTGCAGTGGCAAGGTTTTCCTTATTAAGCTTTTCCCTAGCCCTCCTTGATTTCGCCTCACTGTCTCTCCCCAGCAACCGTTTCATGCTTGTGGCTTGCTTCTTTCCAACTGATGTACTCTTATCCTCAGCAATGTGGTTGTCTTCTATGGCTGGTCTGGTGTCTGAATTCTTCCTGAACCTTTTCAGAAAGTCCATCTTCTTACCCGAGTCGCTGCGGCACCCGACGCTGACCGGCTTCTGCAGCTTGATTTCTTCAGTAAATGCCCTGTCCTCATGGATGATCCTCTCATCAACTCCTTGGCTTCCATCTCTCTCTGATCCTACCATCTTTCCAACATTTCTCTCATGGTTATCCTTACATGCTTATTACCAGTTGCAGGGTGTGATGAACCCATTGACAGTTCAGATTCTCCAAAGTTTGTCAGGCTATTCTTCCACTCTCCAGGCAACAAAATCTTGTGTTGCCCATTGGATAAAACCTTCTCTGAAGCTACAATCCGTATCGGCAACTTGCGGTCCGTCGTATTCGCTCTGATCTCCATTCTTGGCACTGATTCAGGCTTAACAAACCTCTCCGTCCCCTTTCGCTCCGCGACCGTCTTCCCGCCGACGATGGCAGGTTCTCCAGCCCCATCAGCTTGGCGATCACGCTGGGCATCCTTACTTTTGAACCGTCCTTTTCGCCTTCAGAAGCACTGTTGATCTTGGAATCGCCTGGACCAGACTGCATGACTGAGCTGCGGTTTGGACTGTGATGGCTCTGAACAAACTTGTCGTGAACAACTATCTGCATAGAAGCATTCTTGGCCTGCTCAGTCTCTGATTCTTCATCGACGATCTCAACGATCCTTGTGGGCCTCGTCGCTGAGCTCTCCCGGTTCTCCTTGCCTTTGAGCAGCAGCACCTTGCCGCTCCCCGATCCTTCCATGTATCCCGATGCGTCCTGGAGCATCACTAGCATGCTCAGTGCCTCCTCCATGTCCATTGATCTCTGAAGAGCTTCTTCCCGGACTCGTCGGACTTCCTCCTCCCGCCGGCGCCACCGGCCAACGAGTACGCCGCCATGAGCATGTCGTTCAGGTCCTGCACCCCGATCGCCATGTTGCTGGCGTGCGAGCCGGCGCCTCGGCGGTGCCCCGCCGTGTCCGGCTGATGGAAGAACACTGAGCCGTTGCGCGCCGCGATCTCGATGTTCCGGAGCTTCCCGCCGTCGCTGAGCGCGAGGGCCAGTGCCGCCATCTGCTGCATTTCCACGTCGCCCGCGACGACATGCCTTGGCTTGCCGCCGCCGCTTTCTCCTTGGAATGGCACGATGGCGCGCGCGTCGGCGGCGGCGACAGTCGCGACGTCGCGGTGCCGCTGTTGCTTGCCGGGTGTGGCGACGGCATTGCCGGGCTGTTGCTTGTACGGCAAATGTAGAGGAAATCAGTTGGTGATGAGAGGCTAGTTGAGCACTGGTGTATCCTGATATCTAACTTCGATTGCTTACTGATGATCTTGGTGTCGTTCTTGCTTCTGGCCTGTTTGATCGAGGAGCAGGAGCTGCTTGCTGTGGCTTCTGGCTTCGAAGTGGTTTCTGGGAATTCGAACAAGCATCTGTACAGGCAGCAAATTCAGTAATCATACAGCATCGATCATCAGGATTAAACATGAATCCTACGGTGTCTTTGGACCAGATTACATCAATATCAACACATCAAGATTAGTAATTGTCAAAAAAAAAACACATCAAGATTAGTATCTGTACAATATCATCACAGGAACGGGAACATTCTGAAGCAAGGACACAATCGCGAGCAAAAGCAAACTCGGGTAGGGGAAGGAGGCAACGTACCCCGAGGCGTGGCGGCGCGCTGCTGCGGCGTCCCGGCTGACGACCCGAACCCGAGCCTCTCGCGGCGTCGCCGGAGGTCCAGCAGCAGCTTCTGCGCGAAGTCGGAGCCAAGATCAGGCACCATGGCCATCCCTCACCTCTCCACAACAGAAAACTCCCCCAAGACTCCCAACTCGTCCCCTGCACCGCACCATGAAACTAACGGGCAAATTAGGTGCCTGAAAATGCAGAGGCAATGCAGGGCAGAGTTGTTTTCCTGAAGTTGGTGCGTCAGACTGCTCAGGCCTTCGTTTTCCCCGACCACTTTTTTGCCCCTTTCTTCAACGAGACCGCACGAAGGGATCAATGAGGTGAGGTGTCTCATCTGGGGAGAGCCTTCTGCTGCAGTCAGTGGGCGCTTTCGGTTGAGGGCAAAGATTGCCTTGGAAGTTACTACATGCGTATGAATGGTACCTGTGTGTGTGACCTGTTGTGTTTGCATCTCCAGTTCACCCACATTCCAAGCAAACTAGACAGAAAAGACAGAGAGATAGGGAGGAGTGTCTGCATTTAGAATGATGCTGGTAATCTGTGAGGCTTGTTGCTTTTGATTAGGTGGTAGTGGGGGTGGTTAATGTCCTTTTGACTATGATGGCACATGCCCATTGTGTAGATTAAAGGTACTCCCTCCGATCCATATTAGTGGGCATAGCTTTGTCTAAATTCATATGTATCTAGTTAAGTATTTAGACTAGATACATGTGTATCTAGATAAAGTTGTGCCCACTAATATGGATCGGAGGTAGTAAATGATTTTGGTTGTGACATTGTGGTGGTAAGTAAAGGTTTATCACAAAAAAATTAAACATAATATTTCTTCCGTACAAATATATATGCATTTATTTTCAGTTAAGGGAGAATATGATGGATTAAGATGTGGCTTGTGTAAGTTGTAAGTGAACAGACATTTTCAGTACTGCACAGGCTTGGAAGGATGCTCACGTTTTGCTTGTACAAGAGAAAGCTCTCTCTGTGCGACTGTGATACGGTCTTGCAGTTGCAGAATTGGCTTTCTGTTAGGTGATTAAGAAACAGTTGTACTATACCATCTTCGGTATTAAGGGCCTACTACAGTATGCTCTAAAATAGGTGAGACGTGCAGGCAAACTGTTGTGACTTTCACCATTAATTAATAATAATTTGATATGTACAAAGACCATTGAGATTAGTTAAATAAATTTAACATCATTACTTTTGCCATGGAAAACATTTCATTATTTTGTATCCTTCTCCTGACATATTTAGGAAAAAATAAAGGCCAATGTTTAATCTTCAAGACGATGTCAAAATTATCTAAAATCGTATAGTTCTGATCAGAGAGAGAGACAGTACAAAACTTTAGCTACAACACAAAAAGTGTGATTTTCACACCTATTTTTTTAATCTGGTTTTACACTTCAGTTTTAGTAGCAGGACAGACCATGCATACCAGCTAAACTTGGATGACATTTCTAAATAAGATGTACAGTGGCCAACACCAAGCTAAAAGCCTAAAAGTGATCAAAATCTGGGAAAATATTAAGCAACAACATGACAAAAATAACTGACCACCTAATCTGAGCTCTCTGCATAAACAAGTCATGACTTGCAACAATCCTTAGGTGTGGCATCACCCTCAAAGACCATACGCTGCACTTGTTGGTCACTTAAGTTCCTTCATCGGCACATTTAGTTCAGAAAGAACAATCTTATGATCACAGTGACAGCGAGAGGCTTGACACTTATTTTTACTATACATACTCGCATTTACACCTCAAGAGAGCAAAAATGATTTGGCAGTTCACACAAGAAAGCATCAGATACCCAGAGTGGCTGCAGAACAAAAGGCCTCACTCATCTACCACTACTAGCATGGACAGGGAAGATGAACAGTTAGTCTCCTACAAGGACAAGATAAAATACATATCTATATTCATCAGGAAGGTTTGGCCATCAGGGCAGTCGCCTCCTGAAGTTCCTGCTGGTACTTTGGTACGTCCGGACCATCAGACCGACACCCAATCCGACACCCACGCATACACCAAGGCCAATCCCAACTCCAACCCGCACACCAGCATTAAACCATGAAAGCGCACCATCCTCGCCATCTAGAAAGTCCTGCCTTGCGTACAAGCTGTTATAGTCAACGTCCACATCTGTCTCGGATTTGGGGTCCTGGAATTCAGATATCTGAAAATAGAGACGGGAGAGGAAACAATTCTGTCAGATATCAGTACAATATTAACTAAATTACATGCATTGGTTGTTCACAAGATTGAAAAAAAAAAGAGACGGAAGAAAACCAGTCTAAGCTATTGAAGTACCACCAGCATTTGTCGCTGATCTTCTTCACAACACATCCTTGATATACATATCCTAACTGTCACATCAAATTTGGACTTTGTGTTCAACAGGATGGCAGCAAATAACTGAATACCCGTTCTAACATGCATCCAGAGATACAGAAAAACATGTTCGGTGTTGTTCTTACAAAACAATAGGTTAACAGGACTTGATGTTAGTCGAACCAGATTAAATAAAGAGCACGCATAAATCAACAGTCAAAAGTTGCATCATAAATCCGAATGGAGACTTCTGTGGCAGCACCAGGAGAACTGCCACATACACATCAGTCAATCCAAGTCAACCAATGAAATCTCTTCAGGAAGAACATTGCCAGTCTGACTTTCATTCTTATGGTCTTATTAAATTCTAAGGTTTTGAATGTTGTACAATCAGCAATTCAGTTATAACTCAATCGTTTGGCCATCAGCACTGAGGAAATTTCATCGCTGTATATCTGAGCTAAAGGAGTTTAGCACTGGAAACTCACATAGGGGACATGTCTTGGGGTACAATATCAATCTGCTACCTAAGTTACTAATTCCGATGGGCATAAATCTACTAGCTCGATAGTTTTTACATTCACATGTGTCAATGTTTAGTTTCTTACACGGTTTACTTTATTCTACAAGCATGCGCACCAGCAAAAGTCTTCATATACACCAGAACAAGAAGTTCAATCATTAGAAAAGGGAAATAGTGAATGTTATCGGGCCATATTTTATCTCATAGCCACCCTCCTAGAAGAATATTTAAGCAGCAAGCCAGAAATTGAAGATAGCACTTGCATAACATGCTACGATGAGTATCACACAGTCCATCTGAAAAGTTGTTTGTGTGGAAATAGTACCAAGGTGAAATGGGTATACAGCGTTCATATTAGCTTAGTAGCACAAACATAAGAACACATACACAAATACAAAAAACAGGAGTTTGTCAATGTTTGTTAAGTTGAAATTTTATTGTGCATACTTGCAGGAATTGTTCTATGGTATGTGGTTCGAATATGGTTAAATGGGCTGGATAAGCAAGAAATTTGTCCAGAGAGTATACATCTGCTTTGATGGGTTTCAGTATAGCAATTAGCAAATATGCCATAGGTGAGTCACTATTGTGTTGGGGAAATGCCGCTTAAACCAAAAATAGTCCAGCACACCCCCATGATGTTTTAAGCATAAATGTCATACAATGTAAGCTTAAAGGGACAAGCATGAGATCAAATATAGAGTAGGAATTCTCGATATCACTGCGTGGATAAGTAGTGAAGTACCTTCAACGGGTCCTCAAGTGAGTTTTCTTTCTGCTGTTCAGTTGCTTCATTCTCTGGGATGGAATCAAGCTTTAGCTTCATTTGGGACTTCCTCCGTGATATATACTGGATCGTCTTGGTTAATATAATAGGTGTGCCAGAGAAAGTGCCGGCAACATAAACCTCGACCACAGGATGTCCAGACTCAGGGCCCGTGGACATCTTCCCCTTCAAGAAACCACTAGACGATGCTGACGACTGGCACTTTATATTCCATTTCTTGCTGCTGTTCTTCGGTTCCCCGACCACCCCGTTGGCATTGCATAGCTCCAGGTCTCCGGTGAGCAAGAGATCATTCTTATCAAACACCTGAAACCTCACGCTCCCTGTCATCCTTATACTATCCGTGCTCACGTATGTGGCTTCCTCGGTCTTCGTGTCGATCCTGTCCCTTCTGAGGGACGACGAGACGAACTCGGTGTGCATGCTGCTCCGCCGTCCGTTGACCTCGATGACGGTATCAGGAGACAGCGGGATGTGGTTGAGCGTGAGATGTTCCGGCGCAGACTCGTCCACCATGCAGTTGCTGACCCTCACATAGAACACCCTGAGGTCAAGCCAAGGTGACGACCTCGACGCGTAGAGCGGATGCATGATGATCTTCCTGGCAGCCTCAAAGGCCAACCCGTCCCCCATCTCGATCTTGTTGTATATACTGCCAAGACGTACCTTTCACTCAAACCACAAACTTTTCAATCCCACTGCCTGTAACAGAAAATTTCGGGTCAGTACAGAAGAGCTAAGTTTAAGTGACATAATCCTAAGAAACCCTATCTGACATCCGAATTCAGTACGACCTTCAATTTATTGCATAGAACAGCTCGAGCATCAATTCAATTGACTGCGAGTACCAGGAGACATTTACGAAATTAAACTGCTAATAGTAGATACTACACAAGCTAACAAGCAAATTCGCGATGAACTGGGCGGATCGGTGCGTCCGTCCCAGGAAGAAAAGTCTAATTAGACTGCTCATCATGGCCAAGAGAAGAAAAAACAAAACAAGCAGGTTAGGGTTCGTCACCAGCCAAAGAATCCGATCCCTGAGCGGGCTCCTGGTGGATCTCCGCCGCGCGCCAATCCAGTGGAGCAGGGGGAGAGGATGAATCCGATATGAGCGAATAATCCCTTGCAGTGGAAGGAGGAGGCAGAGGCAGGCGTGCTGGTGGGCGCGCGCAGAAGGGATCGCGAGGGGAAGAGGAAAAGGAAGGAGGATAAGGACTGGAGGAGGCTATTTCCGATATTTTCCGGGTAGTTTTTTGCATGTAATAATGTGGACGGATTGGAGATATATACTTGCGGCCCATCTTTTCTTAACCGTTTGACTGGGTTTTTTCTTCTTTGGAATGGAATTGTTTATCTTCATATTGCCTTTTTGGCAACTTGGCACTACACATGAATTTTGCAGCTTGGTAGTAGACTTGAATTTATGTTGTAGCTTATGCACTACACATGAATTTTGCAGCTTGGTAGCATTAGGAGTTTATGGTTCACCTTAGACTCGACACTATCATATTGACCATGTGGATCATTTCTCAGACCCCTAATGCACTAGTGGATCTAGAATTTTACCATCGAGGATGTTGATGCATTAGAAATCCAACACATAAGTGCAAATTTCACAAAAGTAACACATAAAATTAGTGTAATTAGGTATAGTAGCATCATACAACAAGGCGTAAGTTAAATGACCTTGGGTTTTTCATCTTTTTTCCGCACCAACTACAAGCATATCGTCGACCATGTTACCCAAAATTGTTTACCACGACACCGAAGCATCAAAAAACACATAAAACCCTGTAAAATCGAGTAATCTCATAGAGCAAAGATTAGTCCCGCACATATTGACGATCTGAAATGCGGAGTAGGGCACTTTAATTCGCAGAAAACTTGCTGAACACTAACAAAGAAAACTTCCTTTTTATAAGCTTCTCATTAACTTATATACAGTATATCATAATTATAGAACCTAAAATACTAGCATTGCTTTATCCCAAAACCCTCCAAAACACAGCACCTTATCCACTTGACAAACCTATGCGGGCCCGTGGGACCGGATTAGCTACAGGGAGATGTATCCACGCAACACAACCATGCCCACACGTGGGGTGGCTCCCGCCCCAATCCAAGGGGCTAGCTCACCTAAATCCGGAAAATAAAAAAAAAATCTCTGTCACTGTCTCCGGCCATGACTAGTTTAATCTAATCGCCGCTGCACCAGCTAACTTGAGGCTCTCGAAGGCCCACGACGGATCGTCGGCAACGCACCGGATCCAACGTACCTATCTGCTTAAGATCCGGCTTTGTCCTTTTGTTCGTGCAGTAGTCGTCGGGTTGCTGTGGTTGTCGACGAAATTGAGTTGCGAATACAGCAGCAGCAGCCAGCAGGTGTGTTTGCAGTGCGGGTAAGAATGCTGGTCTTCAGGGCTGTTTGTTCAGACTTGGGCTGGGACTCCTGGGAGAACAGTGCATCCATCTTAGTGTGAATCAATGCGCTAATGGACGTATTTTTCCAGTCAAAAGAAGTTAGGTTAGTGCTTGGGTCATGTTTTGTCACATCATTTGTAGACACTGGTTAGAAATTAAGACCTACTCCGTACTCCTGTATGCAAGGTCATCATCTATCTGAAGCTCTGAACCGGTCTTTGATGAAAATTTCTCCATTATTACCATCACCATTCACCAGCAAGCGAAAATGCATCTGGTTGCTACTATTCTACCGTGCACAATACAGATAGATCCAAATCGCAGGGAACTGTCATCTGACACAAAGTCGCTATCATGGCAGCAGTCAACTGGACAAGTTCCTTCCAGTTCACAGGATCGATAAATCCGAGTCATGTTCTCAAAGACAGGATGAAAACAAGTTCATCGGAAGGACAGAGTTACACAAGAACAGCACGCCGCCCACGTTAACACGTCAAGAATTAGAATTCTGGTCGGTTCGCATTGCCAAGTGTATTACAGAGCACCACACGGCTCCTCTTCTTCTTAACAAAGTTGATAACCAGTGACTAATCAACAGAAGACCAGTAAAATAGGACCAAATTATGGTACAGTAAAACACTCCCTTTCTTTCCTCCTTTTTGTTGAGGAACGGTACAGCACTAGATGGTGTACCATACACTTACTTTCAGCAGGAATGAAAAAACATTGTCATATTCAAGGAAATAAAATCTCTACTACTTAAAAAAGGAATGGCACATACATGGTCAGGTACACTATATGGCAAAACACAACATGCCTGATTATTGCTGTACAGCAGGCAGGTTGT
The DNA here is from genome assembly GCA_947311845.1 of Poa pratensis. NCBI lineage: Eukaryota > Viridiplantae > Streptophyta > Magnoliopsida > Poales > Poaceae > Poa > Poa pratensis. The sequence continues at coordinate 19,775,541 of CAMZMU010000049.1, forward strand.
GGGGCATCAGGGGCTAGTTAATACGAGGATGGATGATCTGAGCAGAGGCAGTCATCGACCAACTGACGAAGGTTGGGGTTCTCCAAGGCTGCCGCGACTCGCTCCTTGTCGTTCAGTTGTTTGTTTACTGTCAATTCAGCATGTTAATGATTTGCCTAAAGTTTCTATGTGCAAATAATTATGCTATGCAACCGCCATTTGCATTCTCCTGGTTAAGTGGACCATTTTCAGCGGGTAAAATGCAAAATTGATCTGGTGTATAAGTTTATGGAATATGCTGCCCTGTGATGAGTAATAATGCCCAATTTACAATAGACTGACAGCAACAAGCTTAGCCACGAGTTAGATATGTGTCATCTTACACACCTGATTCTTCATTAGCAAGAGACCCTGGAGCAACTCGAATGTCAATCTGTATATTCATACAGAAAAAAGAAAAGAATCATATTTCTGCTCAAATGCTCAACAACTGAAGAAAATAATGGATTAGATAAAATTATGAAGGGAAGGTAGTTTGCATTATTCTTCCCAGGCAGATAAGAAATCATCATAAATGGTGTTCAGTAGGTTTATTAAAATATTAGAATGTTAATCCTTATAAGAGCTTCCAAGTGCATGTGTATTAGAGTTTATGGATTGTGAATTTGTGATGCTTGTCTGCTTCCCTTGATCAACATCATGTTCATGAGATTGCAAACATGCACAAATCTAAATACGGCAAGTGTCTTGATGGATGAGAAAAACAATATCAACTAGTGATCAAATTTGTGACATTCCATCTATCCCATGTTTCACCGCACAGAGACGGAAGAAAACCAAATCGTTGCCTAAAATGAACATGAGTGTAAACTCTAAAAGATTGGATAAATGGCTGTTGATGGCATGTATGCTACGTAAACATAATACGATCTATATTGCGTTTCAACTATTCGATTTAGTCAGAACTCGATGAATATTAAAACATACTAAGCACCTTGAAATGCGGAGGGAAGTTTTGCATCAACTTAAGCCTGAGGCACAGACCAATCACTGTCGCCATACTGCAGTGCTGCACAGTTGGGGTGAAGGTTATCCTGCAGGCAATTGTAAGGTGTGATCAGCGATCTCAACAAACTGAAGCTGGATCGTATTTCATGCATGAAGCGAAATATCTTTTTGTACAAGCTGACAATTGCAGATTTTATATACAGAATGAAGACATCTATGGATCATCAAGCTAGTGGAAAATCAAATCCCAACCGGTAAGCAGAGGTAAGTCAGATCCTGCGTCCCATGTTTTCATTTGATAAAAAAAATTCTTATCAGCGTTGCATTTCTGAAGGCAGCCTTCTTTCAAGATCACACTCTGAATCTTCACTGAGATAATACTGTACTCCCTCGGTCCGCGAAAAAGTGCACTTCTATCTTTTATGGTATGTCAAACTAATTAAAGTTTGACAAACTTTATTGGAAAAAGTACCAACATTTATGACACTAAATTGATATCACTAGATTCATCTTGAAATAAAGTTTCAAAATATACCAATTTGATGGCATACATATTGATACATTTTTTCTATAAAGTTGGTCAAATTTTAAAAAAATTGACTTGATTCAAAAGCCAGATGTACACTTATTCGAGGATGGAGGGAGTAGATGATAAAGCTTCTGTACATGAACTGAGCAATTAACAAGGGATAAGCACTACCTCCTCGTCCCAGACCCTATAATTTGATAGATAACTTCGTACCCTAATCACTAGAAACCTCGAGATACATACGTACTGGATGTGGCCGAGCTTCTCGTCGACGGAGACGGACTCCTGGGAGAGCACGCTGAGCTGCTCCAGCGAGTAGGGGTGCTCCGGGTCCTTGATGTCCCGCACCGTATCTGAAGATGAAACCACGGCACGGCGCACCAGATCAGTTCCTCTCGTTGAAGCTAAGCAACCAATGGGGAAAATGAAGATGGATTCGGGAGGGAAGTTGCGCTTCCGTTACCGAAGACGTCGAGAGCGGCGTGGGCGGGGTGGGCGGCGCGCTCCGGCCGCTCGTGCACCACCGGGTTCGCGTTGATCATGCCCACCGTCATCTCCTCCTCCTCTCGGGTGCGGTGGCGGTGTGCGTGCTGACTTCGGGAGAGAAGAAGAAGATGAGGACAAAATTATTGGCGAGCTTCCGTTCCCTGTGAGCTGTGACCCTGTGACTCGTGGGGAAAGTGAAGCTACTCTGAGCGAGCCGGTTCTGCTTAGATCGCGTGGGCCGCGGCCCGCTGACCCGCAAGCGGAAGCCCGCTGACTTTTCCGCGACATGCTCAATGCCGCCGCCGTGGAGCTCCACGCCGGTGCGCCGCGGACGGCAATGGCCGGCGACCACTACGCGCGCCTCCTGCGGCTGTGCGCGACGGCCGCCAACCCGGGCGCCGGGCGCGCCATCCACGCGCGCGCCGTCAAGGCCGGCCTCCTCGCCAGCGCCTACCTCTGCAACAACCTCCTCTCCTACTATGCCGGGCCCGCAGCCGCCGCCGCCAGCGGCTTGCGGGACGCGCGGCGCCTGTTCGACGAGACCCCCGCGGCGCAGCGGAACGTGTTCACGTGGAACTCGCTGCTGTCGATGTACGCCAAGTCGGGCCGCCTGGCCGACGCCCGCGCCGTGTTCGCGGGAATGCCCGAGCGCGACGCCGTGTCGTGGACCGTCATGGTCGTCGCGCTCAACCGCGCCGGCCGGTTCGGGGAGGCCGTCAGGACGTTCCTCGACATGGTCGCGGACGGGCTGGCGCCGACGCAGTTCACGCTCACCAACGTGCTCTCGTCGTGCGCCGCAACGGAGGCCGGCGGGGCCGGGAGGAAGGTCCATTCCTTCGTCGTCAAACTCGGCCTGAGCAGCTGTGTGCCGGTGGCCAACTCCGTGCTCAACATGTACGGCAAGTGCGGAGATGCCGAGACGGCGAGGGCTGTGTTTGAAAGGATGCCGGTGCGGAGCGTGTCGAGCTGGAATGCCATGGTGTCACAGCACGCGCATCTGGGGAGGATGGACCTTGCTCTGTCATTGTTCGAGAGCATGCCAGATCGGACCAACATCTCATGGAACGCAGTCATCGCAGGGTACAACCAGAATGGGCTCGATGCCAAGGCATTGTTGTTCTTCTCGCAAATGCTGAGCGAGTCTTCCATAGAGCCTGATGATATCACGATCACCAGCGTCCTATCTGCTTGCGCCAACCTCGGCATGGTGAGCATAGGAAAGCAGGTGCACGCTTATATCTTGAGGAGTGGAATTGCTTACACCTGTCAGGTCACGAATGCCCTCATCTCAATGTATGCCAAGTCTGGCAGTGTTGAGAATGCCAGAGGGGTCATGGACCAGGCAGTGGTGGCCGATCTCAATGTCATATCCTTCACTGCTCTCCTGGAAGGCTATGTTAAGCTTGGTGATATGAAGCGTGCAAGAGAAATCTTCGATGTTATGAGCAACCGAGATGTTGTTGCCTGGATTGCGATGATTGTCGGATATCAGCAGAATGGTCACAACGATGAGGCCATGCAGCTCTTCAGTTCAATGATTAGAAGTGGACCGGAACCAAACAGCTATACGCTTGCTGCTGTTCTTAGCATCTGCGCGAGCCTGGCATGTCTTGACTACGGCAAGCAGATCCACTGCAAGGCTGTCAGGTCATTGCAGGAGCAATCTAGCTCCGTCAGCAACGCCATCGTCACCATGTACGCAAGGTCAGGCTGCTTGCCATGGGCGAGGAGGGCGTTTGATCGGGTTCGCTGGAGCAAGGAGACGGTCACATGGACGTCGATGATCGTAGCTTTAGCACAGCATGGCCTGGGAGAAGATGCTGTTCGCCTGTTTGAAGAAATGCTTCATGTTGGTGTGACACCGGACTGCATAACCTATGTCGGTGTGCTTTCAGCCTGCGCGCATGCCGGTTTTGTGGACGAAGGGAAGAGGTACTACCAGCAGATGCAGGACAAGCACGGCTTTGTACCTGAAATGAGCCATTACGCGTGCATGGTCGACCTCCTCGCCCGCAGCGGACTTCTCTCTGAAGCTCAGGACTTCATCCAACAAATGGCTGTGGAGCCCGATGTAATAACCTGGGCATCACTCCTTTCAGCTTGCAGAGTGCACATGAATGCAGACTTGGCAGAACTGGCAGCAGAGAAGCTACTGTCAATTGATCCAGACAACAGCGGCGCCTACTCCGCTCTCTCCAACGTGTACTCTGCCTGCGGGAGGTGGAACGACGCGGCGAAGATCTGGAAGCGGAGGAAGGACAAGGCTGTGAAGAAGGAGACGGGTTTCAGCTGGACCCACATACATAACAGAGTCCATGTCTTCGGAGCAGACGACGTCCTGCATCCGCAGAGGGACGCCGTCTACAGGACGGCTACCAAAATGTGGGAGGACATCAAGAAGGCGGGCTTCGTGCCCGACCTCCAGTCAGTCCTGCACGACGTCGACGACGAGCTCAAGGAGGAGATGCTGAGCCGCCACAGCGAGAAGCTCGCCATCGCGTTCGGCCTCATTAGCACGCCGGAGGGGACGACGCTGCGGATCATGAAGAACCTTCGGGTGTGCAACGACTGCCACACCGCGATCAAGTTTATATCCAAGGTTGCGGACAGGGAGATCATACTGCGAGACGCGACGAGGTTCCATCATTTCAGGGATGGGTTGTGCTCATGTAAAGATTATTGGTAGAAAACCTGTGGCTCCCAACTCCCAAGGAAGGAAAAATCATTTGTTGTTTCATTTCTTGCAGATGTAACCGCTCCTCAAGAACAAATCCAAAGTATCAGCTCTCACTAAACAAGTGAAGTTAGATAATACTGCTAACTGTAGGGTTTCCTTTATATGATAGAAAAGCTAAAGTGTAAACATAGCACGACGATTTGTATTCTTCCTTAGTGCCAGATGGGATGACCGAGTATTATAACATTCCTCTGTCATTCTGCGACTTGATAGGAAGAAGTGTAACTGATACAAACATATAATCATCAGCGTCTTAGTGATAGCCAGGACAAGTACCCATTTAACCAGTTTTCAATTTGTCACAAACGCGTAACCATCTGCGTCTAAGCGATCAGCCAGAACGTGAACCCATTTAACCGGTTTTCAGTATCTCAGATTCTCAGTTGTACATTTGCCGCGCTAGACGGGATTACAGAAACATCACTAGCAGAAAACTTTCAGGTGTCAAAAGATCAGATGGTACATACTGTAAACACTCAAGTATTGAGACACAAATGGCACAGGAGCTAAGTCTCTCACAATTCTTAATTCCAAAATGTTGACTACTGGGATGTGCTACATATGTTAGTCACTGAAAGCAGCCGTCCCATGGCTTGGTGACAAGATTGGCCAAGGTTAGCCTTTGAGTGCTGCAGCTCCATGGCGCCTTTCCTTCTTGAAGCGAGCTTGATCTGGGTCGAAGCCACCTTCCTCTGCACCATAGACTGCCCAAGAAGGTGTCATGGCCATGTAATCACTGCTCTTGAAAGGCTTTCCAGACATCACCTGCATTGGTGAATGAATTGTCAATTTAGATGTGCAAACTATCTTATATGTGTCACGTCTTAATCTCAATCTAATAGTTAAGGTCGAGTAAATGTATCGAGTAAAGGACAACAATGACAATACAAAAATATGGAACCCAAAACATTACCATTTTGAACATGGGTTTAAAACTTCATATGCACCAACTGTTATTTTGAGTACTTGTGCAGCATTAAATTTCCCAAAGCAACATAGTACTAGTACATGTTAGGACATATACACGCAAAAGTTTGTGCAAAAATATGGTCATAATTGTGCACACATTTAAATGTGTGCAAAGGGCCCAGTGGTCCTTTTTGCACAATTTTTTATGTACACATACGCTAAGATTCTGCTGCTGTAATGTTTCGTTTTTTACTGCCTCATATAATATAATAAATACTTGCATGTGAACATAGGCTCATATGTACAAGACCATTTCAAAGATGATGCATAAAGAATGTTAAATTCTTTACCAAAACAAATGCTCACCCAGTATTAATTCTTGTTGAAGAAAGCTCACCAGTTCATTGAATCGGTCATAATCTATCCAGGTATGCCATTTGCCATTGATCTTAAACTTATCCACCTTTGCTAGTAGAACACAGCATGAATGCACATGCTCACAGGCTAATTCATATATGCCACCACTTTTGGTTGCCAACACCTCAGAGAATTCTTTTACATCAGCGTGCCAGGGGACATTTTCCATTGTCAACTTTGAAGTTGCTGACCTGTATGCATTACAGGAAAATATCAGAGGAAAAAATCAGAACCCAAGAAGCCAAACTAGAATCAGCAGGTGTGTTCTTTTCTTAAAATTCACTTACGAGCCACAGTACGTCACACCCTTGATTTCAATGAAATCAGGTTGCCCAAGTTCTAATAGGTTTGCGTACGCATCTATCTCTTCCACATTCCAGCCTTTGACCAATGTCAGTCTGTACACTGTCCTTTGATCTTTGTCATGCAGGGACTTGAGAGAATCCTAGTGCAGCATCGAAGTAAAAGATATAAAACAATACGTTAGTATTTGTAAACCATAATTTATGATGTGCATCTGCAAATATTTCTGCATATCTACCAGAAAACGCTCCCAGAAGTCTGAAAAGAGTGGTCTGTCAACAGCCTTCAGGCTTTCTTTTGTAGCTGCATCCACACTGACATATAGCTGCAACCATAGAGGCAAATTATCTTTAGAATGTGTTGTTTGGGCATCCAAATGCCAAGGTCTGGGTCTTAATTTGAATCTATTAAGAATATGACCTGAGTGATTGGCTTCAGCTCCTTAATCTTATCAGGAAATTGAGCATTTGTAACCAGAAACGTAGATATATGTCTGCGATGTAGGTCATCAACCAGAGCATTTATCTCTGGGTACATAATTGGTTCGCCAACAAGAGATAATGCACAATGTCTAGGGGATAGGCCTCTGCTAGTCGCTCTGCCTTTACTCCTGAAATAAAGAGAGCACGAAAAACCATAATTAAAGACTGCAGTGTACTGCTTGATGATACACATATTATGGTACTAACATATATTCCTAACAGAAACTCCATATTATGTAATGAACGGCTTTACAGGATATTTTACAAGGTTCTATTAATCATGTAGGGCCTAAGTTCTCAGCACTGCAGGCTGAGTACAAAATAAAGAGATTAAAAGAAACTAACATTTTGACCCTGGCATATCTTAATGGAACACTTCTACCACAGTTACTGCTGGCGTATGCATGGAAACATTCTAAAGGCTGTATCCGTTTAGGCAAGTTACAGGCGTTTTGTCATGGATCTACCTTTTGTTTGGGCACTAAAATATGCAGGCGACTTTAATAGGACTTCACAGTAATGCATACCTGGCACGCCTTTCATTTGCTTAACCATCTTCCTGTGTTCATCAATTGCAGTATTAACAATGTCAAGAGGATCGTCCATCTTCCACTTCCAACTCTTGCCAACAGGATTTGTGTGATGCCTCCAACAGAACACACACTTATTTGCACAAGCCAAACTTGGAGTTGCCTCCATGCATCTACCAAATTGAGCATATAATCAGAAAAAACACGCGGAAGCAAACACGTCATAATATGTTCTACGGGTCTATGTTATGAGACAGATCTGTGTCATAGAACATTTATGAACCAAGTCCAACAAGCATCATATAGTACCATGTTACAGAAGCAAAAGAAAAATCACCTGTGGCTTTCTATGCCATAAAATGAGTGCTTGTAACACCCTCCACGACCTCGGAGCTGTGACTTTGTCCATCTACAGATCTTGACCCCACTATGAGAACCAACAATTTTGTAGCCCTGTAAAAACACAAGGATTGAAATACAATAAGTAGAATGACAAAAATATAGAGATAAAGAACATAAACTATAGACAAGAACAAAAAACTGTTAACCCCACTTACACAGATAATGATTCTATCTTACAGAGATCTGAGTAAAAATACACAACGCTAGTGTTAACCAACATCAGTTTTGGCATCAGTAAATAATTGTCTTAGATCCTAACCAGAAGTTTCACAAAGATGCTTGGTTGATTACTTGGCACTTGCTTCAATGATCTCATCCTATCATAGCAAATTGCCAAGCTAATATTCTACACGGACCATTAGTTCCACTAGCACACTACGACATACATTAGTTCAATAAATTTATTGAAGGAAACTAGTTCATTTGCTGCCTAGCTATGCTTATAAACTGCCAGCCCACAAAGGTCTTCGAATTTTGCTCTAATTCCTTATCATTGATGTATGTATAATGTACACATAGATCAAAGATAACAGAATGTGCAGTACTCTATTTTAATTATGCCAGCCCACTTGCTATCCTCATCGGACTCTTCAAAAGTTTTGGGTTGATGTGCTTTTACATATGCAGTCAAGAGCATCATCATACACAATAAATGTAATGAGAAGAACTTGATGCTCACCTGCTTCTCCAAGCTCGCCCTGATGATCGGCGTGACCATCGCCCTCGCACCATTCTGCCTCCATTCGGCAAACCACCATCCACCTTCCCATTCTGCTTCTTTGCTATCGCCTTGCCCGCAATGTCTTCCATGTCAACCTCCCCACTGCCACCTCTTCCTCCTCCTCCTCGTCATCATCATCATAATCGGACTCCTCACCATCCAACTCTTCAAATCCATTGGTCTCCCCATTGACCCCATCTTCATCCTCATCCTCCCCTTTGACCACCCTCAGCACCCTCCCACACCAGTCCTCGAACACGTCGTCGAGGTCCCCGGCATCCACGTCGCCCTCCCCGACGGGCACCACCTCGAATGCTCCCAGCGCGCGCAGCCACGCGAGAAGCTCCTGGCGGCGGCGTTGTAGGTCTCCCCGTAGGCCCTGGAGCCCACGCCGAAGATGGCGAAGCGGAGGCTGGAGAGGAGGAGCGCCCCGGCGCGGAAGTCGGCGGCGGACTCGGCGAGCCAGCGCGCGAGGAAGGCGGCGTCGGGTGGGGGCGCGCCGGCGTCGTGCGTGGGGAGGACGAGGAGGAGGAGCGGGACGGAGGGGAGGTCGTCCGGGTCGAAGGCGGCCGCGTCGGTGGGTGGTGTGGCGGGCACCCCGGCGTCCGAGAGGGGTGGAGAGGCGCGCCGCGAGGGCTTGGAGGTGCCGGTGGCCGAGGCGTAGAGGAGGGTCGGGGTGGCTGCGGTGGTGGGGGTGGGGGGGGGGGGGAGGGTGAGGAAGCGGATGGGGAGGGCGGAGGCGGAGGGTGATGGACTTGTAGAGGAAGAAGAGGGATGTGGAGGAGAGGACGAGGAGGAGGGCGAGGTGGGAGGTGCCGGAGGCGGCGGTGGCCGCCGGGAGAGGCATCGCGGCGGCGGCGGCGCGCGTGTGCGGGATGAACTGCTGGGGTTTGGGGAGGTTGCCGGTTTTGCCCCTTTGCTTTGGGTTTTGCTCGTGCCCTTTGCGTTGGGGTTTTGATGTTCTTTGCTGAGGTGTTCCTTAATCCTTACTAGGCTTCAGAAACGGGCGTTGTTCTCCAGTTTGTTCAGGTTTTGCACGCTGCAAGAACACTAGGCAAGCGTCCAAATTCTACATGCTTTTGGGCGTACATCTTTGAAGAAGCACCAAAGAATTGCTCAGCACCATCAGGCGACAAAGCCAATTTGGAAGAAAGTCCGGAAGTGTGATGTTCGAATCTTCGCGTGAAAGGCACTGTTGAAGGCCCTGGCTACGGAGCGGAACAAGGAAAGGAGACATATCCAGGTGTCCGAGGAGTGTCGTATATGTGGACACGGTCGGGAGGATACTTTCCATGCCTTGGTCCATTGCCCGAAGTGTGGTCTATACCAGTAATAAAAAGTGGTTGCTCGAGCAAAGATTGGCTGGAACAATGGCTGCTCTCAATGCCAATGGAGATGCGGTTGATGATCGCATGGAGAATCTTGCACGCTCGTAATGAGGTGACTCATGATACGGAGCTGCCGGCGATCGAAAGATCACGAAGGTTCATCTGCATCTATATGCATTCTCTTGCAAATATTCGAAGCGCGACGCGGAAACAGGTTATGAAAGGAAAGCATGTTCCCGGGACGACGGTCGTGGAAGTACGAGCGGTGCAACATCTAGTGCACCTGGTGGAAGTACGGTCGTGGAATGGCTCGACTCTAGGCCACCTGGTGGATTACCTTCGGATATTCTCGTGTTGCATCGACATCTAAAATTCTACTCTGTAATAGTGCTTGTCATGAGTTAGACAGATTTGGGTTGTTGAAACAAAGAACACAAGTTTGAGTTTGATAGATTTGGGTTGTTGAAACAAAGAACACAAGTTTGGGTAGGGTCGATTCCTGAGGTTTATGGGACCGTATTCAGAAGGATCGTAACTCTGACTATCTAATACAATCCTTTTCCCCGCAAAAAAAAAAGAATTGCTCAACCGTTACATCATTTACACATCCGTTTACAATGTTCAGAGACTTTACATCCTTTACACATCGTTACAAATTACAATGTTCAGAGACTCTACATCCTTTACACATCGTTACAATGTTCAGAGACAACACACTACAGCCCTCAGCCAAGTTTGTTTACACAATCCAGGACTAAGGTTCCACGGAGCCCCCTTTGTCTGAACCTAGAGCTGGATGCTGTCAAAGACGAATGCACCACCAACTGGAACCAACCAACAATCGTGTGCGCAAACTCAAACAGTAGATGGTCGTGTGAGGCAACGAATGAACGAATCATGTGTCTTCATCCCATATCAACAACTGTACCACTTCAAAAATTTGGTGTGCTGGAACCCGTGTGAACCGTGACAGATCAGCTCATGGCCGCCACGTTGTTTTCTTCACAGACATGATGCCCTCCTTGTCCTTTCTGAAGGTCATCACGATTTCCCAATGAAGTGATTTCAAAATTGCCTCCAGCGGGTCAAGGATCTCGAGTTTTTCCCGGATGATGGCCCAGCCTCCAGGTCTCAGGATCCGGTCCATCTCGACCAAAATCGTGACAGGTTCCTTGCATCTACATTTATGCAAGCAATATCACACCAAATACTGTAAGCACACCAAACATTGTACAAAGTCAAAATTCAAGGCAGGTTAGTCCATTCGACAACGACAACATACCTGTTCTTCAAGCGTGAGAACAAATGGTCTGCGTGAAGAAGATCGTAGGACCTTGGATATGTGCTAAATGGTTCGCACCAATCATGGTAAACACCAATCAGCCCGCGCTCATAGATTACAGGTAGGGTGTCTGGAGCATGCACAGGAACAACATTCATGACCCAAACTTTTTCAGATGCCAAAGCCGCAGCAAATCTGCAAGGAAACAATCACAGCTAACTCATGACATACATTATAAAATAACATCGCATATATTACTAAGACAACTTAAGTTTATATATTGGGGAATGGAGAAAGGGAGTTTACCCTCCATAGACAGCTTTCATATCCAGTACGTTTCGGATATTTGTCCAATTAATACCCAACCCATCCAGATACGATTTCTCGACAACGGCCTTCCAATGGCTGTGATCAGCAGCCACCCTTGTTTGCAAGTCCCCAAGCCAATCAGGAAAAGTCTCGAGCCTCATGGGCCACTCTTCAGGCCAGTCACTACCTCTTTCTTCAATACCCGCAGGAGCCTTGTGCAGGCAATGCTTGATTGGAGTATACCTACAAGGGAAAACAAAAGTCTCTGTTTTACAAGCCAAAAACTCTAGTAGTCTAGTCTAGATAATAATTATGGAAACACCATAGTTATTAATCCAAGTGTCCTACGTACCATGCAGTAGCTTTGTTCTGTTCTTCCTTGCAAAATGGAGGATCTTTTTTTGCTCTCAGATCATATTCCTCGTTTGTGGCTGGCCGTTGAAATATCTTTACCCCAAGCTCGCTGACATCATCATTACTGTAAGTTATTGTGTGCCAACAAACCGCGGTCATTGAAGCTGATATTCCTGTAAAGTTCATCGAGATAATTAAAACACAAAGAAAATTAAATTACTTTTGAGGAAAAGTCGCGCTATTGTACATGCTTGTTCGTTCAAAATGACATTAGTATTTCAGCATTTGCAGCTTTGTATCCACACATAGTAATGTGGCATACCTTCTTCACTCTCGAGGTCACCATGTCTGCTCGATATAATGAAGTATCCGCCTGGGCGAAGGATCCTATTCATCTCTAGGAGAAGCTTTCCACCTAATCCATACAATACAGAGTGTTGTTCAACATGTCAATAACGCAAGATACTGACATGCTGGGTCCCAAGAGAGGACACAGGAAGCACATACATACCATTAGAATGCCACGGTATGTTGCATTCACTACAGTGGATAACATCAAATGCACCACTAGGAAAGGGTAATCTTCTTGACCCCAGACTGCCAACTGTTGCAGGGATGCCACGTTCAAGGGCAACTTGTGCAAGGTCGGTTTGGTCATTTGTAAGGCCTAGGGATAGCGTAATCACATCCTTCTCGAGTAGAGCGACTCCAAATCCAGCACTTTTGCATCCAATGTCCAATGCTACACGAATATTTTTACCCCAGTCGATATCAGGTGCCATCTACGTGACAAACAAAGTATCGTTTAGATTGTGTTAAACACCAAGCAATAAAATATAAAAATATTTGTATTTGTATTTCCATTTCAAAATGTTAATGTTGTTCCATCTTAAATTTTAGTCAAAGTAAAATCGTTTGTTCCTTCTGTGTTGTTATGTACAGTAAGAATTAGTTTGTTAATCCGTATACAGGGACAATGAGTGCAGATATGGTAAGTGACTTCACAGTTACCTTTCAGAAACTAGGAAAGCTATTGGTGCATTAAATAGGAGAGAAAATATATCCACCAAAGAGAAGAATTGCAGTTTCAGTATATCCACCATCCAGAAAGGATCAACTAAGGCATCAATCGTCTTCCATGCAAAATGTTCAATATTAAACAAACGCAGCTGAGCCCATAGATTTCCCAAATAAGTTCCATATTCACGTTTCTAATTCCATACTTCCACTAAATGATCTGACCAGTTATAACTACACTTATTTAGAGTGCAAGCTAGTTGGCAATGTGCAGAAATTGATTTAAAGCCATTTTGCCAGTAATAAACTAGTGACTGCTAGGTGTTACAGATCTTTCTGCATTGAATTAACTTGCATCTAAAGCAAATGCGAAATATCCACAATTTGTCACCTCGTCGATTGATTCAATATAATGTTTTGCGCCACCTTTGAACTCGGATTCCTCGGGCAGGAACACCAGGTGCTCCCCGGTCCGATTCAGCCAGCTCTGGTCCTTGACATAACTTGACAACCTAGGATGTCCAACATTCCCATACCAAATCTGCAAGTGTAAGTGCATAACAACAATTCAGCTACACAATGTAGCAGCCTAAGCAGCAAAATATAATAATTAACATCAAATTACGCTCGACTACTCACCTTCTCCTTCCTCTCCGGCCATGGAGCCGGCAGCTTATAATCCTTGGGCAGTGAAACCAGGCATGTCACCGGCGACCTTGGGCAGCTCCGCTCGTGGTGCCTCTGGCTGCCATCCCCATCGAAATCAACGCAAGGGGTGTAGTGGTGGCCGCTCTTGGCGCTGCAGAGCTTCCAGTGGTAATGCGCGGCCGGGCTGAACAGAGGCGGCAGCTTCTTCTTCTTCTTCTTTGAATCCTTGCTCTTCCCCGCCTCCGCGAAATCATCCTCGTCGACGTCGAGCTCGCTCGATTCGTCGCCCAATTCAAACTCCGGCGCCTTCTCGTCCTCCTCCTTAGGCGCCTTTCCGCTGTTCCCCGCGCTCTCCTCTGGCACGGCCAATTCCGCCTCCTGCTCCTGCTCCTCCTCCGGCTCTGTCTCCCACTCCAGCTCCTTCTCATTGGATTCCTGCTCGGGTCTCGAATCCGGCTCGGTGTGATTGGCCTTTAACGCGGTGGCGTCCGGCGAGGGGGTGGCATTGGGGCGGTGGGATCTGGCTGGAGGATGGCGCTTCTTGTGGCCGCGGGGGCTGGGCTTCTTCCTGTGGCCGCCGACGCTGGTGGCGTTGTTGCGGGAGACGGGTGGCGGGTCGGCGATGTCGGCGAAGTAGGTGCGCTCGGTGGAGATCTGCTGGGAGGATGAGGTCGGGGAGAGCGTGGTCCATGTGATGACGAAGGAGAGGCCGAGTACGATGGCGATGGAGACCTTGGCGGCGAAGCCCAGCGGCGGGCGCCGCCTCCACCAGCTCACAAGGGCGGAGGGCCGCCCGGGTGGGCCGAACACCGTCATGCGGCGCTCGGCGCGGCGAGGCTGTCGGTGGAGTGCGGCCGGAGCTGAGCGGTTGGTGGCGTGGACTGTGGAGAGGCAGAGGAAGATCGGAGAAGAACAAGTTAGTTGCCACTGGATTCTCATTAAAAAAATTAGTTGCTGCTGTTCTTTTTTTTGTTTACTCTATTTTTTGAAATTCTTTTTTTACTCTATTTGGTGAGGCATTTTCCCATTTCTTCTTTTTTAGGCTTGATGAAGAAACATGTCCTTTGTGCATGGTTAGTCAGTGGTGAATTTTAATGAGAACTTACTCGAGCTACCAGACTCCAATAAAATGAGTGAGTTTTTTTTTTTGAGATAAATAAAATGAGTGAGTGAGCACATGAATGCGTGTGTTGATAAGAAAATCATGGCAGAAAGTGCAGTTGTTCTTTCCGTAAAAATGTAACTAGTACTGTAGAGGGAATTGCAGTTTCCACCAGCCTCAGGACATTTCGTTGCGCAAAACACCACTTTTACAGAAATTTTGCAGTCTCCACCAAGTCCACGCCTAATCTGTTGCAACCCAGCCTAAATAGCCCATTGACAGCTAAACTGACGGTTGGGTCCCACATGGATATACCAGTGACCAACTCGACCATCTCCTCCATCCCGGAGCTGCTCCCTTTGCCTCTCCGTGAACTGAGGTTGTGGCCGACTCGACCATCTCCTCCTCCCCGACTTGGACGGCGGCCGGCGAAATCGCCGGCGAAATCGTCGCCGACGATGGATCTAGACCCAGGCCCAGACTTCTCTGTCCTTTGGGATCATAGCCGAATGATGTTTGTAATGGCTATATTATGGCATAACATTGGATGTTAAATCTGATGGATAGATGCAATTTAACATATTCTGGTCAACGTTTTGGTCTTCTCTTTTATATATCATGTACTGTGCTGTTGTCAATTAATTGAAATATAATGTTTATTGTCTGCTCAATATTCCTTATGAGGCTGCACCGTGTCATTTTTTTCATGCCCACAAAGTGTGTTGTAGCTTATATTCTTACCGCTGGTGGTTAGAGCTAGATTTTGATGTTAATGTGGTATTTAAACCGGGTTACACAGGATTAGATGTCAACCTGGTGGAGACTGCAAAATTTCTGTAGAAGTGGTGGTTTGCGCAACAAAATGTCCTGAGCCTGGTGGAAGCTGCAATTCCCTCAGTACTGTAGAAGGCAACGATGTTTTATGTTGTTGAATGAGTAATCGTGAAGGGAAATAGTCTAGAGGAGGTGATACGTTACCTTTCGTTAGTAGTACCCGCTGATGAGTGAGCTGGACAGGCCACCCGCTGGTTGATGGGCAGTCTTTGAGGTTCCACTCGACCACTCCTTTGAGATTTGTTTATCAAAAGAATGGCACTATCCAAATTTCCATGGATTAATCAAAAGGTTTTTTTTCCGAAAGAATGGTGCAATCGCAATTCTTATGTATTAGATATACTAGCTAAATACCCGTGCGTTGCAACGGGAAAACAAATAATTTTGTAACATTGTGATATTATGTTTCACCAAGACATAAAAATTATTAGAATGAGTTTTGCAATCTCGCCTGGTGTCACCGATCTGATCATATGAAGGATTAATATTTGAAAAGGGATAATTTCCTAAATATTACACGTATATACTATTTTGTCTAATTAAGATTAAGATTTCCCGTATATACTATTGTGTGTTAATTAAGATCATCTAATCTGGGTATGGTCGAGCTGCCTGAATTTCTGATTCCGAAAATTTACATGCACATGCAGACGGTACTAATTAAGATCATCTAATCTAGGTATGGTTGAGCTGCCTGCATTCTTGATTTCGAAAACTTACATGTCGGGCCAGTTTACATTGGCAGTGAGTTTACTTTTTTTTTTGCGGGGATTGGCAATGAGTTTAGGTTGGCTTTTTCCTGATCGTGTTTACGCACACGAACGAACGAGAGATTGGTTCGAATCATATACGTATACACTAAGCACTTTAAGTTGGACTCGATTTAGGATTGGTGCGCGCGTATACTCTACGTTTTCAGTTGGACTCGATTTAGGATTGGTGCGCGCCTATACTCTACGCGTTTAAGATGGACTCGATTTGGATTGGTGTCGGCGTGACGTACCGCCGCCGACCATCACCTTTAACGATATTATATAGTAGAGATGTGGCTCGATTCTGTAGTAATTTTAACATCTACTTCAACTTCTTTTTAAAAATCAGTTCTGTAGGACCGAGACACTTTCTTTTATTATTTTTCATGTAATTCCAATGACTACGCATGTCACGTGTTGTACAATTCATTGTTGTCGGACTATTGCGTTTTTCCTATTAATGTGTGTTCTTAATCCAGGGATCCAAAGCGACCCTTTATCTCTAAGATCCCAGGCAAAAAAAGAGGGAAATTTTAGAAGAAAAGATTGGGATAACAAAAGGGGAGAAAACACAAGCATGAACACCGTCAGTTTAGTGATCTTAGCGATGATGTTATATTAACGTTTTTTTCTAATTCTCATTTGAATGAGAATTAATTTAGACCTCATTCAACTCCAAGGCCCTTAGATTTGTATTGTAATTTGTGTGACCTGTGTGTTGCACATGGACTGCAATAGAGTTCTTTTTTCAGTTGCAACTAGTATTTTTTTCAGTTGCACCACGGTTGCAACCGAATATTTGTTCCCAGCCGAGTTTTTTAATTACACACCGGTTGCTACTGAATCTTTTATATTTGTACTAGAATTTTTCTGGTTGCAACTGAATACTTATAAGGAACACTATGGTTTGCAATTGAATTTTTTTTCTTTAAATGTGGATGATGTTAATGGATCCTATAATATAATATGAGGTAAAACTACTAAATTACGTGGGATAACATGCAAGGGAAAGGGTTGTTACATTTTAGGTAAACTCCTAAGTAGGATTAATAAATTTAGGAGACTCTCCACATGCTTGGTTAGTGAGAAATGAGGTGTTAGCTTGATGATGTCGTCATAAGTTACAATCATGGACTAATATATTATCCAGAAAACAACTATTATCTTTAATCCTTTATGGTGTTAGAATGTTGGACCTTAAGCTCTTAACTATCACGCTATATTCCTCCTAAAATTTCATGGCCACTAATCTAACATGTGAGTGTAATTAATAACCTCCAAACTCTCATCTTCACCTTAGTTCCCTTTGACCAAACATGTTGCAAGGGAGTGCTTGTTCGGGGTTCATCGATCCGAGACCACTCCTTCCCCTCTAGCTTTCATATAAGCTCTTTGCAAAACAGAAAAAACTTCCCTTATACACTCAATGTTAGTGCACCCATAATCATGCTTTGTTAGTCATCACATGTGAAGTCCACCTTTTTTGTGAAGAGATGGCATGTTTACGTCAAAAGAGATATCCATCAACTTCATACCCAAAAAATGTATCTCTAACTTTTTCCAAAATTGGTATTTCGCCTCACCAAGAGCAGTTAGATGGATGATGTAATGAAGATTTTGCACACATGCAGCCCAATCAACAAAAAATAAACTCCAAAAATATATAAAGCAAAATGATAAAAAGGAAAGCTTTCAAAAACTAGTAAAAGATACTTAGAGGGGGAATTTAAAAATCAATTATTTTCACAACAATGTTGCGAGATACATATAGTTTTAAAACAAAAATATAATAAAAATAAGTTTAGGCAGATTCTTGAAATATCACCATATTAATTTGCACATTATTTGTAAGTTTTCTATACACCTAGTATGATGTGTTATATTTTTTCCTATATATCGAGTATGATATTCCTTTTTTTTATTTTTTATCCCTATTTTTATGAAAATGTTCCATTTCAATCGTTCATAGGTTTTTAAGTAAAAATATAAAATATTGTTGTGTTATGTTTTCGATCTCTTGTCTTTTTGAGTTTTATGTTATTTTAATATTTTAAAAATATAAGATAGTTTTCATAAACCTTATTATATTAATATATATTTTATATATCTCTTGATTCTAAAAACAATTTCTTCACTAAAATGTTTGTTGTGGCTGCTAGACTGCATGGATAATTTTAGCTTACTAGAAAGAATACAATTAATCATTTTCTCGAATACCATAACCTTACACACATGTATAAATAAACATAAACTGTATGAATTGGATTTAACTATATAATTTCTACAGATCACCGACAAATTATGTCGATGTTCGAGAAAAATCAACCGACGAGAGGAAAATAATTGACAGTACTGTGGCGGCGAACGTTCATTCAGCTAGTGTATACGAGAAACCTAGCCACGCAAATACGTGGGTCGTCTTGCTAGTTTTGTAAAACTTAGACATCTTCTTTTACAAAAGACTATTATTAAACAAATCATAAGCGTCGTCCGTGACGACGTCCCCTTTCATGCTACTAGCAGAAGAGAAAACGTCCGTCGGTATCGTCTGAACGTGTTAGATGAAAATTCCGGCTTTGATAGATAAAGTTTGTGACGAAGTTGTTCATATATAGGATCATGGTTTCATATGCATCATCATCCAGCTGTGGATTGCTCCGTTGGTCGGCGACTTGGACTCGTTAATGGAGCACTATCCGATTCTCTCATTTCGAGGTTCGTATGAGTGATCCATTGTCTATCACCTTTGCAGTTTGAAGATGTGGATAGAGCTGCCAGATCAAGAGTTTTTAAGGACGAGCCGAAGAGGATGCGACACGTAAGTGCTCTGGTAGAATAGAACCGTACCCCATAACAAGCAGAAGGTTTCAAGCACAGCAACCTTGTGCTAAACCATGGCACGCCACCCAGTTTTCTCCTCCAAGATAGGGAATGAAGAAACCGCCTCGACAGCAGTCGTCGCCGCCCCGCCGCCGCATCTCGGCGGGAATGCCCGCGGGGTTATTAATGTACATGGCGATGTCTTTATCCACATCCATATCCACACGTTCTCCACATACATCTGGTATCAGTTCCGGCCTCGAGCACCGTGCCTCCGACGACCTATATATTCCCCCGGCGGCAAGTTCCATCGGCACAGACAAACAACCATCTTCAGTTTTCTTCTCTACTCTACGAGAGATCAGCGAGCTACTACTTCACTCGCACGAATGAAGCTTTCGAGCAGCTCGTGTGTGCTGCTTCTCGTGGCACTCTGCAGCTTGGCCTGCTGCAACCTGGTCCGAGGACAGCCACAAATCCTCTTCCAGGTATTACATACATAAACGTCCTAGATGCATCATTGAGATAGATGTGTGATGGACTTGATTGGTCATGCAGGGTTTCAACTGGGAGTCTTGGAAGAAGCAGGGTGGCTGGTACAACTTCCTCAAGGGCAAGTGAACGACATAGCCAAGGCCGGCGTCACCCACGTCTGGCTCCCTCCACCCTCGCACTCTGTTTCCCCACAAGGTACATACAAAGACTAACCCACGTCTGGCTTAGTTGGCTCGTTGCCAACATGCTTCTCTGTTTCTGATCACTTATTTTGCATCGGCAGGCTACATGCCAGGGCGGCTGTACGACCTTGACGCCTCCAAGTACGGCACCGCGGCGGAGCTCAAGTCCCTGATCGCGGCCTTCCACGGCGAGGGCGTCCAGTGCGTGGCCGACGTCGTGATCAACCACCGCTGCGCCGATTACAAGGACGCGCGCGGCGTCTACTGCATCTTCGAGGGCGGCACGCCCGACGACCGCCTCGACTGGGGCCCCGGCATGATCTGCAGCGACGACACGAAATTCTCGGACGGCACCGGGCACCGCGACACGGGCGACGGCTTCGACGCGGCGCCCGACATCGACCACCTCAACCCGCGCGTCCAGCGGGAGCTCTCCGACTGGCTCACCTGGCTCAGGACCGACGTCGGCTTCGACGGCTGGCGCCTCGACTTCGCCAAGGGGTACTCGCCCGCCGTCGCCAGGACGTACATCGACAGCCAAGCCCGGCTTCGTGGTGGCGGAGGTATGGAACTCGTTGACCTACGACGGTGACGGCAAGCCGTCGCGTAACCAGGACCAGTGTCGGCAAGGGCAGCTGGACTGGGTGCAGACAGTCGGCGGGCCGGCCATGGCGTTCGACTTCGCCACCAAGGGAGTGCTGCAGGCGGGCGTGCAGGGCGAGCTGTGGCGTCTGCGCGATGGCGCCGGGAAGGCGGCCGGCATGATCGGGTGGCGGCCAGAGAAGGCCGTGACGTTCGTCGACAACCACGACACCGGGTCGACGCAGAAGGTCTGGCCGTTCCCGTCCGACAAGGTCATGCAAGGCTACGCCTACATCCTCACCCACCCAGGAGTCCCCTGTATCGTAAGTACTATCTCACCAAACTCTCAAGTCACACTTCATTGTACTGGAACCTCTCCGGCCTGATTATGCAATATTGTAGTTCTACGACCACATGTTCGACTGGAACCTGAAGCAGGAGCTGACCCAGTTGGCCGGGATCAGGGCGCGGAACGGCATAGGCGCCACCAGCAGCCTGAGGATCCTCGTCGCGGACGCCGATCTGTACATGGCCATTGTTGACGAGAAGGTCCTGGTCAAGATCGGAACAAGGTACGACGTGGGCAACGTGGTACCGTCGGATTTCCATCAAGCGGCGCACGGCAAGGATTACTGCGTCTGGGAGAAGGGGAGCCTCCGTGTTCCAGCGGGGCGGCACCTATAGCCCGTGCTGAGTGAGACACCGCTAGCTCTTCGAATATCCAAGAAACTTATAGGTTTTCTAGTCCAATTTGACAGTTTGATCATGTAATGAACCAGTAATAACGAAACAAGCTTACCTGCCACGGTCAGTTTTCCTGGCACAGCTTGTGCTTTGTAGTTTGTATGAAAACGACTCAATATGTGCAAAAGACTTTGATGCACCTAGTGAGAGCGGATTTACAAATCTTTTTCCTCAATATATACGCTACATTAAAATTTGCAGGATCACGGAAAGTGTCTTTGAATCCCAAGGTTTAGTGCTCCCTTCATTTTGAAATATTCAAGAATTATATTTATAGGTTTTAAAAATTCTGAAAAAATATATAATAGACCATGATATATATTACAATCATGAAAATTGCAATGCAAAATTATTTGTATTATGGGCTACAAAAATTAACAAAATGTGGTAAATCTAGAGATTTGAAAATATGCATATACTTAGATCTACACTTTGTCATTTTTGTTGGCTCAGAATAAAAAGTATTTGACATTGATATTTTGCACTTTTGTGGGATGTGTCAGTTACTCAGTTAACAATTGGAGATGCAACATAGTTAACAAAAAGTTCTTTGGATCCCTTCCACACCCGGTGCACCCTCATGCTACAGTACAGACGATCCTTGGCGATGCATATATACCATGGAAAAAAATAGCATGCTATAGCTTTTTGAGAATTGACGCGCTAAATAAATAAGCGTAGAATGTTTCGCTAATAGCACGCTATAGCGCGATATAACACGCTAATAGCGTATTTTAAGTCTGACGCTATTTTTTGTAGCACGCTATTTTTTTTATACACGCTGGAACCAAAAGGGCGTCGCCGATCTTGTCGCGGCCGGCCGGAACCCAACAGCCTCCCCGCGCGCGCACGTGCTTGTCCTCTCCGCGCGACAGCTCCAGTCGCCTATCGATTAATTAGCAACTGGACACAGGCTCGCCGTCGCCGTCGCTCCACAGTTCTCCGGCCGACGCGCGCCGTACGAGCTCGCTCGCGCCCAGCGAAAAAACACGCACCACCCGTGGCGCATCACACACACATCTAATCTGACTGACATCAAGCGTGCGGACGTGTGGTCCTCTTTCCTTATCTCTTCTCTCCATACAATGAGCGATCGACGTAAAGCGAGCGAGGTTTATCGGTCGATCGAATGAACGCCGTCACACGCACGCCGCAGGCCGGCCCGGAAGCTGGTGTGGCGTCTATACGTACACTATATATGCGTCCAGCTAGGACATTGTGTGGCCGCGCAGCAGCGCTACCTCTTTGAAAGCAGAGGCCGTCCAGCTCTGGTCGATCATGTCGTCCGGGGAGGAGGACGTGCGCGTCAATGGCGACCACCAGCTGGAGGCGGGCGGCGGCGTCAATGGCGGCGAGGGTGATGGACAGCTTGAGGCGGTGATGGAGCAGCTGGCGCCGGACGGGGTGCGGGCGCTGCACGCGCGGGTGGAGGCGGAGTGGGGCCCCGTGCTGCAGAGCGCGTGCCAGACGGCGGCGGCGCGGGCGCTGTGGGCGACCGCGGTAAGGGACCCGGCAGCGGGAGTGCTGGCCGGGGAAAGACACCTCAGGGGCCTCCACGACAAGATGCGCCGCGACGAGCGCGCCGGCGCAAGGGAGGTGCCCGGGGTCATGATCGCCGTGCGGACGCTCTGGTTCGACGCCCGGATCGAGGCCGCCGTCGGCGAGCTCGGCGGCGCCCCGCAGGTCGTCCTCCTCGGCGCAGGTTCGTGCATTCTCGAAATGCATTGTAGGTGGTATTTACGAATTAAATTTTTGGAATTTGAAGTACAGTGTTTCTTTGATAGGCGCCATGCATATATCATCGTATTACACAGATGCTCCGCTGCATGCATGCTTGACTGCTTGTGTAGAAGAGTGTATAACAGCACGCATACAGATCATGCCTGCATTTGTTTATTCAAAGTTGATTATTCACTGGTGATGCCGTCTATGTTTTGGCATTTAGTGATTTGCTTTTCGTTAGTCTATGATCTGAAGGAAAAATAACAAAATTATGTCGGTTAGCAGAAAAATAAAGCAAGAAATGCATTTCATCCTCGAGACATGTTTAGTCCTTTGTTTTGATGTGCTCAAAGTCATCTATGATAAATACTACTATGACCTAACTTTTGCACCATACTAGCTGTTTTTTCGTTCTTATATCAATTTACTTCAACAAATAACTACTTAGCAACCGTGACGCACCTGCCTCACGCCCCTGCCTGGTGGACCCCCTCCGTCTCTCGTGGATCTTTTCCTTTCAAAGATTTCTGTATTTTTTTGAATTTTTCGAGAAATAAATTTCTGTCCGTGAGCGGGTCAGAACTCGTGCCCGAATATATAGGGATTCAAATTTGTCCAATGCGCTACAATAAGTTCTTACAAATGTGCAACGAGGGAACACACCATGGCAGGTCTTGTAGCGCTTGTGTGGCAGGTTGTGAAGCGTCGTGTGGCAATTTATGCATGTGTCTACACCGGATAGATCACACATGCGTACCCCAAATAGAGCCCTTTCATATAATAATGTTATTAATAAAAGCTAATATATACTACTTTCTATTTGATAAAGGAAAATAATCTCCTATATACTTTTTCTGATAAAATACTTTATTTACAATAAGGGTCTTAGGGAAATTACAAAAACTTTGGTTCCGTCAAGCCCATTCCGAATCCGACCCACCTGCCGAGAGAGCACCCCAATCGAATAACCCTAAAGAAACCCAATCTGTGATCTAAGCGGTTAGGGTTCGAGGCCTCTGATGCGAAGGGTTCCCTCGGATGCGGCCAACCCTTAATACTGCGTAGGAACGGATAGGTTCCTTTGATACCGATTAAACAATATTCTAATAAGAAACATCATATACTTGAAAATCAACTTCTAGAATCACGATACAACCCATCAAGACGCTAAGAATATTTCAAACTTAATTTAGATTAGCATCCCTTATTAGTGTGTTGAGGTTACATGGAACCAAAATTTCACTTTCCACGTATTATGTTTGTTGTTAACATGGTAATTTCCTCTAGTTTAAATCCTCTAGTTGCTAGTTGTATCTCATAGTCATTTAAATAAATTAAGCATAGAACAATTTAATATGATAAGTAGAAATCAATAAGCACTAACTTTTTGTATATAATACCCTGAGGTATGCTCTGTCTTTGTTTATGAGATACCATCTATTTTATAATATAGTGGGTATACATTAGTAACCATTTTCTAGAAACTTGTAGAATGTACAAAGGAGATATCTATAGTTGTAGAAAAAAACTATCCTTAATGTGCTTTCTAGTTATATCAACAATAGTTCCTTATCTGGAGGATTAATTCAATTCTTTGAAAATTTGAATAATGCCAAAGAGTAAACCAAAAGAACTAACACATGTAATTCATATTTCAAAGTATAACTTTCTTCTACAATTTGTCGAGTGTAGCTCAAATGTACCATGTGACCCTTCAAAGTTCACTTACAACAAACGTACATGGCGGGTGAACAAATTTTCTCATGTTATATGTTTGATTTTACTATCCCCATGGTAGTGATCTTAGACAAGTTAACCATGCTGAAAAGGGTGGTGTCAAATTTTCTCTCATCATGTGTGTCTCAAATATGGTGAACCACCATAACATCATATTTAGAGCAATGTAGTAGTAGTGTTGTTGGATAACCATAACATCAAATTTTATCTCATCATGTGTGTCTCCGTATGGTGAACCTTCTCACACTAGTAACCATAACATCATATTTGGAGCAATGTAGTAGTGTTGTTGGAGCAAAAGTAGCTTTATGAGAGAATATCGAAGCTAAGCCATGCTACTCTTTGGTCCTCCTTTTGTCGCCATCGACGAATCCGAGCTCATGGAGCTCGGGATGTGGCCTGATCGGACCCGTGCGCTCCGTGAGTCGTCCATAGCGGCCAACCATTTGTCTACCCAAAGGAACAACATGCAAACAGATCATGCATGTATTTGTTTTATTCAAAGTTTATTATTTACTGGTGGTGCCGCTTATGTTTTGGCATTTAGTTATTTGCTTTTAGTTAGTCTATGATCTGAAAGAAAAATAAACAAAATTCCGCCGGTTAGCGGAAAAAGAAAGCAAGAAATGCATTTCAGCCTCGTGACATGCTTAGTGCTTTGTTTTGATGTCAAAGTCATCTATGATAAATATGACCTGACTTTTGCACCATACTAGCTGTTTTTTCGTTCTTATATCAATTTACTTCAACACAAAACTACTTGGCAACCGTTCAGGCCGGGCGTTCGGGAATTCCTGAAATTTCGGGACGGGAAATTCGGGAAATAATAAATTCGGGAATCGCAAGATGATTCCCGATTTGTCTTGATTTTTTTTTATTCCCGACAATTCGGGATCCCGACAATTTGGGATCAGGAAATCCCGGAATTCCCGAATTTCAGAACAGAGAAAGGAGGACTCGAGTAGGATGGAGGCGTTGGGTTGGGGACGGGGAAGATATGGAGCCATGGAGGCATGGAGCGACGCAGCCGTGCACGAGCACGGAGTTGGAGGGACGCGGCCGGCGCAGCGCGGCGCTCCACCATGACACGCCGTCGAGGGAGGCAGCCAGCGCAAAAATAATACCGTGATGCTAAAAGCTAAAGAAATAGCTAAACCAGATTGTCACAATCCATTAGGTAAACTAGATTGTCAGAAACTCAGAATGCATCATAATACCGAACCAACTGGAGACCTACAGAAAAAGTATGCATCAAAATCTCCAGTGGCGGAGTTTCATTCGCATGCAACGGTCCCTCCCTTGTGCTGTTCTGCCTGACTTGGCCGGCTAGTCTTTTTCCACGCTGCCATTTTATATGTGGCATAAAACTTATGTGGTCCACTTTTGGAAAATAGTCGATCTGAAAAAGAAACAGGGACCACGAGAGACGTACGTTATCATCGTGCATGTAGACACAATGGGAAACAAAATGCAGTTGTGGCCTTGTGGCTCGCAATGGAGACACCCGGCGACATTATCAGCAAGACCAAAGCTATCCAGCAATGTAGGGATGTAAATTGCAGGACTCCCGAGAGCACAACCTCCATGTCTTCAAAGACCCTGGCATTTATGTCCTCCGTACTATTGGCATTTCCTGTTAGGTACTGTCATCGGTTGGCGCCATGTAGACCAGGTCTTTATTCCTTGGAGAAAACACTAGGACATTTTGTTGGCATCTACCTAGAGGAATAATGGATACACACATATAATGTTCCTAGAAAAGGGGGAAACCGGTTTTATCAGCTTCAGATGAGCGCTTGGATACATGACGATACATCGAAAATTAGCTGTGTATTCAACAATGCATGGGGTTCATCCTTAAACATTCTAATGTTTTCTAAGGAACTGCATAAAAGCTGCTACAACAAGACAGCATTTTGCAGCTGATAAAAGAGCTGCATAAGTAAATTTTTGACAATTTTCATTTGGGCACGTAACATGATGACAATCAATAATCCATCAAAATGTACGAATTCAACAATGCTGGCGAGCTAACCTTCTAAATGTTTTCTGAAGAATTGCATGAAAACTTAATGAAACTTGGGACAAATTCATTTATCAACGGATATGTTCATATGTACAGCCTATTTTACTTTGAGAGAAAAAAGTCTGACTAGGATAAATAATGTTTTCACAGGAATGGATGCGAGAGCCTATCGACTGGGCTGCCTAAAGGAATGCACCGTATTTGAGCTCGACTTCGCGGAGCTCCTAGAAATGAAAACTGATATTCTGCACGAAGCAACGAGTTCCGCAAATCAACAGAAAATCACCATGATGGCAAAGTCGTTGATTAGGGTTCCTGCCGATATACGAGATGTCGACTGGATGACCAAGCTACAGAGTTGTGGGTATGTTCCTGAAAGAAACACCATATGGGTTCTTGAAGGAATCCTCTATTACCTTCATCATGTGCATGCAATGCAAGTCCTCCAGACCATTGCGGCATGCAGCACCTCAGCCTGCACAGTCCTCCTGGCTGACTTCATGAACAAGAATGCAGCTTTACTGTCCCAGACGATGTACCATTTCTACCACGACAGCCCTGATCTCCTACTGCCTTCTATTGGGTTCTCTCAGGCAATGTTGTCACAAATCGGAGATCCACAAGCACATTTTGGTCTGCTAAATCACCCGCAGAATCTTTTTGATAAGCTGAGGAGACTGCCAAGATCAGTGGAGATAAATCCAGAGGATGGCACACCATGCCGCAGATTGTATTTAGTGGAAGCCTCTGCTTCTCCAGATGATCATGCCACCTTATAGAACTTTACATCCATTGGGTTCGAAATAATTATATGCCTCTTTCTTTTCCTCTGATTACTTGGAGAATCCATTAGCACTCAAACACAGAAGTGACTTTGTATAATACCTTCCAGTCTGGGATAATCCACAAACTCGGTGTCAGAGAAATGACATATTGCCAAGATTGTTTTGCCAGTTCTTCCCCCATTTATAATACCTTCCAAGTAACCGTAGTTCATCCAAAAAACATCAATAAGTGTGAGCATAACAAGCGATTGGTATACTAAGTGAAAGAAGAAAATCATACTTCCATGAGCACATATATTTTACTAATGTTAAATATTCGATGAATGTGGAACACAACAGAAAGAAACCACCGAAGGAAAACACTGGAGGAAGTAACTAAAACGAAATTGTGCAACACAACGGATAGAAAACAATGAAAGAAGTAACAAATAGCCCCATGATCGCTCCTGTTATTTCCTTTACCCTGATATTAAGACGACTAATTATTTGCATCATAAGTACTCCCTCCGATCCGTAATTACTGTCGCTTGCTCTGAAGAAATTTGTGCTGGCCCTAGTCCTGGAAACAGCCTCTTGCAGAAATGCAGGGAAAGGCTGCGTACTAAAGACCCAAAGTGGTCGGACCCTTCCCCGGACCCTGCGCAAGCGGGAGCTACTGCACCGGGGCTGCCCTAGTATTGATCCCTGACACTTATGTCGGACCGGAGGTAGTAGCATATATCAAACCAAATATACAACCGGGATTGGACAAGAGAAGGCCCTTATGAGCAAACGCAAGAGGCAAACAAAACCTTACCACACAGATGGAAGGGAAACAATGTTCATTCTGAAAAGATTTAGGCCTCAATAGGTGCTTCAAAGTAAATTTAATGGAAATTAGCCAAATATTCTATACACCCAAACAATCCTTAACACCTTGTTCATATTTATCAAGGGCGGAGATGGTGCTCAGCAGGTCATCCTTCATCTTGTTTCTGCAGTACAGTGGAGTTGGTAAGCTACAGTGAACTTTCAAGCTTGCAAAGACACCAAAGCAATCCTATAGAAAATCAAAAACTGTAATCTACATTCTAAAACAACTTGTAAGGAAAATCGAGGAATGAGTACATCACCATTTTGGTAGAGTTCCTATGTACTATTAGTGGGCATAATTGTAAAATTACTTGATGGGAACATGAAAAGACTTCATACTAGAAAAACAGAAAATATGAGAAATAACCTGTGATGACATAGAGACCTAGGGTTGTTCAAACACGCTCAGACCGTTTCAAACCATCACGTGGACTAGCAAATTGAAACACTAGTAAAATCGTTAGTACTGAAACTAAATTTCTGTTTTTTTTTAACCCGGCTAAAAACTGGCATGGACATCCCTAATAAGAGCAACTAAAAACACAAACCACATTGGTTACTCATGGACAAGTTTTTTTTCCCCTTTGAGTTAAAGATAAGTTAAGTGGCATGGCGTGATGGCCACATTACTCACCTATCACCACTGAGCTCAAAGTTACTGGTATCCACCACATTTCCGAGGTCAGCGAATGACCTGCACAAGGTTACCATCAGTTTGCTCAACAGAACATACAACAATCTGACAAGCTTCTTGAAAGAGGATGTCGGCGATCAAGATAAACCTACTCTATTAGTTCGGCAAGCCTAGCATCAGCTTCAACCTTGAGAGGATCCTTATTGTCCAGCAGCGACGCGGCATTCTTCAGAATCAAGCTGAATGTGCAGACCTACAGGTGTAATTCCATCAAAGACCTGGTATACAAAAAAATGTAAAGACAAAACCACCCATGGCTAACGCAAATCCCCAACCTCGACGCCGGTTCGTGACTGGAAAGCGACTATGGAGTTCCTCTCCCGCGGCACGCAGTCCCTCCCCGCCGCGCTCAGCCGGCCCCTCACCTCCTCGGCGTCCGCGGCGGACGCATTCTCCGAGGCTGCATTGCGAAGTCAGAGTTGCCGATCGAGGATATCCGTACTGGCGAAGCGGAAACAAATTAGGCAAGGATTAATAAGCTGGGCAATTGGCGAAATACCGAGAAGGGCCTGGGCTTTGACGAGGGTCTCGCGGGAGGCGGCGATGGGCGCGAGGAGGAAGCGCGCCGACTTCCTCTTCTGCTCCCGCAGCATCTCCTTGGGCCCAGCTGAAGGAGAAGAGAAGAGTGAGGACGCGCGTTGGCCTAAGAGTCGTGAACAGAGGATGAAGAGATGAGGATGATGGTGTACGTACGGAAGCTGAAGGAGAAGGCGGCGGCGGCGGGCCGAGCAGGCGAGGCGGCCAGGACGAGGGCGAGGAGGGCGGCGCGGCGAGAGGAGACGCTCGCAGGCGATTGCGGAGGCTGTGAGGTCTCCCGGCTGGTCGAGGAGGCGGAGGTAGCCCGCCGGAGGTGTGGCGTCGCCGGCGCGGTGAGCGAGTGGATGGCGGGCGTCGGGGCGCTCATGGTCGTTGCCGGATGTGCCTGGTGGGCCCCACGGAATTTGGTCGACGCAATTTTGTTTTACGAGACCACTTCCAAAACCCGTCTTATGAAGAGCAAGGCTGCTCTTGGTTTACGCTTTTGAGTATGCTCCGACAGGCAAAATGATTCTACCTTCTCTGAAACGCCCACGCCTCTCCGAGAGTGTCGGGATCATATGACGAGCTCCCGTCGCGTGTGGCACGTGTCTCGAGATAAAATAGCGATTTTGCTACTAAATCTCAGTCCCCTCCTTAGCCGTTGAATTTACATTCGTCGATTCGTGCAATATGTGAGTCGCATGAGAGTTGTAATTGAGATTTTTTTTGTTGAGAAAACTGAGTTTTTGTAATTGCACATGAATTTCAATTGAGACAAATATATCTAAACATTGAAATTAAGATTCGTGCTAGTCCGAAATTTGTATATGAGTTGCAACTGAGATGAAACTGCAATGATTAAGTAACATCATCCGACTGAGATTTAGTTAAATCTAGTCATGCCCCCATAAAATAGTGGTGCTCACGGGTATGCAACTCCAGACTAGTAAAGCACGAGCGATACTTGCACGGGTTGCTCATGGTCTCCCTGGGCGACACATGCGCGAACCCTTCCTTTGTCCTCCCCGAGCTCCTCAACCTCCTTCCCTCATCGCAGTCAGGCAACACTCGGGCGGTGCCGACGGCGGCCTCTCCTCTACCCGGGGCGCGTTTTATCCCGACCTCTCATGTCCGCTTCGGTGAACTTGTCGTGGTGGTGTCTGCCACGCAATGCTGCGAGATCTTGGATACCGGGAGGCGGCCCGGGATGGAGAAGCTGTGTGTCTGGCTCGGCGGTGGGCATAGTTGCAGCGGTGGTGGCGAGGCCCTAGGCTACTTGGGCAGAGAGGGGAGGGGTCGCTAATGATCTTGGTGTTGTCGTCTTCGTGGGGGCGGTCCCCTGGCTAGACCCAAAGACCTTTAGTTGGTGACGACAGTTCTACCGCGGGTTGTTTCGGTGAACCCAAGGGTGGCATGGGTGAGGGTCAGAGCGAAAGCTCCGTGCTACGACGTCGTCGGCGACCACGCCTACGGGTGTCGTTTTTCTCCTTGGGGGCGCCATTGTGGGTCCGTGACGTGGGGTGGCCACGGCAAATCACAGGGTCGAGTACCCCAGGTTGTTTGAGTGGGAGGAAGATGGTAGTGCTGGTAGTTACGACGGCTGACAAGCGGGCGATTTTACCCTGGTTCAGGCTCCCGGAGGATAATACCCTACTTTCAGCTTGTCTGTTATTGATGATTGAGGTGTTTACAATGGCGATCCCGGCGAGATATCGATCTCGCTAGGGTTTTGGTGGTGGAATATGAGCGTACCCTAGATCGGCGGCCCTCCCAGCCTTTATATTGGAGGCTGGGTCTCGGGAGTTCGCAACCGATTAGGTTTACATGTAAGGTAGGTCTCTACAGACATAGGCTTCGCCTTCCTTGGGGCGCACTCTGCCTTCTTTGGGCCCCCTTCATGGGCCTTGAGCGTCGTCTTCTAGTAGGCCGCTAGTTGTCCCTAGTTCTTGCGTGCACCAGGTATCTTCATGGTGGGGCACCCGATAAGTAGGCCCACGTCAGTAGC
Source organism: Poa pratensis (assembly GCA_947311845.1). Classification (NCBI taxonomy): domain Eukaryota; kingdom Viridiplantae; phylum Streptophyta; class Magnoliopsida; order Poales; family Poaceae; genus Poa; species Poa pratensis. The sequence goes on from CAMZMU010000049.1 coordinate 19,806,833, forward strand.
CCCCGAGTGCTTATCGACTCGAAGAATCGGGCAAGGGCTCCACTCCGGGTGCACGTCATGTTCTGCTTGCTGCAAAGTGTTTGCTTTGAGTCGGTAATGCTTCGACTGTTGTTTTTCTTCCTGTTTTGCTGTCTATCTGACAGGTTCTAGGGACGGTGACATAGCAGGCCTGGTTCATCCGACGGATCGGGACCAGTTAAATGCACTTGGGCAAAAACCTAGCTAGCCTTAAAATAGCTGGTCAGTTTCGAGTCAGGCCGCGGAGGTCTTAGAGAAGTCAAACTGCAGTATGATAGATTGGATACCCAACGCGTCCGTCAGAGTTTTTCTTCATGCCCGCTGGCATGGGAATTACAGGGTGAACGCAGCAGGTGCGAGCCCTGGCCGGCTCGACTGATCGGCGGTGCAGCATCCGAGGATCATATGCGGCGGACACATCTCGGGAATGGAATGTTTTGCGACTGATGTGGTCGTAGATCTTGAATGGAGCTAAGCAGCTTTGGTCGACAAGAACTCAAATGTTTGCTTTGGGACTCGATGGTCCAATGGTCTTGCGTTATCGGGGGCGCGATAGCGCTCCCGATGGGAGTAGCCCCCGAGATTAAGCTGGATTGCTTGCAATTGAAGTTAATCTCAATTAACCTGCGTTGTCCCAGTCGAACGAATTTTTTTTAATGCGCTCCCGATGGGAGTGAATGAAGATTTGGGGACTCGACAAATAAAGGAGGCCCTTCAGCCTGTTGGCCTACTGTGTGAAATGCTCTGGCGAATACGCGCCACAGTCGAGTGACGCGAGGGTCCGTTGAGGGGACTCGATAGCCTGTTGGCTTTGTTGTGTTATCACGAGCCTGACTCGAATAATTCTCCAGCTTGTGATGCTGACGTCATGCAGGACGATCTTTGTTTGTGCGCTGCCGCAGATAGGACCTGACGCTGTGGTCCCAGTGTCAGTGTTGACTAGGAACGACACCGTTTTTGTTTTGATTTGACCGCACGGCGCGAAAATTTCGGGGCGTGATGATGGCTTCCTCTTTTTTCGTGCGTAGTGGGCGGCGTGGCCTGCGACGGTTGTGTTCTGCGGCCGCCACATGTAGGGTTGGATGCAGGCCGTTGCTGCCGATGCCGATTGGACGGTTCGGATTTGGCGGCGCCACGGTATATTTATTTCACCGCGGCGGGGGAGATTGATCTCTATCCCCAATCTTGCCACTTCACATCCTTGCTTCATCTTCCTCCTTGCGCCGCTCCGCCATCGCTGATTTGCCCGAGCTCCATCCGTGCCTTAACCGTTAGCTGCTAGCCATGAGGAAGGCGGGCGCGAAGAAGGTGGGGACTACGGCGAGCTCCGCCACCGCCGGCGCTGCGGCAACGAAGACCAAGAAGGGGAGTAGTACGACGAGCTCCGCCACCATTGATGATGTCTCGGACGTGGGCACGTTGAAGATCCCCGGTGACTGGGTCAAGTCCTCCATCAAGGAGCGCCACCTGGATGAATTCCGGGAAGATGGACTCCTGCCACCGGCGGACCAATTGGCCACGCGCGCCCCCGGGAAAGAGGTATTCCCGCAAACTCAGCCCGGCGAGCGCGTATGTTTCGCCGATTTCTTGAGTCGGGGGTTCTCCTTCCCCCTCCACGACTTTGTCCGTGGGCTGATGTATGCGTACAGGGTGCAGATGCATGATCTGACCCCGATAGGCGTCCTCCACATTGCTTGCTTCTTCGTCCTGTGCGAGTGATTCCTGGGGGTGCACCCACATTGGGGTCTGTGGAAGACCATCTTCAACGTCAAGAAGAATGCGGGTGCTGGAGGCACCTATCCACTTGGCGGCTTTGGCATCCAGGTTCGCGGCGACACTTCCTACTTCACGCTGAAGCAGGTCGAGTCCGCCCAAGGCTGCCGGAAGAAGTGGTGCTACGTCCGCATTAAGCAGGAGGGCTTCCCCGAATTCGTGGCTAATAGGCCTCTGAGGAAGTCGAACGCCTGGGCGCACATGCTGTCGAGTGCAGACAAGGTGGAAGTGGTGCCCTTGCTAAAGAAGATCTCTGAGTTGATGAAGACGGTGGGCAAAGAGGTGAGTGGCGTCCACCTTATTGCCACATTTTTGAAGAGGCGCGTGCAGCCGCTACGCCTTCGGGACCACCCAATGTGGGAGTTCCAGGGCGCGAACGACTCCTCTCGCCTGATGAAGGAGGAGTGGTCAAAGAAGGAGGTCGAAAGCTCTGTGCGGTCTGTGACCAACATCAAGGCTACAAAGGCCTGTAACGTCGACTGCCCCCATTAAGCCATATGGGGTTGAGAACCCATTGCCTGAGGTAAGATTCGACTGCTTCCTTGTTTTCCTTTCTTCTATGTTTCGATTGTGTTAAAACATCTTGTGCTTGCTTTGCAGGGTCACCCGATTTTGTCCTGTCTGCCACCATTACCCGAAGGTGGAGTGACTTTTGAGGTTGAGCCGGCCAATGACGAATTCTCCATTCCTTCCACGAGCACCTCACCCGAAGAGGAGGTGGAGGAGACGGAACAGGATGACGACGAATAGCTGCCCAAGCGTCGCCGGCTGGAAAAGGCGAAGGCTGTTTCTGAAGACTCGCCGTCCAAGAGGGTGGAGCTGGAAGACGATGACGACTCGGGTTCCTCGTCGCCCAGTGTGAAGGATACAATGGAAGTTGTTCCTCCGAACATGGCGCCTCCCACCGGAGCTGGCAATGTGTCCGAGTTTGGAGGGATCTTTGATTTTAACTCCTTGTTAGCGACGAAGATGAGGAGACGAGGTGAGCACTTTATTATTTGCTACGCTTCTCTTTTAGTCTTTACGCACAGTTGTTTGAAGTGAGTACTTTTGTATGCAGTGTTGCCTTGTTGGGCGTGTCACAGGTGTGCCGCCTCCCCCTGTCCTGAGCAGACGTCGGCTCCGAGTGGAGCGGAGTCGCAGTTGACCATACCGGAGGTTCGTCCTTCGGTGGCTGCAGCGGCCACCACTGAGGTCGTAAAGTCTTCGGCCCGTCCGTCCCGGAAGCACACGCTCTGTCGTTGTCAGGTGCTGCATCGATGCACGACCACGTAAGTCTTCTGGTTTCTTGGTATCGGGTGCGCGACAGCGCTCCCGATGGGAGTAGCCCCTGAGGCTATGTGCAACTAGCATAGTTGGTCATAGGCTCAAATTCATGAATTTTCTTTTGTTTTGCAGCCCTTCTACCGCAACCTCATGGAGTCGGGTGCGGCCTATGTCCATATGGAGCGAGAGATGGACCAGCTCCGCGCTGCTCTGGAGCAGTCTGAACGTAAGGGATTCTTTTGTTTTGGTTTGAATTGCTTCCACTCAAGCTTCGGCTCCGGTTGAAAACGTCGTGACGCCTGCCGGTGATCGGACGACTGCCGTGTCCCGGGTGCAAGAACTGGAGAAGAAACTCGAAACCCAAAGTACTGAGGCTGAGCAAAAGCTGAAGGAAGCCAAGGGCCGAGAGGATGCCATTCTGCAGCGTGAGAAGACGCAGACTGAGCGCCTGCTAGCACTTGTCCATGTTGTGGGAGGTAATACCTCTTTGTCATGGTTTGCTTGTTTGAAGCTTGATCTCCCAATTCACTGGAACTGGTACTTGAATTGTTATGCGTGCAGACGCTTTTGGCATGACCCCATCTCTGGAGGCGACGAGCGACGACGTCCCACTGGAACAGGCAGTCAACGCGTTCGATGCCATGTGCGCTTACGCCAAGGAGGCTCTCACCAAGTCGACTGGTGCACTTGCTGCGGTGCACACGAACATCTTTCCGCGGGGGACGCCACCCGCGATTGCTGACAGACTGGCCACGGTACTTGGCCCGGAGTCTTCCACCATGGCGGACTTCACTCGCGCCCAAACGGTATGCGGCTCGAAGTCCACATTCAAGCCGTTGCTGGGTCATGGCATTGTGGGTGACTTCGAAAAGGTCGTAGCTGACTTTCCGCGGAGACCTGATGGAAGAATGATTCCCCTGGGCCCAGTGAAGGAGACGGCGGCACGACTGGCGAAGGACATGGTGGCCATGATGGAGCGCCGAGCTGCAGAAGTTGCTGCCCGCGCAGCTAGGGCTAGGTCGGAGTTGACGTCGTAGGCTCTAGCAGTGACTTCCGCTTTTCTTTTGCTCTGTAATGAATTTAAGACACTTGTTGATCAAATATATCTGCTTTTGGCTTCGCAGTCTATATCTGTTTGAATGCTCTGTCGGGGCCTAGCCCCCGAGTGTATTGCCTTGCTAACTCTTTGTATTCAGTGGTCTCATATTGTTGAAATTTGCTTTTTTTGAGCAGCCTGAGGCACCTGCTGCGCCTGGCGAGTCTCCCTCCGCGAGTGCTCCTCCTCGGCCGGCCGCTCGGAGCAGGAATGATGAAGTTGTCATGGCCTACATGAAGACACGAATTGCGAATCTGGAGCAGGAGCTAAAAAGTGCGCGAGGTGAAATTGACGCATTGAGGGCGAGGCATGCACATTCATCCGAAAGGGAGGTGTACTTGATCAGGGAGCTGGACATAGTTAATCGACAGCTAGAGTGTCAGTACGCCTAAACAGTCTCTAAATGTGAGTTGCTTTATCTTCGACTGCTTCTTATTTTGTCTCCTTGCTTCGACTCGCAGGTGTATGCGCAGACTGGAGTGCTGAGAAGACCCGCGTAGAAGAACGCCTGAATGGAGGTGCCACTGGCTCGGAATCCGGTTCTCAGTACTTCTGGTCTGACAGATCAAAGGGTCGGGTGCTCGCAGTGTTGCAAGACCGTGCTTGGCGCGCTGGCCTGTTGTTGGAGTCATGCAGGTCTACATTGTCTCGAGTGCATCGAGCTATCTTCCCGCATAATGAGCAACCGCAAGGTATACCTGCCCTGCTAGCGAGGTTCCGCGAAGGTAAAGCGATCAAGAAGATGCTGCATGCTGAACTTGTTGGGGGAGAGAATATTGCCTTTGCCTATGTACGGCGCCACCGTCTGCATCTCAATATTGAGAAGCTTACCGATGGCCTGCCTTCGGAGGAACATTATGCAGATACTCTCAGCCCGGCGAGGGAAGTCATTGAACAGGTTCAGAGGCAAACGGAGCGTCTTGTAGGTCCGTTGGACGTGGGTCCTAAGGAGGAGCCTGTAGATTAGAGAGTGTAATTTGTATGCTCGTTGAGCTAAGTTGTAGATGAACAATGTATATCCATGGGGGGGCAGTCCCCTAGTGTAAATTTGCTTGTCGAAGACAAGAGTTGTTTGATCGTAGGATCGCAGCCTCCGAGAGGTCGGGTGCGATCAATGCGCGTTGGATAATGTGACCTGTGCGGCGTAGCCCCCGAGTGTTCGGGTGCGGCCAAGGTTTTGCTTGTTTGGAGTTGGAGTAATCTGTATGGCGCAGCCCCCGAGTGTTCGGGTGCAGCCTAGGTTTTGTTTGTTTTAAGGTGGAGTAACCTGTACGGCGCAGGTCCCAAGTGTTCGAGTGTGGCCAAGGTCTTTTTTGTTTTAAGTGAACTTGTACGGCGCAGGCCCCGAGTGTTCAAGTGCGGCCTAGGTCTTTTTGTTTTCGACTCTGTAAGAATAGAGGAAGAATGCTTTGTATCTCAACCGTTGTATATTAAGCTAGGAAGCCGCCTCATTAAAAATCTTCCAGTCCCCTCAGGTACCCTGGTAAGGAAAAGAGCGCGTCTGAAACATGTTGCTTGTAGGCATTTAAGCACAATTACATGGATGTGTATGCTATGCGCAGAAACGGCGCAGGTGCACAACGTTCCACGGGTTGTGGGAGAGTTCTCCTGTCTTCGCGTGCTTCAAGCGGTATGCGCCGCCGTCGATGGCTTCCATGATGATGAAGGGTCCCTCCCATGGGGAGGCGAGCTTGTGCACCTTCTTCTGCTTGAGCCGCAACACCAAGTCGCATGGGACGAAGGACCTTGTGCGCAGTCGACGGCCATGGTAGTTGCGGAGGCTTTGTTGGTATACGGCAGTGCGGGAGAGTGCGATGTCCCTTGCCTCATCACGTGCGTCGACGTCGTCTTCGAGTGCTTTTTCTGCGTCTGACTCATCATAGGCGACTGAAAATGCATTTGTTGCCCCATGCGTGGTTTTGGTAATTAATGACAATCCTTATGGACTAATGTTTGCATTGAGATATTCTTGTAGATCTTGTCCATAGGAAAAGATTGGAGTTCATGTGTTGGACTCTAGAAGATTTCATGATGATCAATGCTCTATTCAAGGGTTTATATGAAGAATGGTCTTGTGTAGAGTTGAGCATATTGCAAGTATGTCTTGAAGGATTCAAGACATCATCTTTGTGAAACGGAGCTTAGCGAGGCTCTCCCATAATGGAGTATGGGAGAGCATTTGGAGAAGTCTTCATCAAGCATGTGCTAGCAAGCACAATCAAGAAAGGTGTTCCAACTTGAGGGAGTCAAGATCGTCATCATCTAGCTCAAGTGAAATGCTCAAGGCAAAGGTATGATCTTGATAGGGTTTCTATTTTACCGGTCTCGTGGTGTTAGTGGGAGACCGGGTTATAGGATAGACGGCGTACTATCAAGAGGAGCTCTCAAGTGAGTAACTTGATCGCATCTTTGTGAAGAGCTCAAACCTTTGCATATTTGACATATCATCTTTCTTGGTTCTTATTTGGCTTTTATCCATGTGAGGATTTAGAGCTTGTGTTCATCTCCATACCAAGCTTTAGTTCATCAAAAACATATTTTATATGCATATCTTGTGTCGCTTTTGATGTTGGAGGTTTTACCGGTTTGTCTTTTATAGAGAGGTCTTAACTTTCCTTATTTGGTATCCTCCTCACATGATGGACCATGATGTTTCTCTCCATGATCTTGTAAAGCTCTTCGTTGCGATTCCAACGAGCGCAAGATCATCGAAATCGGAGTCCGGATGAAAAAGTTATTGCCGTTTTCGTATCGGTGTTTTCGCAGTTTTCAGAGGGGCGGAAGTTCCAGGTTTTTGGCCGGAAATTCCGCCCCCCCCCCCCCCGGAAGTTCCGGGCAAAGTTCCGGCCCAATTCCAGTACCGCTTTTTTGCCGTTTTTCTGGGGTCCGGAAGTTCTGGGACAGAAGTTCCGGCCCTGGTGCCGGAAGTTCCGGCCCTGGTGCCGGAAGTTCCGGCCCTGGAACCGGAAGTTCCGGCCTAAGTGAGCCTGCAACGGCTATTTTGGTGGGAGGGGCTATAAATACCCCTCCCCTTCTTCTACCTTGAGCTGCTGGTTTTCTCTCTCTCCCACCATTGTTGACCTTAGAAAGCTTGCCCCTCTCTCAATTCCTCCCATGAATCTTGCATATCTTTGAGGGAAAAGTGAGAGGAGATCTAGATCTACATTTCCACCAATCCATCTCTCCTCTAAGTGAGGGGAATCTAGTGGATCTAGATCTTGGAGTTCATTTGTTGAGTTCTTCTTAGTTCTTCCTCTCTTCTCTTGAAGAGAGGCTTGAGTCTCTTGATGAGTCAAATGATCCTATTATTGCTAAAATCATTAAGGAAAGAGATCATGCTATTGCTAAATATAAAGTGCTTAAAATGGAAAAAGTTGAATTTGGTGTTGGCAATGCTAGACTAATTGAGGACATAGAGATACTTGACAAAGCTCACAAGGCTTTAGAAAGTGAACACTCTCTCCTTATCAAGTCTCATGATCAACTCCAAACTCAACTATCTAAAAATGATAAGCTTGTCAAGTTGTCTTCTTCCATTTCTAATGTTAATGATGCTTGTGCTACTAACTCCATTTCTTGTGAAGCATCTATTTTGAAGGAGAATGTTGAGCTAAGGGCTCAACTTGAGTTGCTAACTAGCAAGTATGGGATATTGTAAGAAAGTCATGAAAAGCTCTCTAGTTCTAATGAGGATCTTCTAGCATCCCATGCGAGGCTAAAGTTAGCTCATGAGGCTATTATACCAAAGGTAACATCTTGTGAGCCTCATGTGGACAATGGCACAACTTCTACTCTTAATGCTATATTGTCTTGTGCTAGTCCTAGTAATTCATCCACTCATAATGTTGCTACATCTTGTGATGAATTACTTTCCATGCTTAGACGCCTTTGTGGTGGTTGAGACCTTGTGTGGTCACTTGTAGCTGTTCGGGAGCCCCCAATTCGGTTGTGGGTGTGTGCCCCGGATCGTTGTTGTAAAGGCTCCGGTTTCCGCCTAGAAGGATTCCGATAGTGGAAGGTGAACCAATCCTTTGTGGTGCGGTTCATCGGAGAATAGGGTGAGCTTTTGTGGCGTTGAGATCGACCTTTGTGGTGCCTCACACCTCTCCAACGAGACGTACTCCCCTAAAAAGGAGGAACTCGGGAATACATCCTCGTCTCCGCGTGCCTCGATTATTTCTATACTCGAGCTATTTACTTATGCACTTTACATTGTGATAGCCTTCGTGCTTGAAGTATTCTATTGCTATCACCTTGTTACTTGTCTTGCCTAGAATAAGTTGTTGGTGCACATAGGTGAGCCTAGTCTATTTAGGTTGTTGGCTTTTTAATTTAAACACCTAGTTTTATTCCGCAATTATCAAGCCTAAACCGGAAAAAAATTAATCGCCTATTCACCCCCCTCTAGGCGACATCCTTGTCCTTTCAGCGACGACGCGAGGTGCGTCGAACCGCAAATCATGGGGCATGACTACTTCGGCACCGTAGACCATGAAGAATGGAGTGTATTGCGTTGATCTGTTTGGTGTGGTTCGCAGACTCCATAAGACAGAGGGTAGCTCTTCCACCCAGGCACCCGCGGCACGCTTGAGTGGCACCAACAGTCGTTTCTTGAGGCCGCTGCAGACTAGGCCGTTTGCTTTTTCGACTTGCCCGTTGGACTAGGGGTGAGTGACTGAGGCATAGTTGAGTTTGATGCTCTGGTCCGTGTAGAAGTCTTTGAATTCATTGGCGGTGAAGTTTGTCCCATTGTCAGCGATGATGTTGTGGGGGACCCCGAACCTGAAGATTATGGACCTGATGAAGTTAACAGCTGTTGTGGCAGTCGAACTTGTTATGGGTACCGCTTCAATCCACTTCGTGAACTTGTCGACTGCCACCAGGAGATGTGTGTGTCCCCCGCGGGATGATTTTCTCAGTGGTCCCACCATGTCGAGTCCCCATTGGGCAAACGGCCAAGCGAGTGGTATCGTCTTCAGCTCTGACGCAGGTGCGTGCGGCTTGGTCGCGAACTTCTGGCAGCCGAAACATTTCCTGACTATTTCTTCGACTTCCCGCATCGTCGTGGGCCAATAAAACCCGGCTCGAAAAGCTTTGGCAACCAAGGCTCGACTGCTAGCATGATGTCCACAGGTACCCGCATGGATGTCGTATAGTATTGCTCTGCCATCTTCTGGTTCTATGCATCGCTGCAGAATTCCGGATATGCTGCGCTTGTACAGTTCTCCATTGATGACCGTGAAGGCCTTCGAGCGGCGAGTGATGCGCCTAGCTTCTGTCGTGTCTGCCGGCAACTCCTGACGCAACATGTATGCGAGGAAAGGGTTCGACCATGTTGGCTCGATGAGGAAGACTTCTATGTGGTGAGCTTCTGCCTTGGGTTTCGCAAGGTCCTTTGCCGGCGGGTCCTTGGTGCCAATTGCTGGTGTGGAGGGTACCGTTGGCTGCTTGAGCTTGATACACCGGTGCTTGATGCACTCGACGAAAACTCCAGGTGGGACTGGGGCTTTGGTCGAGCCGAGGTTGGCTAGCATGTCTGCTTCTTCGTTACTGGCACGGCCCACGTGCCTCAGCTCGCAGCCATCAAAGTTGCCCTCCATGATGTTGTACAGGTCCCGATACGCAATCATGTTCTCTGTTGTAGCATCGCAGTCTTCGTCGTGGTAAACAACAGATGCCTAGGGGTAGGCTTAAGTTTGGGGCCGATGGACGCTAGAGGATTCAGGGAGGGATAGCGCGTTGAGGAACACACGCGGAAGACTAAAGTAGGAACACGAGGATTTACCCTGCTTCGGGGCTCTCGTGGGAGATAACACCCCTACTGCAGCATCTAGCCTATTCTGTGTATTTTTTCCTCTGTATATGATATGTACAAAGGCTCGTTGAGCTGTATGCCTAAGCCTGAGCTATGCAGCACTAAGCTTTTATGGTAAAGGGAGCTAACAGAGAGAGCGGGGGGGGGGGGGATGAGCCCAAGGGGCTGAGGAGAGAGCACCCCCTGGTGCTCCTTATATAGGAAGCCCAGGGGACAAGAGGTGGCCCACAAAACACTGTACACTGCACATCAGATCACTGCAGGTGACATGACAACTGGGGTCTTGTCCGCACTGTTGGTACGTCATGCTGGTACCGTCCTCTGTACTGCTCCTGGCGTCACGGGGTGGTCTTGGCTTGTCTTGTCTGTCCTTGGCCTTGTCCTCTAGCGTTTGTCTTCTGGATCTTCTGGCAGAGCATCTGGTAGTTGTCAAGAAAGTTGATGTCGGGGAAGAGGTTGAGGCAAAGTGATGACGTGAAACACACGTTCGTTGGGAGACCCCAAGAGGAAGGTATGATGTAGTCAGCAGCAAGTTTTCCCTCAGAAAGAAACCAAGGTTATCGAACCAGTAGGAGCAGCAACTCTTCAGAAGGTTGTCAACGGCGCCAGAAAAATAGCTGTCGAGGGAGTCTGGACTGTTGACGTGGAATCTGCACACAACACAATCAAACTACTTTGCCCCAACGAAACAGTGAGGTTGTCAATCTCACTGGCTTGCTGAAAACAAAGGATTAAACGTATGGTGTGGAAAATGAGTATTAAATTGCAGAGAATGAAAAAGGAACAGTTTGCAGTTTGTGGTTGTTTAATCAGTGTAAAAGAATGGACCGGGGTCCACAGTTCACTAGTGGTGTCTCTCCATAAAAGATAACTAACATGTTGGGTGAACAAATTACAGCTGGGCAATTGACGAATAGTGAGCGCATGACAATGCATATACATGACATGTTGACTACTATGATATTTAATTGGGCATTACGACATAATACATAGACCGTTATCCAACAGCATCTATGACTAATAATCCACCGCCGGGTTGTCATCCGAGTCCCCCGTTGGTATTAAGTTGCAAGCAACGGATAATTGCATTAAGTAAAGTGCGTAATGTAAACAAACACATATGCCCGTGGACATAGCATCGTTAGGTTATCCCTAGTGGCAACAGCACATCCACAACCTTAGAACTTTCTGTCACTGTCCCAGGTTAAACGGAGACATGAACCCACTATCTAGCATAAATACTCTCTCTTGGAGTTACAAGCATCTACTTGGCCAAAGCATCTACGAGTAACGGAAAGCATGCAAGATCTTAAATAACATATAAGATAGATTGATAATCAACTTGACATAATATTCAATATTCATCGGATCCCAGCAAACACAACATGTAGCATTACAATAATATGATCTTGATCATGTAGGGCAGCTCACAAGATCTAAACATGATGGCACAAAGTGGAGAGACAACCATCTAGCTACTGCTATGGACCCGTAGTCCAAGGATGAACTACTCACGCATCACTCCGGAGGCAGGCATGGCGATGTAGAAGCCTCCGGTGACGATTCCCCTCTCCGGCAGGGTGCCGGGAAGAGGTTCTGAACCCTCCCGAGCTAGGGTTGACGACGGCGGCGTCTCTGGAACTTTTCGTGGATATTTGCTCAGGTACTTAGGGTTTTCGCGTCGGGGGGAATAAGTAGGCGAAAGGGCGGCGGCTGCGGACCCCCGAGGGGCCCACACCACCCTAGGGCGCGGCAGAGGGGGGCCCGCGCCCTAGGTGCGTGTGGCCTCCTGGTGGCCCTCCTCTGCTGCTCCTTCGCTCCGTCAGGCGTGTTCTGGAAAAATAGGCACCCCCGTGTAGTTTCGTCCAATTCCGAGAATATTTCCAGACTAGCTTTTCTGGAATACAAAAACAGCAGAAAACAGGAACTGGCACTTCGGCATCTTGTTAATAGGTTAGTCCCAAAAAATGTATAAAAGTGATATAAAGTAGATGCAAAACATGTAGCAATTGGTATAAAACAAGCATGGAACATCAAAAATTATAGATACGTTTGAGACGTATCAGCATCCCCAAGCTTAGTTCCTACTCGTCCTCGAGTAGGTAAACGATAAAAACAAAATAATTTTTGAGGTGACATGCTACTATCATAATCTTGATCATATAATATTGCAAGGCACATGTAAATGAATGAAGTGATCCAAGTCAATGGTCTATAATTTGCTACCAAATAGATAATGAGTAAACAATGAATCACACAAGCTAAACGTTTTCATGAATAGTACTTTCGAGACAAGCATCAAACAGTTTTGCATAAGTGTTAACTCATAAAGCAATAGTTTCTAATAAAAGGTATTTAATCAACACAAAGGAAGAATTTAGTTTCAGCATTTGCTTCAACTTTCAACATATTTATCTCATGGATATTGTCAACACAAAGTAGTATAACAAGTCCAATACATTGCATATAACGCATGTTGTAACAAAGTTGACACTAGTGTTTGCTTGTGGAAGACAGAAAGAATAGGAAAACTGACTCAACATAAAAGTAAAAGAAAGGCCCTTCGCAGAGGGAAGCAGGGATTAAATCATGTGCTAGAGCTTTTAGGTTTTTGAAAGCATATAGAGATTGCATAAAATATTTGATACTCCTCCCAACCTTGCTAACACAAGCCATGGCTAACCGAATCCTCGGGTGCCTTCCATCAATCACATACCATGGAGGAGTATCTATTTTTGAGAGGTGTTTGTTAATTGTCAACGAATGGTAGCGGGTGAGAACAGTATTCTACCTGTCGAACGGACTTTTAAGAGCGGCTCCCATGAAGGACGTTATTTCTACCAGCAAGGCAGATCATCCCTCTTTCTCTTTGGTTTACACACATTCAGGTATTTCACTGTTTGTCATTGCTTACTGATGAATCAGGGCAAAAGTGTGAAGAGAATTAATTGGTTAAAGTTGTAATTAATTGGGACTGGGCACCCCGTTGCCAGCTCTTTTTGCAAGTTATTGGATAAGCGGATGTATATGCCACTAGTCCAGGTGTAAAAGTCCACTCGACAAATAGAATAAAGAATAACCACACTAATTCCTCATGAGCTAGTAAACATTGACACAAAAAGGGAATAATAACATTTTGAATAATTTAAAGGTAGCACATGAAAAATTTACTTGGAGTGGCAAGGAAATACCACATATAGGTAGTTATGGTGGACACAAATGGCATGGATTTTGGCTCAAGGATTTGGATGCACGAGAAGCATTCCCTCTCAGTACAGAGTTTAGGCTAGCAAGGTTATGTAAGCAAACAAGAATATCAACCCGTACACCAAGTTTTATATGACAAACATATTGCAAACGTTATAAGACTTCATACCGTCTTCCTTGTTAACCAAACCCTGTTATTAGAAAATATCTAGACCTTAGAGGTACCACCGATGCAAACCAAATTTTCAACAAGCTTTACGGTAGTTCTTCACTAATAGGCTTAACTCATGTGATGCACAATTTAATCATGATCTACTTGTTAACTCAAAACAATTGACAAGCATCAAGTTATCCATTTTAGTGATCTACAAGATTAAGCAAGTTTTTCCTTATACCAATTACCACATGCAACATTTTCTGAACCAACCAAACACCAATCAATTTATTTCATCAACTCTCCAAACAAATATAAGTGAAGCAAGAGAGTACTTTCTACAAAAGAAAGCTAATAGCTCTGACAAGAGATACATGAAAACAAGAGCTAAAAGCTGAACAGCGCTAGATATGAATACTCAACAAATATAAGTGAAGAATAGGAGTATTCTCATGAAAAAGCGGAGCGTGTCTCTCTCCCAATCAAGAATGCTAGGGTCCAGTCAAGCTTTATTGAAAATAAAAATGCAATACTGAAAATAAAAGCACACAGACGCTCCAAGAAAAGCACATATGATGTGAAAGAATTAAAATATAGTTTCACTAGAGATGACCTGATAATTTTGACGATGAAGAAGGGGATGCCTTGGGCATCCCCAAGCTTAGACGCTTGAGTCTTCTTGAAATATGCTGGGGAGATCCATGGGAGCCTCCCCAAGCTTAAGCTCTTCACTCTTCTTGATCCTATTATATCATCCTTCTCTCTTGACCCTTGAAAACTTCCGTCACACCAAACTCAAAGTAGATCTCATTAGAGGGTTAGTGCATAATCAAAAATTCACATGTTCTATAAAGACGCAATATGATTTGTTACTTTAAACATTAGCTACAGCCACTGATGTTATGTGAAGCTCTTCCACCCAAAAAAGAATTTCACTCAACACTAGTAAAAGAGAGAATGCAAAATAAAAAGGCATAATCTGTCTAAAACAGAACAGTCCGCAAAGACGAATTTTTTCGAGGCACTTACGACGCTCAGATCGAAAACTCTGAACTAATGAAAGTTTCAGACATTCATAAAGATTACGCACAAAAATTTCAGATTTAATTAACAATCTGGTGATTTTAGGAATTTCGTACAGTGAACAGCAAAAATCTGTTTCTGCGCAGCAATCAAAATTAAGCATCATCTTATCATTAGAGGCTACTCTTGGCACAACAATGCGAGAAAATAAAGATACAAAGGAGTTGCTACAGAAGTAAACAAACTCCTTGACTAATACTGAAAATAAAAGATAATGGGTTGCCTCCCAAAAGCGCTTTCTTTAACGCCTTTTAGCTAGGCATAGTGATTTTTATGATGCTCACATAAAGATGAGAGTTGAAACGTAAAAGAGAGCATCAAAGCATATATAAAACATGTTTAAATCTAACACTCTTCCTATGCATAGGAGCCTTGTAAGAAAACAAGTAAATGAAGCACAAAGTGACTAGCATAGGAAGACAAAACAAGTGCAACTTCAAAATTTTCAACATAAAGAGAGGAGACTTAATATTATTGTGATATATGAAACCGTGTCTCCCTCTCACATAATGACCAGTAGGTTTTAAAAAACCATCATATAAAAGCAACACAAGAGAAAGCTCAAAACTTTCATCACAAAGAGAGGAAATTTAATAACATGAAGATTTCTATAACCATATTTTCCTCTCTCAAAATAATTTTCAGTAGCATCATGAATAGACTCAACAATATAGATATCACATAAAACATTCTTTTCATGATCTATAAACGCATAATTTTTATTAAGCTCAAAATAGTGGGGTTATCAAACCCACTTTTGACAATAATAGTATAATTAATATCATTAGGCAAATAGGACCATCATCAAGAGCATTATCATATATAACATTAGGGAGCACATTTTTCTTTCTGCAATTTCCTTTACTTGAGTCAAGGAGGATGTTTTTTCAAATTTATCAAAAGAGATATTTCAATAGAATCATGACATTCAACAATATAGCATTCTTCCTCCTTAGGTAGGCATGGAGGGTAATTATATAATGTAAGAGTTAAAGAGTTACTGTCATTAGAAGGTAGATCCTCCTTTTGTTCATCACTCTCTTCCTCTTTTTCATCAAATGAGCTTTCAGCTTCAGCAATTTCTTCTTCCACATTTTCCTGCAAGGCATTAGTCTCTTCTTTATGAGGAAAAATCCTCTTGACATGTTCAGTAATATAAGAATTTTCATCCTTATAGTTATCAAAACAATATTTAAGTATAGCAAGACTTTCAGATTTATAAGGGGCATCAATTTTATGCTCAAGATAAGAACTAATTTCAAGTGCACCCTTAAAGACAATAAATTCTTCCATCCTTTCTACCTCATAAGCATTATAGTAACCTTTAACATAAGAAGCTAAGGTTTCATTTTCATTACAAGCACATTGGAAAGGAAAGTGTTTAGACTTCCTATGACAATCAGATTCATTAAAGCAAAAAGATTTGCCAAATATATAGCATAAATTTCTAGCATATTCCTCTAGTTGATTTAACAATTTCCATAAGTACATCCCTTTTTGTGACAAGCGGTAATTCCTATAATATCTTCGTTCATCTTCCGTGGACCCACCTTGCCAACAAGATCTAGTTTCATAGAGATAAGACATTGATAGCAAATAAACAACTAGACATAATAACAAACCGAAATAAACTAAATGCAAGTAACTATTTTTTTGTGTTTTGGATAATTGAAAGCAAACAAGATAAAACAAAATAAACTAAGCAAGACAAAAACAAAGTAAAGAGATTGGAAGCGTGAAACTCCCCTTGCAGAAGACTGCTGTCTCCCCGGCAACGGCGCCAGAAAAATAGCTTGATGACGTGAAACACACGTTCGTTGGGAGACCCCAAGAGAAAGGTATGATGTAGTCAGCAGCAAGTTTTCCCTCAGAAAGAAACCAAGGTTATCGAACCAGTAGGAGCAGCAACTCTTCAGAAGGTTGTCAACGGCGCCAGAAAAATAGCTGTCGAAGGGAGTCTGGACTGTTGACGTGGAATCTGCACACAACACAATCAAACTACTTTGCCCCAACGAAACAGTGAGGTTGTCAATCTCACTGGCTTGCTGAAAACAAAGGATTAAGCGTATGGTGTGGAAAATGAGTATTAAATTGCAGAGAATGAAAAAGGAACAGTTTGTAGTTTGTGGTTGTTTAATCAGTTTAAAAGCATGGACCAGGGTCCACAGTTCACTAATGGTGTCTCTCCATAAAAGATAACTAACATGTTGGGTGAACAAATTACAGCTGGGCAATTGACGAATAGTGAGCGCATGACAATGCATATACATGACATGTTGACTACTATGATATTTAATTGGGCATTACGACATAATACATAGACCGTTATCCAACAGCATCTATGACTAATAATCCACCGCCGGGTTGTCATCCGAGTCCCCCGTTGGTATTAAGTTCCAAGCAACGGATAATTGCATTAAGTAAAGTGCGTAATGTAAACAAACACATATGCCCGTGGACATAGCATCGTTAGGTTATCCCTAGTGGCAACAGCACATCCACAACCTTAGAACTTTCTGTCACTGTCCCAGGTTAAACGGAGACATGAACCCACTATCTAGCATAAATACTCTCTCTTGGAGTTACAAGCATCTACTTGGCCAAAGCATCTACGAGTAACGGAAAGCATGCAAGATCTTAAATAACATATAAGATAGATTGATAATCAACTTGACATAATATTCAATATTCATCGGATCCCAGCAAACACAACATGTAGCATTACAATAATATGATCTTGATCATGTAGGGCAGCTCAAAAGATCTAAACATGATGGCACAAAGTGGAGAGACAACCATCTAGCTATTGCTATGGACCCGTAGTCCAAGGATGAACTACTCACGCATCACTCCGGAGGCAGGCATGGCGATGTAGAAGCCTCCGGTGATGATTCCCCTCTCCGGCAGGGTGCCGGGAAGAGGTTCTGAACCCTCCCGAGCTAGGGTTGACGACGGCGGCGTCTTTGGATCTTTTCGTAGATATTTGCTCAGGTACTTAGGGTTTCGCGTCAGGGGGAATAAGTAGGCGAAAGGGCGGCGGCTGCGGACCCCCGAGGGGCCCACACCACCCTACGGCGCGACAGAAGGGGGGCCCGCGCCCTAGGTGCGTGTGGCCTCCTGGTGGCCCTACTCTGCTGCTCCTTCGCTCCGTCAGGCGTGTTCTGGAAAAATAGGCACCCCCGTGTAGTTTCGTCCAATTCCGATAATATTTCCAGACTAGCTTTTCTGGAATACAAAAACAGCAGAAAACAGGAACTGGCACTTCGGCATCTTGTTAATAGGTTAGTCCCAAAAAATGTATAAAAGTGATATAAAGTAGATGCAAAACATGTAGCAATTGGTACAAAACAAGCATGGAACATCAAAAATTATATATACGTTTGAGACGTATCACAAAGCGCCGAGGTAGCCTGGTCGAGGTAGCAGTGACGGTCGAGGTAGAGGAGCGATCGAGGCCACGTTGGAGTCGGAGCAGTACCAGGTAATCTCGGTCGAAGGGGCAGCTTGGTCGGTGTTGCTGTCATGGCGAGGAGACGTCGCTAGAGCGATCCTGGCACCTGGTCTCGGTCACGATCGATAGGAGACGTCGGTCGATGGAGGAAAACTCGGCCTGGGCTTCGCTGGAGTGGCCCATGAAGCGGGCGCAGCGCTCTGTGGCCCGAGGCGTGGAGGAGAAGTCGGCCTGCTGGTGGATCTCGGTCCAATCCGAGGTAAGGAGGCAGCGGCCTGCTCCGAGGTGTAGCCATCTTGGCCCGTTCCGAGGCTGGAGCGAAGTTGGCCTGCCGGTGACTCGGCCCAAGCCAAGGTATTGGAATCTCGGCCCGATTCGAGCTAGCAGCTGAGGCGCTGGGGGTGGCCCGAGGTGAAGAAATCGGCCCGTCCGAGATAAAGATGTGTCGGTCTGGGAAACTCGGCCCAAACCGAGTTGATGATACCTCGGTCCAGCCGAGGTAAGGCTGTCCCGGCCCGTTAATGGGTATTCCGGCCTGGGTACTGCCAATCTCGGCCCTGGCTGCCTTTTTTGCCTTTTTCTTTATCTTCTACCTATTTATTTCCTGTTCCTTTCTCCTAGTGACCCAACAAGACCATCAACTATGGGGTACCCGGGGTTACATCCCCGACATTAGTCCCCGAGGCTGTGGGGACTCGCAGAGTCGCGCACAGACTTTCAAGAGCAAATACCAATGCCAAAAATCCATATTAGCAATATTTTTCCTGCACGTGCACCATCACCCTTTATTTCGCCCATATGAGCATATTCAACATATGGCCTGCATGGGCATTTGTCATATGTCGGTTTTTAGCCATCCTGGGCATTTACCGAAGTCGCATGTCACCAGCATGAGCTGGGTTGACATGTAGCCTGCTTGGGCTCTGTCATATGCCGATTTTTAGCCATCTTGGGCGTTTACCGAAGTCGTATGTCACCAGCATGAGCTGGATTGACATGTAGCCTGCTTGGGATCTGTCATATGCTGGTTTTTAGCCATCTTGGGCGTTTACCGAAGTCGTATGTCACCAGCATGAGCTGGATTGACATATTGCCTGCATGGGCACTGTCATATACTGATGTCTTTGCCGACATTAGCAAGTTTGACATATTGCCTGCATGGGCATTGTCATATGTCGGTTTCTAGCCTTCCCTAGGCTTTTACCGCAAAGTTATATTGGCAGCCTTAGCTGAACCAACAAACTGCCTGCATGGGCTAAAAATGACACTTTGCCTTCGTGGGCATATGTCAAATGACGAGTTGAGATATTTCTCAACACGTAATACTCAGTGAGATCAGATATCTTTCGACTCATTGAGCCGAGATAACGATGCTATGATACTCTGGTAAGTTTGGATAATTGAAGAACCATGATAACTGGTTAAGTCGGTAATACGGCAATTATGAGATACTTGAAGATACGAGATAAATGCCATGATACTTGGCAAACTGAAAGAACCGATGATTTGGTAACACTTGTGATACTCTGATATTTTGGCAAGCCGTAATAAGCGGCGTTCCGAGAGATGGGATGATACCGTAATATTCTGGAAAATCGAAATAAACGGCGATTTGAGAATACCGATAATGCCATGATATTTTTGGTAATCCGAGATAACCGATATAACCACAATCTTGGTGATGAATATTCTATCGGTAAAACTGATACCACCTTTCAACATTAGTTCAGGCATATATATAACGAATATTTAACGGGAACATCAATTCTACTAACAGAGGAAACTAACTCTAGCATATGACGGAAATTAATTCTAGCAGCAAAACTATGCATTAGGATACAGACTCGAACTCAACCGAGTCCCCGAGTCACTTTTCTTATCTAGGAGATAAAACAAAACTTGACAGGCTGTCCAGTCCCCGGGTCAAAACATTTTGCTCCCGGGGAAAACAACTAAGCATGACAGGAAGGGGCAGTCCCCGAGTAATTTTCGAGATTGTCTATTTATGCGCGGAGCAGATCTATATACAATAAATACTTACGCTTGTATTGTTGACGGAGAGTAGAAGTAGGCGACCCGGGATTTTCAGCAAACCGGGATTCCAGTCGAGGTGGGATCAACGCCACGTCCGTCGCCAGCCCAGGCGATGTTGGCCCACCTGGCAGCGAAGTCGGCCTTCCCGACGGCAGATGCCGATTTAACGTCCGTGGCGCGGATCGCGGCCCATCTTACCGAGATGCGCTCACGAGACCGGGAGGTCGGCCTGCCCGCGCTGGACCTCGGCCCTCCTAGCCGAGATGCGCGTGAGCGCTGGGATGCCGGCCCGCCGATGCTGTAGCTCGGCCCATCTAGCCGAGGCGCGCGTGAGCGCCGGGATGCCGGCCTGCCGACGCAACCAACTCGGCCCAACCGGGATGTCGGAATGCCGACACGGCTATCTCGGCCCACCTGACCGAGATACGCCCGCGCGCTGGGGACGTCGGCCTACCGACACGCTGATGCCGGCCCACCTGCCGAGATATGCCTGCGCGGCAAGCAGTATCGATGTAGCTGGATCCTGATCAGCAACGAACGCCACTTGATGCCGGCTAGCATGACAGCCAAAAATAATTCCAACTCGGCCAGCACCTTTTCCTCTACCACGGTCAACTCTGAATCATGTCTACCCATTTTTGTTCTATCTCTAGTCCCCGAGTACAAACAGAAGGTCCCATCCGAAATTAACCCAGCAAGCGCCACTATCAGCCCCACGGTGGGCGCCAAACTGTCGTCGTGGTAAACAACAGATGCCTAGGGGTAGGCTTAAGTTTGGGGCCGATGGACGCTAGAGGATTCGGGGAGAGATAGCGCGTTGAGGAACGCACGCGGAACACTAAAGTAGGAACACGAGGATTTACCCTGCTTCGGGGCTCTCGTGGGAGATAACACCCCTACTGCAGCACTAAGCTTTTATGGTAAAGGGAGCTAACAGAGAGAGCGGGGGGAAAAATGAGCCCAAGGGGCTGAGGAGAGCGCACCCCCTGGTGCTCCTTATATAGGAAGCCCAGGGGACAAGAGGTGGCCCACAAAACACTGTACACTGCACATCAGATCACTGCAGGTGACATGACCACTGGGGTCTTGTCCGCACTGTTGGTACGTCATGCTGGTACCGTCCTCTGTACTGCTCCTGGCGTCACGGGGTGGTCTTGGCTTGTCTTGTCTGTCCTTGGCCTTGTCCTCTAGCGTCTGTCTTCTGGATCTTCTGGCAGAGCATCTGGTAGTTGTCAAGGAAGTTGATGTCGGGGAAGAGGTTGAGGCAAAGCGTCGAGGTAGCCTGGTCGAGGTAGCGGTGACGGTCGAGGTAGAGGAGCGATCGAGGCCGCGTTGGAGTCGGAGCAGTACCAGGTAATCTCAGTCGAAGGGGCAGCTTGGTCGGTGTTGCTGTCGAGGCGAGGAGACGTCGCTGGAGCGATCCTGGCACCTGGTCTCGGTCACGATCGATAGGAGACGTCGGTCAATGGAGGAAAACTCGGCCTGGGCTTCGCTGGAGTGGCCCATGAAGCGGGCGCAGCGCTCGGTGGCCTGCTCCGAGGTGTAGCCATCTCGGCCCATTCCGAGGCTGGAGCGAAGTTGGCCTGCCGGTGACTCGGCCCAAGCCGAGGTATTGGAATCTCGGTCCGATTCGAGCTAGCAGCTGAGGCGCTGGGGGTGGCCCGAGGTGAAGAAATCGGCCCGTCCGAGATAAAGCTGTGTCGATCTGGGAAACTCGGCCCAAACCGAGTTGATGATACTTCGGTCCAGCCGAGGTAAGGCTGTCCCGGCCCGTTAATGGGTATTCCGGCCTTGGTACTGCCAATCTCGGCCCTGGCTGCCTTTTTTGCCTTTTTCTTTATCTTCTACCTATTTATTCCTGTTCCTTTCTCCTAGTGACCCAACAAGACCATCAACTATGGGGTACCCGGGGTTACATCCCCGACACAGTCCTTCATGGTTTGCTGCACGACAAGGTTCGAGTCCCCGTAGATCATGAGGCGAGTGGCACCACAGTTCTTAGCCATCCGCATGCCGTGTATTAGGGCCTCGTAATATGCCTCGTTGTTTAAGGGTTCGGTGAAGTCCATCTGTAGCACGTAGCGCAGCTTGTCGCCTTTTGGCAATGTCAGGATGATGCCTACACCCGCACCCTCAAATTTCTTAGAGCCATCGAAGTACATGGTCCATGCGTTGGACAGATCAGGCACATTCGGCAGCTGGGCCTCTATCCACTCGGTTGTGAAGTCTGTAAGTACTTGTGCCTTGATCGTATTGGGGTGTGTGTATTTCAGGTCCCATGGACCCAGCTCGATGACCCACTTGGCGACTCGTCCCGTTGCGTCGGGGTTGGTGAGGATGTCCAATAGCGCCGAGGCACTGACCACCGTAATCGGGTGCTCGGCGAAGTAGTGGACGACCTTGCGTGAAGGCATGAAGACGCCGTAGGCCAGCTTCTGATAATGCGGGTACCGCTGTTTGGATATGGATAGCACCTCGCTGAAGTAATATACGGGCCGTTGCACGCGGTGGGCGTGGCCTTCTTCCTGGCGCTCGACGACGAGGACGGTGCTGATCACCCTGTTGGTGGCGGCGACGTAGAGGTACAGAGGTTCTCCTTCATGTGGCGCAACAAGTACGGGCGGAGTCGCCAAGACTCGCTTGAGATCTGCAAAGGCTGTTTGGGCTTCCGACGTCCACTCGAAGGTGTCGGACTTCTTCATTAGCTGGTAGAAAGGGAGTGCCTTTTCACCCAGCTTACTAATGAACCGGCTGAGTGCTACATCGTCAGAATTGCTTCTATCTTCTCTGGATTCGCCTCCATGCCTCGTGCGGATACGAGGTACTCGAGTAGTTGTCCAGCTGGTACACCGAAGACGCACTTCGTTGGGTTGAGCTTGATGTTGTATCGATTAAGCGCAGCGAAGGTTTCGCGCAGGTCATCAAGGAGCGTGTCCTCTACTTTAGTCTTGATGACGATGTCGTCAACATAGACCTGGATGTTGGGTCCGATCTAGTCCTTGAGGCAGGACTGCATCATGCGCTGGTATGTGGCGCCAGCGTTCTTGAGCCCGAAAGGCATGGTTGTGTAGGAGTAGACACCATGGGGTGTGATGAAGGTTGTTTTTCTCCTCGTCCTCCACTCACATCCTTATCTGGTTGTAGCCTGAATAGGCATCCAGGAAGGACAGGCGTGCATAGCCAGCTGTGGAGTTGACGATCTGGTCGATTCGCGGCAACGGGAAGTGGTCCTTTGGGCAGCACTTGTTGAGGGCGGTGAAGTCGACGCACATGCGGAGGATGTCTGTATGCTTCTTTGGTACCAGCACTGGGTTAGCGACCCAGTCTGATTTCTTGATCTCGCGGATGAACCTGGCGTGAAGTAGTCTGTCAATTTCCTGCCCGATGGCGACACGCTTCGGCTCGGAGAAGCGGCACATGGATTGCTTAACTGGTCTTGCGTCTGGATAAATTTGTAGATGGTGCTTGGCGAGTTCCCTGGGTACGCCTGGCATGTCCGCTGGACACCAGGCGAAGATTTCCCAGTTCTCACATAGGAACTCGACGAGCGTGCTTTCCTATGCGGGAGGCAAGTGAAAGGACAATGATGTCACCTAGAGGGGGGGGGTGAATAGGCGATTAAAACTTTTTCGGTTTAGGCTTGCTAATTGCGGAATAAAACTAGGTGTTTAAATTAACAAGCCAACAACCTAAATAAACTAGGCTCACCTATGTGCACCAACAACTTATGCTAAGCAAGACAAGCAACAAGGTGATAGCGATAGACTACTTCAAGCACGAAGGCTATCACAATGTAAAGTGCATAAGTAAAAAGCTCGGGTAAAGAATTAACCGAAGCACGCGGAGACGAGGATGTATTCCCGAGTTCCTCCTTGAAAGGGAGTACGTCTCGTTGGAGAGGTGTGAACCGACACAACGGTTCAACAACCACAAAGGTTTCACCCTCTTCTCCGATGAACCGCACCACAAAGGTTTAGTTCACCTTCCACTATCGGTATTCCTTCGAGGCGGAATCCAGAGCCTTTCAACAACAATCCGGGGCACAACCCACAATGGGTTGGGGGCACCCGAACGGCTCTCAACAACAATCCGAGGCACAACCCACAAAGGGATTGGGGGCTCCCGAACGGCTTCAAGTGACCACACAAGGGTCCAACCACCACAAAGGCGTCTAGGGCCCGAAGACCCAAGAGTAACAAGTTCACAAGCTTTCAACTTCCACGAATCCTCGTGGAGAGCACACCGATGCACCAAATGCAAAAAGGCAAGAGCACAAGTGCTCAAATCCTTCACTCTCAAATCCCACCACAAGCAACTAATGCTTATGGGGGGAGAAGAGGGGAAGAACAAAGAAGAGAACCACACAAGAACTCCAAGAACTAGATCCACTATGTTCCCCTCACTTAGAGGAGAGATTGATTGGTGGAAATGTAGATCTAGGTCACCTCTCTCAAATCCCTCAAAGATATGCAAGAATCATGGGAGGAATTGGGAGAGGGGCAAGCTTTCCAAGGTCAACAATGGAGGTGAGAGAGGGGGAAAAACGTGCTTGGAAAAGCTAGGGAACCATTGGGGAAGAGGACCCCTTAAAAAGGTTCCCTGGAAATCTGACCGTTATGCCCAGTTTTCGTACCCAGCGGTACTACCGCTGGGACAGCGGTACTACCGCTGCTGGTCTCACTGCGGTACCCAGTGTACTGCACAACCCAGCTGCAGCGGTACCTCGGAGAAGTACCGTAGCTGCCAGGCACAGCGGTACTACCGCGGCACTGCCGGTAGTACCGCTGGGATCCTTCGAATAAAAAAGAAGGAAACCAGCGGTAGTACGAGGCAACTACCGCTGGGTACCGTAGCGAGTCCAGAGAGCAAAACCGGCCTAGCGGTACCCTGGCGGTACCACCAGCGGTAGTACCGCTGGCTGAAACCAGCGGTACCACACGGTACCACCGCCAGGAGGAGTACCAGCTGTGCTGCAGGAGTCCCGCTCCAGGTGGAGCGGTACTACCGCTGCGACAGCGGTACTACCGCCAGACACAGAAAAGCTCTTCCTGAAATGCAATAACTTTCTCGTATGAACTCCAAAACAGGTGAATCCAATTGCGTTGGAAAGGTAACGACAAGAGCATTGCTACAAAATATTAAGGGTCACAAATATAGAGGAGATACCACACATGGAAGGTGTGAACCTTATCTCGAGGAGGACCGGTAATATTTCCAACACCGAGAATGCAACAAGATTTTCATCCGGACTCCGTTTTCTATGATCTTGGGCTTGTTCCGAAGATAACCACAAGCACTACAAGACCATGCATATTCACATCATAGTCCATCATGTGAGGAGGAGAACACAAGAGGAGAGTTTGACCTCTCTACAAAAGACGAACCGGTAAAACCTCCAACATCAAAAACATCACAAGATATTCAAATGGAATCCGTTTTTGATGAACTAGAGCTTGGTATGGAGATGAACACAAGCTCTAAATTCTCACATGGATAAAAGCCAAATAAGAACCAAGAAAGATGATATGCCAAATGTGCAAAGGTTTGAGCTCTCCATAAAGATGCGATCAAGTTACTCACTTGAGAGCCCCTCTTGATAGTACGCCGTCTATCCTATAACCCGGTCTCCAAACTAACAACACGAGACCGGTAAAATAGAAAACCTATCAAGATCATACCTTTGCCTTGCGCATTCCACTTGAGCTCGATGATGACGATCTTGACTCTCTCAAGTTGGAACACCTTTCTTGATTGTGCTTGCTAGCACATGCTTGATGAAGACTTCTCCAAATGCTCCCCCATACCCATTATGGGAGAGCCTCGCTAAGCTCCGTCTTCATGTAACAACTTGCGCTTCATATTCTTCTCTTGATATAGATGATGGCTTGGAGATAAACATGAAGTTCACTCAATCTTCTTTTCCAAGCCATGCTTGCAATAAGCTCAACTCTTCATATGACCATTCTTCATATAAACACTTGGATGGAACCTTGGTCATCATGTAATCTTCTAGAGTCCAACACATGAACTCCAATCTCTTCCAATGGACAAGATCTACAAATATCTCAATGCAAACATTAGTCCATAAGGATTGTCATTAATTACCAAAACCACGCATGGGGCAACACATGCACTTTCAGCAAGCTTGACGACACGAGAGCCGTCTTGGTGGCGTTAGTCGGGTGCACCTGGTGTGCCCTTGTATCATTTGTTGCGTTGAAGGCGGAGTCGAGCGCCGGCCTCTTGCTCTCAGGGAAGAGAGTTTTGTCATTGCTGATTGAAAGTTCCTCAAGCTGCTGCTTGATACGTCTCAAACGTATCTATAGTTTTTGATGTTCCATGCTTGTTTTATACATATTGCTACATGTTTTATATACACTTCATAGCATTTTTATGCATTTTTTGGGACTAACCTATTAACAAGATGCTAGAGTGCCAGTTCCTGTTTTCTGCTATATTTCCGTTTCAGAAAAGCTAGTCGGGAAATATTCTCAGAATTGGACGAAAATCAACGGACATCAGTTTTTCACCGACACGTACATGGAGTCCAAAGGGTGCACGGAGAGGCGACCCAGGGCCGCTACGCCATACTAGGGCGCGGCCCCCATGCCTGGTGTCGTGGGTTTGTCACGTCAGGTGTCATAGATGACTTCGTAGGTGTGGGATTACGCGAGTCAAGCATCTCCGAGCTTGGGATCGCAGGAACAAAGATCAACACAGATTTACCCAGGTTCGGCCCCCTCAATGTGAGGTAAAAGACCTACTTCCTGCCTACCCTAGATTGGTATTGATATGATAATCGAGGTGTTACAATGGAGGCGATCCGATCTGGTACTCGCCGTATGAGCTAGGGTTTAGGGCTTGATAGATTGACCCGCTCTAAGTCCTGCGAGTCCTCTTTATATACACAGAGGCTCGCTAGGTTACAAAAGGAAACCTCCCCCATAAGGAATACGTCCACAGAGGCCTACTCGGAGACTACTTGGTCTTCACGTCCTCCGGGATATGTCTTCTAGAACTTCCCCTTATGGCGGTTCAACATTGGGCTTGCTCCCAAGTGGGCCTTTGTCCGTGCGAGTAAGTTAAATCGCACTGGGCCGCGGGTTAATCCAGAAAGTATTCCCCCGACATTAGCCCCCAAGTTTAGCTTGGATTTCGAGTGAAGGCTCTTTTGTCTTAACAAACCTCTGAGCCGCACACATGAATTATCCCAGCTGAACTCCAACTTTCTTATTTCCAATCTGCGATTTATAATTCTTCTTGGCGGCTCAAGAACGCGACTTAACCTGCCTTGACGGTTGATTTTCAGATCTAAACGTCTTCCGCGTCTGGGCTATTTATCTTGGCTCATCGTTTTTCCCAGCGTTCTGCATCACGCATCCGCTGCTTCTTTCCGCCGCTTCCAATTTCGCTTCTCGTACTCATAATCCTTCAGTGGAGATCTCCATCAATCTAAGAAAAATGTCTCGCCGCAAGTGCAACTGGGAAGGCTCGTGGGTCGACGAAGATTTCCTGGAATCCCTATCCGCACAGGGCCTTCTTCCGCCAAAAGATCAATGCGAATGGCAGGCGGCCGGTGAGGAGGTAATCCCCAATCCTCAACCAGGAGAAGTAGTGATTTTTGCGGCGCATGTTGAGCGCGGGTTCAAGCCCCGGGCTCTCTCTTCTTCCGCTCCTTGATGCAGCGGTTAGGTCTCCGCTTCCATGATATTGGCCCTAATTCGATGTTGCAAGTGAGCAACTTCCACGTCCTCTGCGAAGATTATCTGGGTATCCCGCCTTCAATAGATTTCTGGCTTGCTCTTTTCAATTGCAATAGTCAAAGGGAAACCACAGATGGTCCTTTTCTCCAATGCGGCGCCATTTCCTTCCAACGCCATAGGGGTAGTATCTTCCCAAAACTAACTCTTGCCAAGAAAATCAAGGAGTGGCAAAGGATATTCTTCTATTGTAAAAACACTTCTCCTGAGGGTGAAATTCCTCTTCCTCTTTGGTCTCCTTTTCCCTTCGAGGCTACCAATGCTCTGTCTTCTAAACCTGATCCTCACCGTGGGCGCCAACTGTCGTGGGTTTGTCACGTCAGGTGTCATAGATGACTTCGTAGGTGTGGGATTACGCGAGTCAAGCATCTCCGAGCTTGGGATCGCAGGAACAAAGATCAACACAGATTTACCCAGGTTCGGCCCCCTCAATGTGAGGTAAAAGACCTACTTCCTGCCTACCCTAGATTGGTATTGATATGATAATCGAGGTGTTACAATGGAGGCGATCTGATCTGGTACTCGCCGTATGAGCTAGGGTTTAGGGCTTGATAGCTTGACCCGCTCTAAGTCCTGCGAGTCCTCTTTATATACACAGAGGCTCGCTAGGTTACAAAAGGAAACCTCCCCCATAAGGAATACGTCCACAGAGGCCTACTCGGAGACTACTTGGTCTTCACGTCCTCCGGGATATGTCTTCTAGAACTTTCCCCTTATGGCGGTTCAACATTGGGCTTGCTCCCAAGTGGGCCCTTGTCCGTGCGAGTAAGTTAAATCGCACTGGGCCGCGGGTTAATCCAGAAAGTATTCCCCCGACACCTGGCGCGCCCAGGTATGGCGTGGCGCCCTCGGGTGCCTCCCGACGCCGCCCTTTCGCCTATTTATTCCTTCCGTCTCGAAAACCCTAAACACCCGAGCAATTATCCACGAAAAGTTCCGTCGCCGCCGCCGTCGCACACCCTAGTTCGGAGGGTTCTTTAGCTCTTCCCGGCACCCTGCCGGAGGGGAGATCATCACCGGAGGGCACTACATCGCCATGCCTGCCTCCAGAGTGATGCGTGGGTAGTTCATCCTTGGACTACGTGTCCATAGCAGTAGCTAGATGGTTGTCTCTCCACTCAGTTCTATCATGTTTAGATCTTGTGAGCTGCCTATCATGATCAAGATCATCTTATTGTAAAGCTACATGTTGTGTTTGCTGGGATCTGATGAATAGTGATACTATGATCAAGTTGTTTATCAATCTATATACATGTGTTATTTATGATCTTGCATGCTCTCCGTTACTAGTAGATGCTCTGGCCAAGTAGATGCTTGTAACTCCAAGAGGGAGTATTTATGCTAGATAGTGGGTTCTTGCCTCCAGTAACCTGGGCTCGAATGACAGAAACGACTAAGGTTGTGGATGTGCTATTGGCACTAGGGAGAACACAATGATGCTATGTCTACATGGCATTTGTATTGTTTACATTACACACTTTGTTTAATGCAGTTATCCGTTGCTTGCAACTTAATACCAACGTGGGACACGGATTTTAACCTGGCGGTGGATTATTAGTCATAGATTAGCTAGATAGCGGTCTATGTATTATGATGTAATGCCCAAATAAATTCTACAGTGAACTATCTTGTTATATACTGCATTGTTGTGTCCTTACTATTTGTCAATTGCCCAGCTGTAATTTGTTTACCTAACATGCTTATTATCTTTTATGGAGAGACACCACTAGTGAACTGTGGACCCGGTCTATTCTTTTACACTGATAAAAACACCAACTGCAATCATCTGTTCTCTGTTATTTTCTGCATTTATTACTATTCTCCACACCGTACGTTTAATCCTTTGTTTTTAGCAAGCCAGGAAGACTGTCAATCTTCCTGTCTCGTTGGGGCAAAGTAGTTTTATTGTATTGTGTGCAGGTCCATGTCAACAACCACATTTTCTGGTGCTGCGTCGTGCCATATTTCTGGTGCTGTTGACACCTTCTGAAGCTCTTTTGATTCCTACTGGTTCGATAACCTTGGTAGAATTACAAGGGAAAATTGTTGCTGCACTACATCATACCTTCCTCTTGGGGTCTCCCAACGAACGTGTGTTTTCATGTCTTCAAGCACATTTTCTGGCGTCGTTGCCGGGAAGTCAAGAAGCTACAGCAAGGGGAGTTTCACACTTCCAATCTCATTACTTTGTTTTTGTCTTGCTTAGTTTATTTTATTTTATCTTGTTTGCTTTTAAAAATCAAAAACACAAAAAAATTAAATTTCGGCATCTAGGTAATTTTCGAATTATTATTTGTTGTCTTATTTTAGTTTTGCTAAAATGAGTAATCCTGAGAATACTAAGCTGTGTGACTTCACTAGCACAAACAACAATGATTTCATATGCACACCTATTGCTCCACCTGCTTCGAAAGCAGAGTTTTATGAAATAAAACCTGCACTATTAAATCTTGTTTGTAGGAGCAATTTTCTGGTGTTAGTACTGATGATGCTGCTGCTCACCTTGATAATTTTGTTGAACTATGTGATATGCAAAAGAATAAAGAAGTAGAAGGTGACATTATAAAACTGAAACTTTTTCCCTTCTCTTTGAGAGGACGTGCTAAAGAATGGTTGCTATCTTTGCCTAGAAATAGTATTGATTCTTGGACTAAGTGCAAAGATGCTTTTATTGGAAAATATTATCCTCCTGCTAAAATTATATCTTTGAGAAGTGGCATTATGAATTTTAAGCAATTTGATAATGAGCATGTTGCTCAAGCTTGGGAAAGAATGAAAGCAATGGTTAAGAACTGTCCCACTCATGGACTGACAACTTGGATGATCATCCAACTTTTTATGCAGGATTAAATTTTTCTTCAAGGAATTTATTGGATTCAGCTGCTGGAGGGACCTTTATGTCCATCACTTTGGGTGCTGCAACAAAGCTTCTAGATGATATGATGATAATTATTCTGAATGGCACACCGAAAGGGCTCCAACTGGTAAGAAGGTAAATTCTGTTGAAGAAATCTCTTCCTTGAATGACAAAGTTGATGCTATAATGTCTATGCTTTCGAATAATCAAGTACATGTTGATCCAAATAATGTTCCTTTAGCTTCTTTGGTTGCTCAAGAAGAGCATGTTGATGTGAACTTCATTAAAAATAATAACTTCAACAACAATGCTTATAGGAATAACTTTGGTAATAGTAATTATAAGCCCTATCCTTCTAATAGTGGCAATGCTTATGGTAATTCTTATGGTGGCTCTGGAATGCCTAGTGATGAAAGGGTGCTAGAAATTGAAAAGGCCACTAAAAACTTTATGCAAATGCAATATGAGCAGAATAAACTGTTTACTAGAACTATGGATGAGCATTCAGTTATGTTGAAAAATATAAGCCACCAAATTGAAAATTTGAACAAGGAAATTTCTGGTTTGCAAATTAGGATTTCTAATACTGAAACTTGCATTTCGAATATGTCTGAAGCACAAGCCTCTTTGATAAATAAAATGGCAGCTAAGCCTGAAGTTGTTGAAAATAATACTTATGGAGCTACCAATGCTATTGTTGCCACCATTTTTACCACTGAAAATGTTGGAGCCTCAAGCACTAGTAAGCCACCTACTATTAATGGTAAGATAATTGGTGTTGGGAATGTCTCTACTTTGGTTGAAAAAAGTTTTAAATTGCCTGATAGCACTAAAACTGTTCCTGATAAAAGTGCTGAAATTTTTCGAAGTATAGGAGATAATGGTCCCATTACTTTTGATGATAATAATTTCGATTTTGATGGTTGTAATCTCATTGAAGTCATTAAGTTCTTGCAAAAGCTAGCTGAAAATCCTAATGCTAGTAAAATACATGGCTTTTACTAAGCATATTACTAATGCTCTTATTCATGCTAGGGAAGAGAAACTAAAACGTGAAGCATCTATTCCTAGAAAGTTAGAAGATGGTTGGGAGCCCATCATTAAAATGTGAGTGAATGATTTTGATTGCAATGCTTTGTGTGATCTTGGTGCTAGTATTTCTGTTATGCCTAAAAAGCTTTATGATATGCTTGATCTAGCACCTTTGGAAGACTGTTATTTGAATGTTCACTTTGCTGATTCTACTATGAAGAAACCTGTGGGTAGGATTGATAATGTTCTTGTTATGGTTAACAACAATTATGTTCCTGTTGATTTTGTTGTCTTGGATATTGAATGCAAACCTTCTTGTCCTATTGTGTTGGGAAGACCTTTTCTTAGAACTGTTGGTGTTGTTATTGATATGAAAGAGGGAATATAAAATTTCAATTCCCACTCAAGAAAGGTATGGAACACTTCCCTAGGAAGAGGATGAAACAACCTTTTGATTCTATTGTTCGAACAAGCTATGATGTTGATGTTTCTGCTCTTGATAATACTTGATTCATGCTTTGTGCCTAGCTAAAAGGCGTTAAAGAGAAGCGCTTATGGGAGGCAACCCATTGTTTTTATTTCATGTTATTTTATTTTGTTGAGTCAAGGAATTTGCTTACTTCTGTAACAATTCCTTTGTATCTTTTATTTTTTCGTTTTGTTGTGCCAAGAAGAGCCTCTAATAGCAAGATAGTGCTAAAGTTTGGTTTGCTGCGCAGGAACAGATTTCTGTTGTTCACTGTACGAAAATCCAAAAATCACGGAACGTGATTTAAATCTGCAAATTTTGTGCGTAATCCTGATATATGTACCTATCTTTCGTTAGTTCAACGTTTTTCGATTTGAGCAACGTAAGTGCCTCGAAAAAATTCGTCTTTACGGACTGTTCTTTTTGACAGATTCTGTCTTTGTTTTGCATTCTCTCTTTTACAAGTGTTAAGTGAAATTCTTTAAGGTGGAAGAGCTTCACGTAAGGCTAGTAGACAGTAGCTAATGTTTAAAATGATGCTTATGATTGTGTCTTTACAGAACCATGTGAGCTTATGATTTGATGCACTAACCCTCTAATGAGATTTATGTTGAGTTTGGTGTGAAGAAGTTTTCAAGTATTAAGAGAGGAGGATGATAGAATAAGATCAAGAAGAGTGAAGAGCTTAAGCTTGGGGAGGCTCCCTGGACCTCCCCAACATATTTCAAGAAGACTCAAGCGTTTAAGCTTGGGGATGCCCAAGGCATCCCCTTCTTCATCAGCAAACTATCAGGTCATCTCTAGTGAGACTATATTTTTATTTCTTCACATTTTAAGTGTTGTTCTTGGAGCGTCTGTGTGTTTTTATTTTCAGTTTGTTTATGTTTTGTTCTCTGGTCATAACTAGTTGGACCCTAGCACACTTGTTTGGGAGAGAGACACGCTCCGCTTTTTCATTAGAATACTCCTGTTCTTCGCTTATACTTGTTGAGTATTCTTGTCTAGCGCTGTTATGCTTTAGCTCTTGTTTTTCATGTATCTCTTGTTCAGAGCTATTAGTTCTTTTGAAGAAAGTACTCTCTTGCTTCACTTATATTTGTTTGGAGAGTTGTTTAAATAAGTTGATTGGTGTTTGGTTGGAACAGAAAATGCTATGCATGTGGTAATGGTATAAGAAAATACTTACACGGTCTTGTAGATCATTTGTCTTGAGTAATTTGATACTTGTCAATTGTTTTGAGTTATCAAGTAAGTAATGTTTAAACTTGTGTATCATGTAAGTAAGGCTCATTAGTGAAGAACTACCGTAAAGCTTGTAGTTATTGGTTTGTCATATCTGCTAGTTCCAAAGTCTAGATATTTTCGGTTAAAAGATGTTTTGGTTAACAAGGAAGACAGTGTGGAGTCTTATAATTTTTCTCATATGTTCATCATATAGTTCTTGTTGTACCAGTTGACGTTATGTGTTTGCTTAAATAACCTTGCTAGCCTAAACTCTGTACTAACGGGAATGCTGCTTGTGCATCCAAAACCTTGAGCCAAAATCCATGCCATCTGTGTCCACCATACCTACCTATATGTGGTATTTTCCTGCCACTCCAAGTAAATTTGTCATGTGCTACCTTTAAACTATTCAAAATTGTTACTACTCCTTTTTGTGTCACTGTTTACCAGCTCATGAGGAAGTGGTAGATAATCTTTATTACACTTGTCAAACAGACTTTACGCTAGACTAGCAGCTTACATCTGCTTATCTATAATTTTGCAAAAAGAGCTGGCAAAGGGGTGCCCAGTCCCAATTAATTTACAACTTTAACCGCTACTTCTCTTCACATTTTGTTCTCCTGGATGATCTGCATGTGTAAACCAAAGAGAAAGAGGGATGATCTGCTTGCTGCAAAAAACGTTCCTCATGGGAGCCGCTCTTGTAAGGTCTGGTTGGCATGGGTAATACTGTATCGTCTACTACCATTCGTTGACCATTAACACACACCTCTCAAAATATATTTTTACTCTCTATATGATTTCAAAAAACTAAAAAGCTCTAGCACATGATTTAATCCCTGCTTCCTCTGCGAAGGGTCTTTCTTTTACTTTTATGTTGAGTCAGTTTTCCTACTCCTTTCTAAATCTCCACAAGCAAACACTAGTGTCAACTTTGGTACAAGAATTGTTATATGATTAGCATGTTTGACTTATTATACTACTTTGTATTGACAATATCCATGAGATAAATATGTTGAAAGTTGAAGCAAATGCTGAAACTTAAATCTTCCTTTGTGTTGGTCAAACACTTTTGCTTTAAGATATTGCTTTGTGAGCTAACTTTTATGCAAATTCTTATAGCTCCATGTCTCCAAAGTACTATCCATGAAAAGTTTTTACTTATATGATTCAGTTTGTTTACTCTTTGTTTACTTTTAGCAAACTATAGACAATTGTCTTGGATCACTTCATTCAGTTCATGTGCTTTACATTACTATTTGATCAAGATTGTGTTGGTAGCATGTCACTACAAAAATTATTGTTTTGTCGTTTACCTACTCGAGGACGAGTAGGAACTAAGCTTGGGGATGCTGATACGTCTCAAACGTATCTATAATTTTTGATGTTCCATGCTTGTTTTATACCTATTGCTACATGTTTTATATACACTTCATAGCATTTTTATGCATTTTCTGGGACTAACCTATTAACAAGATGTCACAGTGCCAGTTCCTGTTTTTGCTGTTTTTCCGTTTCAGAAAAGCTAGTCGGGAAATATTTTCGGAATTGGACGAAAATAACGGACATCAGTTTTTCACCGACACGTACACGGAGTCCAAAGGGCGCACGGAGAGGCGACCCAGGGTCGCCACGCCATACTAGGGCGTGGCCCCCATGCCTGGCGCGCCCAGGTATGGCGTGGCGCCCTCGGGTGCCTCCCGACGCCGCCCTTTCGCCTATTTATTCCTTCCGTCCGAAAACCCTAAACACCCGAGCAATTATCCACGAAAAGTTCCGTCACCTTCGTCGCAAATCCTAGTTCAGGAGGGTTCTAAAACTCTTCCCGGCACCCTGTCGGAGGGGAAATCATCACCGAGGGCTCTACATCACCATGCCTGCCTCCGGAGTGATGCGTGAGTAGTTCATCCTTGGACTACGGGTCCATAGCAGTAGCTAGATGGTTGTCCTCCACTTTGTGCTATCATGTTTAGATCTTGTGAGCTGCCTATCATGATCAAGATCATCTTATTGTAATGCTACATGTTGTGTTTGCTGGGATCCGATGAATAGTGATACTATGATCAAGTTGTTTATCAATCTATATACATGTGTTATTTATGATCTTGCATGCTCTCCGTTACTAGTAGATGCTCTGGCCAAGTAGATGCTTGTAACTCCAAGAGGGAGTATTTATGCTAGATAGTGGGTTCATGCCTCCAGTAACCTGGGCTCGAATGACAGAAATGACTAAGGTTGTGGATGTGCTGTTGCCACTAGGGAGAACACAATGATGTTGTGTATACGTGTCATTTGCATTGTTTACATTACACACTTTGCTTAATGCAGTTATCCGTTACTTGCAACTTAATACCAACAGGGGACACAGATGTTAACCTGGCGGTGGATTATTAGTCATAGATTAGCTGGATCGCGGTCTATGTATTATGATGTAATGCCCAAATAAATTCTACAGTAAAATATCTTGTCATATACTGCATTGTTGTGCCCTTACTATTTGTCAATTGCCCAGCTGTAATTTGTTTACCTAACATGCTTATTATCTTTTATGGAGAGACACCACTAGTGAACTGTGGACCCGGTCTATTCTTTTACACTGATAAAAACACCAACTGTAATCATCTGTTCTCTGTTATTTTCTGCATTTATTACTATTCTCCACATCGTACGTTTAATCCTTTGTTTTCAGCAAGCCAGGAAGACTGACAATCTTCCTGTTCGTTGGGGCAAAGTAGTTTTATTGTGTTGTGTGCAGGTCCACGTCAACAACCACATTTTCTGGTGCTGCGATGTGCCATATTTCTGGTGCTGTTGACACCTTCTGAAGCTCTTTTGATTCCTACTGGTTCGATAACCTTGGTAAAATTACAAGGGAAAATTGCTGTTGCACTACATCATACCTTCCTCTTGGGGTCTCCCAACGAACTTGTGTTTTCACGTCATCACTGCTGCATGCCGAAGGACTCGGAGATTTTGTTGAACTCGTGGTCGCAATTGTCTGATCGCTGGAAGTTGCCGCTCACCGTGAGGATTTCGTTGGACCCTGGCATCTTCAACTTCAGCTAAGCATAGTGCGGAACTGCCATGAACCGGGCGAACGTCGGGCGTCCAAGGATGGCGTGATACTGCGATTTCCAGTCGACCTCCTCAAAGTCAATCATCTCCTTTCTGAAATTTGCGGGTGTGCTGAAGATGACTTCGAGTGTGATGGTTCCCATAGGGTAGATTGCTTTCCCTGGTACTATGCCGTGAAAAGTGTTGCTGGACTCGGCTAGGTTATCCACTGATCTGCCCATCTTTCGGATGGTGTCGGCGAAGATGATGTTGATGCCGCTGCCGCCGTCCATGACGACCTTGGTCATAGCGTATCCTCCTATCTGTGCATCGAGTACCAGCGCGGCGTGGCCTGGGCACGGTACCTGCGGTGGGTGGTCCTCGCGAGAGAACGTGATGCTGGCCTCAGAGCCCTTGAGGTACTCGGGTACGGCCGGCGGTGTCATGGCCTCATGGTGGCCTGGTAGACCTGGCGAGTGATCAGCTTCTGGCACCGATTGGATGGGCATCCTTTCTGTATCATGTACATATGTCCTTGAGGTTGAGGGTACTGATCCCCTGCTGCAGCAGGTGCTTCTTGCCACGGCTGGTGTTGGATTGCTCCTTCTTATGCGCGGGTTGAGGTGCTGCTACAGGTGGTGCTTGGAGAGCCAGCTGATTGGCTGGTGCAGGTGCGGGAGCGGGAGTCAGGATCCTGGTGAATGCTCCATTAATAGGATGCATCTTCCGGCAGTCTTTCAGCAGATGGCTGGAGACCAGCTTGCCGGTCTCTTCGCTTCTGAACAGATGGAACTTGCATGGTTCTTCGAGCTCCTGCTCCGGTGTAAGTTCTGGTCGCGAGTTGTCGCGGGGCTTGCAGCACCACTCGCGCCTATGGTTTCCATCGTTCCGATACTCCTCCCGACCTCGGCTGTTCTGGCGGTTGTTGTCGCGGCCTCGGTCTTCTCGAGTATCAGCGAATCCGGCCGCCACTAGCTCGACTGGCTCGCCTTCTTCGTAGCGTGGTTTGTGCTTGCGGCGGCGATCTTTTCGGTCCTAATTGTTTTGGTCACCTTCCTCTTTCGGCGAGTCAGGGAACTCGTTGTGTACAGAGTCCTCGCCGTCCGCCCACTCATTGGCGATCTTCATGAGCTTGATTATGGATGTTGGCTGAAGGCGGCCAAAGGCCTCTCGGAGGTCGTGTCGGATGACACCGCGAATGATCGAAGGTGTCCATTGCTCTATCTTCTGAAATGACTCCGACGGAGTTGCGCATGAGGGTCCAGCGCTGGATGTATGATCGCAGTGTCTCGTCTCGCCGCTGTTTTCAGGCGCGCAGTTCTTCGAATGTTGCCGGTCTCGAGTATGTTCTAAGGAAGTTCTTGACGAAGGCCTCTTCGAATTGATCCCAAGAGCTGAAGGAGTTACGGGGCAGGTTTTGGAGCCAACCACGCACTGAACCCACGAGCATCAGCTGTATGTACTGCATTGCTGTTGTTAAGGTGCCTCCTTGAAAATTGACTGCTATGATGTAATCGTCGAGCCAAAGTTTAGGGTCCTGTGTGCCATCGAACTTGACTGACTCGGACGTGAGCTTGAAGCCTCGTGGCATCCTTGTGTCACGGATGCTGAGATTGAAACAGGAAGCACCGCTGGGCTCGTAGTCGCCATCTGAGTAAAGTTCTTGGCTCGGGGTGTTGACGGGTCGCTTAGAGCGACTGCGGTCAACCGTCCGCTGTACAATGACGTTGCGCGCGTCTTCCCCCTCCTGCAGGTGTCGAGTGGGTCGGTCTTCGCGTGTTGCGCGTTCTCTCCTTTCGCGGTCGCGTCTGTCGCGATCTCCATGTGCTTGGTTTGTTGCCACGGGCAGGGTTTCTGGGATTAGTGCCACTTCTGCCAGGCGAAGCGCCTTGATTTGTTGCCGGTGCAGAGCTGCGCGAGGGTTGCCCTCCGGGGGCTGTGTTGCCCTTAGGTACGTGGCCACCGATATGAGAGCGCCAGAGGTTGTTTTGGGGATAGGTATCCCGTCTGCGTCTTCTGTCATAAACGACGACTCGAGGTTGCGGGTGGTCGCAGCCCTCTCGGCGTCTGTCATCAGGTGGATGCGCGGTCTGGAGCGCCTGTTGTCCTGCGTTACTGTAGGTCCCGAGGATGAGAAGGAATAGGCTGCCCGACGAGCACTCGACGCATCAGCGAGTTCTTTACACCTGGCCAGATCAGCTTTTCGCGCAGCAGCTTCTCGTTCTCCTTCCACACAAGGTACTGGTATGTCATCATCTCCTCAGGGGTCGACTCTGGAGGAGGGTAGGTGCAGTCCTAAACGTGCTTCATGGCCTTGATTCCCATCTCCCTAGTGATCACCAGGGTTGTTACTTTGTCCGGCATTGTGACTGTCATCGGATATGTGGGTTCCTCGCCGCGAGCGCTACCCTCGGGGTTTTGGGTTGCGTCCACCATGTAAACCTGAACAGTGTAAGAATGTGCGGTTGAATATGCGTTGCTGCTGCTGCTCTCACCGCCAGAGCTGTTCTTGAAACCGAAGATGGAGGCGACATGATAGACGCCGCAGTCGAGGCAAAACTTGTACGGCTGGGCCTGGCCTGATGTAGCAGCTGATGATGTCGCGGGCGCCGGAGTCGATGGAGACGCGGGCGCCGGGGTCGACGGAGCCGATGGTGACGTGGTCGATGGAGCAGCGGGTGTTGTGTCTGGTGTAGGTGTGGCCGCCGCAGTCGATGGAGACGCGGGTCCCGCGGTCGGTGCAGATGCGATCTCCGCGGTCGCTGAAGACGTGGGTGTCGTAGTCGAAGCAGATGCGATCTCCGCGGTCGATGAAGACGCGGGTGCCGTAGTCGAAGCAGATGCGATCTCCGTGGTCGATGAAGACGCCGGTGCCGTAGTCAAAGCAGATGCGATCTCCGCGGTCGATGAAGACGCGGGTGCCGTGGTCGGCAAGGGTGCGAGGTCGGAGAGTTGAAAAGTCCCCCACTTGTTCACATGGATTTGCATGTTACCGAAAGCGAGGTACATACCTCCGTAGATCTCGGCGTACACCGATCGGTGGGCCGGTGGGTGGGGCTTGAATTCGAAGGAGCCGAAGTGGATCGGCGTCGTGATTCCCAGCATGTCGTCGGTTGTCGTTGCAGATGGAGCCGGTGAAACCATGATTCCAGCACTAGTCTTTCTCACAGACGGCGCCAGTTGACGTGGGGTGGCCACGACAAATCCCAGGGTCGAGTACCCCAGGTTGTTTGAGAGGGAGGATGATGGTAGTGCTGGTAGTTACGACGGCTGACAAGCGGGCGATTTTACCCTGGTTCAGGCTCCCGGAAGATAATACCATACTTCTAGTTTGTCTGTTATTGATGATTGAGGTGTTTACAATGGCGATCCCGGCGAGATATCGATCTCGCTAGGGTTTTGGTGGTGGAATATGAGCGTACCCTAGATCGGCGGCCCTCCCAGCCTTTATATTGGAGGCTGGGTCTCGGGATTTCGCAACCGATTAGGTTTACATGTAAGGTAGGTCTCTACCGACATAGGCTTCGCCTTCCTTGGAGCGCACTTTGCCTTCTTTGGGTCCCCTTCATGGGCCTTGAGCGTCGTCTTCTAGTAGGACGCCAGTTGGGCCCTAATCCTTGCGTGCACCAGGTATCTTCATGGTGGGGCACCCGATAAGTAGGCCCACGTCAGTCCGCC
Organism: Poa pratensis; assembly: GCA_947311845.1. Taxonomy (NCBI): domain Eukaryota; kingdom Viridiplantae; phylum Streptophyta; class Magnoliopsida; order Poales; family Poaceae; genus Poa; species Poa pratensis. The sequence continues at coordinate 19,846,804 of CAMZMU010000049.1, forward strand.
ACCTGTGCCGAGTTCCGTGTGAAAACCTTAGTCCGTCTTCGGACTCGGCAGCAGCGACGCGATACGTCGTTACCCTCTTGGGGGCGTTGTTGTAGGACTCAGTTTCGTGTTGGTTGTAGATTCGAGTGCGTCTTGCCAGCATGAAGCTTCTGCGTCTCCTTCGGTAGTCTAGACTGCTTTGTGTTAGGTGTAACCTTTTTGGATTTTCTTGCTCGACTTGGAGTTGTTAGCTTGCTATCTTTCTTTGGTCGATTTTGCTGGCTGGCTTTGTAAGAGTTTTCTTTCTCCACTTGTATCAGTTCGACCGTTTGTGATTTTATTTACAAAGTGAGGCGTGTATTTCGAGCTATAAGTTCTATAGGCACACACACGCACGAAAGCATTCATGGATTCTATCAACTCGACCGTCCTATAGGCACACGCTCCTCCTAGCAAAACAGATGACAAATCCTCGCAAAGGAATCCCTCGATTTAAATCTACAAGTAATGGTGTGTTCCAGTTCGGCACCTTTTATTTGATGCGGATGCCAGCGCGATACCGGCCGGATCCACTTGCTTGCTTATACTCTATAAAATGGATCGAGTAGCGTTTACTCACCATGAATCAGATTCGAGCTAGCTTGCTGCGATTAGTCTAATCATGATGTCCTGATCCAGGCCTAAACATAGAAAAGGGGCAAATGTATTGGCCGGGGGCAGTTGTCTAGCTCCTGTCTAGATCTGATCTGTTGCAGTGCTGTCCCCGTTTACCAGATCTGTTGCCACACTCACTCTTACTCTCTCCGTTCCAAATTAATTGACTTGCTTTTGTCTAAATATGGATGTATCTATACTTGTTAGGTGTCTAGATACATCCGTGTGTAACGAAGTGTGTGTCAATTAAATCCGAACGGAGGGAGTACAAGTAAAGCTGGGCTATAAATGAGAAGAAAAAAAAGTGAAAAGTTCAATGGAAATGACATGGTGTTTTATCACTTTGTACGGGCAATCTTGTGAGCACATGAAAGTGATCATTTTGCAGGTCATATGCGTGTAACATGCTACTACTCGATCACGTGGAATTTCCAACCTTCATTCCAACTAGTCAGTACTCAGTAGTGGACTAGTGGGGAGCGACGCCAACGGTGAGCCTTCTCCTCCACGAGTTTTTTTTTAAACGAGACAAATGTTTTGCCTTTTCATTGATATGTAAGAAAATAGTTGGCCAGTTTATTAGGAAAACTGGCCGAAAACCGACATATTGTGGCATCATTGTTCTCCTCCACGAGCTTGATGTTGATGCTCGAGCGCATATCGCCTTTTATCCTCCGATTCAGTAACAATTAATATGGAGCAGAGAAATCTTTTTGTTTGCTTTGCTAGCTTGTAAATGTACACGAAAAATAATGCAAGGACCATCTAAAAAGTTATATTCCACGCTAGGTGCGCATATACTTTCGCGTGAATCGGTTCCACGGGTTATGGCATCATTATCGTCACTTCTTTTCTATGGCTAGTTTATTCGTCATCTTTCAAGTTTCTCACATGTATGACAAAAACCTAGTTTGATCAACCTCCTTATGGTTGTGTGTTCCTAATCTCACTCGATTCCCTGCTACCATACACGTCGTTGTAATCAATCGCTGACAGTGCTACGCGTCGATCAAGTTATGGTAGAGGAACTTCGAAGCATAAAAGCCTACCTAATCAACTCGAGATTGCTCGCGGTTAGTTGTGTTTGACGAACTTGACGCTAAAACCCTCACACTTATTTTTGTCAATCCTTTTGATTTGACAACCAATGTTTCATTTGCTTTGTCCAATAACCCAAAGTATTTAGTTAATGGCACGAAATGTCAATTTTGGAAATGCCTCCATTTCTATCTTAGTAAAGCTATTCATAATGACCTTGATGTCTCTCTCTAGTGTCGTCGGTTTTTTATGATCATCTTACTCCCATAGAGATGTCAGTGGGTGATGTGCTCCATTTATCACCTACTCTCTTTTACACGACCAATGTTGAGATGGTACTTTTGTTTGCTACTAAAAGTGACATTTATGCAGAATAGCGAGTTGTATTACTCTAGAAGCAACGATTGCTATGGCTCTCGACATGAGTTTATTTGTGCACAACAACGCGCGAGTGTTAAGCCGGCGCGATCTAGACTCTAGAGGCGAAAATCCCACTATTAAGCTAAATCTTGTTTTAGTTTTGGACCCGCAATATTTTTTTGCACATGACCTATTATCAGGGTCAAATTCCACTATCAGACAGATGGAACAAGAATAGAAAATATGCATGATAGATGGATCGAGTACATACAAAAGGGCAAGTTTCTTCGCGGCAGTTTTCTAAATCGTGTCTACTAGATGAGATCTTTGCAGTGCCGTCCCCATTTTCTAGATCTGTTGCTAGGCTCACTCTCACAAGTAAGCTAGGATTTATAAACGAGAACGATGCAAGTGAAAAAGCTCAACTGAAAGTCGTGATGTGTTATCGCTTAGCATAAGCAATCTTGTCAGCATATAAAAGTGGCTGTTTTACAGGACATTTGGTAATCGATCACGTGCAGCTTCTGCTAAGATCTCCATCCTGCATTCCAGCTAGTCAGTGGGAGTGTGGGACCAAAGGCGAGCCAACGGTGAGACTTCTCCTCCACGGGTTCTTGCTGCTGTCTATTTATCCGCATGCATTTTCTTATTTTTGCTTTGCTCACTCATGTATCTACACGAAAAGGAATATTGTATAAGGACCACCCAAAAATACCATTCCACAACACTAGGTACGCATATGCTTTTGTTCCTCGTGACTGGGCGTTCCTAGCCTCCACTCATTTCTTGATATCATATATGACGTTATAATCATCCACTTCTAGTTCTACGTGTCGATCGACGATCGGAGTTATGGTAGATGAACTTTGTGAACACAAAAATCTACCCAAATTTGGATTGTTCAACTTAGTTTCCCAGAAGGAAAGGCTTAACGATAAAACCATCTACATCGATTTTAGTCACCTCTGCTGATTTGACAGCCAAAGTTTTTTGTTGCTTTAAGTCGGAGTCTTTTATTAGTAGCTCACCATATCAATTTTGGAAGCGCTTCTATGTCAATAAAAGCTATCCGGAAGGACAATTATATGTATCTCAAGATCCATTGGTTCGTCGTGACTATCTTTACTCCTATGAAGATCGAAGAATAATTCGGTTGCTATTTCTCTTGAGGCCAATTTAATACTAACAAAGGGTTATCGACACAACAATTTTAGGAATTTTGTCTCCGTACGCATGATGCTTGAGGATACCGGATACCACTCAAATAACACAATCTCAGGTGCCTACAATGCAGGGTCGGCCCATCTTGTGTAGTTCGATGTAACCAGAACAACAGTTATGTGGTCAGCGTTTAGAACTTGGCCTTCTCCAGTGATTTTTGTTTGCATGGTTGACTTACATGATAGGGTTTGGACCGGGGATCGTCTTCAACGCCGGGGTTGGCCGAGTGGCGGCCTTTGTCAGCTTTGCAAAAGAGAGCCATAAACGACAATCTATCTCATCTCCGGTTGTCGTTTCCCTATCCTTGTCTCGGGTATGGTTAGAGAATGGCTTGAGCCTAATGACTGAAATTTTAACATTTGGAGCACTTTTACCACAGTTAAGGATTGGTGGATCTATGTCATTTACCTGCAAGGTGTCCGTCAAAAGTCCATCGTACTCATTAAGATCAAGAGGGAAGCAAAACCCTTTTGAGTATCGCCGGAGCAAAACATCTGGGAAACATCAATGCCACGAGAGTAGTCCTTTTTAACCCTCTGGTCTTCGGTTTGTAATGTGTCTAAATCTCCTCGCTTAAATACTGAAAATGGTCAAAGCTTCTGCTTTTGCTTCAAAAAGTAAAAAAAAAAAACTATGAAGTTTTCACGGGGTGACACACTGTCTCCATACAAGGCGTGTTGAGACTATGATTTCGTTTACTGCTAATAGTGTCGTTTCCATAGAATAGCTGTTGGTGTCACTTACGAATGTGTTGCATCAATGATTGCTTTGACTCGATATGAGCGATAGTCAAGCTTGTTTATCCGTAGCAACGCTCGACTATCGAGCCGGTGCGACCTCGAGAGGCAAATCCAGTTATCAAGCTAGGTCTTGCTTCAGTTATAGACTAGAGTATACCTCCAAATTTCCCTATAAAAAAGAGTATATCGCCAAATTCTTAGAAAATTTATTTATTTTGTAATCACAAAAAAATCCCAAGATATCCACCTGTCATCCCAAGTTCCCAACACGATTACGATCAAATCTGCCTCGTGCGCATACGAGTGGCGAGCGCGCGTGTGGCCGGAGGAAAAATCCCGGCACCCGTTATCCACCACACCATTACCCACGACCGGCTCATCATTATTGCCTCGCGTCCCCCGTCGACCGTCCGTCCACAGCCAAAGGAGCTCCAGCCGCAGCCCCACCGTACCGCTCCCCCTTCCACCTCCGTCGATCGCTGGCCTGGCTTCCAGCGCACGCGGCATCCGAATCCGCACCCGATCCCCGCGCCACTTGCCCCTCCCGCCGGCCGGCCAATGCCCGGCGCCCGGTGAGATGGCGCCGCCGCGCGGCCCTGCTTGTGCTTCGGGTTCCCCCCGCTGCCCCCGCATTTATTCCACCCCGTCCCGTCGTCCTCATCCGCCCTCGCCTATTTAAAGGGAGAGCGATATGCTCTCCAGGAGGCCGCTCGCCGCCGCGCTACGCCTCGCGCCCCTCTCGCCTCCCCTGCTCCTCTTCCTCGCTTCCTCCTCCTCCGCGTCCTGCTCCCCCGCCGCTTCCGCTTCGAGCCCTAGAGGTGCGCGCTCTTGACAGCATTCGTGATTATTCCAGGCGTTTACTATTGTTGTGTGAATTTCCCGATAAAATGCTCAATTCTGCGAAATTCTGGTGTGCTCCTGCTGTTCCTCTCTAATTAATTTTGGTGGTACGAGAATGGCGGGTTTCATCCTAGGGGCTGCACAATTCGAATATTGAAATTTATTCTGCACGTTATTTCGTTCTGCTCAGAGTTCGTGCTTATTGTCTCGAATTGCGTGCCTTGTATCCGTTTACTGTGGGGTTTGTGTTGGTGGATTCGTATGGGTTGATCGGAGCTTTTTGATGAATTGACTATGACGTTCGGAGGCTGAATTTCGTTCAAATTTGTAGCATCTCGTTTTCTGATTTGGAGAAGTTTGTGTGGTCGTGCTGTTCCTCTCTAACTAATTTTGGTGTACGAGAATGGCGGTTGATCGCAACTCGATTCCGTCCATGGGCGAATGGTGAAGTTTATTGTATGGTTTACTTTTTTCTGCTCAGAGTTCGTGCTTATTGAGTTGTTGTAACGAAATTTCCTGCCTTGCACCCGTTTACTGTGAGGTTTGTTTTGGCCGTTTTGGTATGGGTTGATCGGAGCTTTTTGATGAATTGAGGATGACGCGTGCGGATACTGAATTTCGTTTGAATTTGGATGTGTCATGAAAATTCGCGTCTCGTTTTCTGATTATGGTAGTCCAAATGTGCATTTTCGATGAACATGTGGTCAGTTATTCTCTGGTTTTCTTCGGTCGATAACACTTAGATTTTCACTGACTTTGGTTAAATTCCTGACTGAGGCATCGAGTTTTGCCACTAAGCATAACCTCTTACTGTACTTTGGCGTGCTCATACTGTTCTATTCACCTCGTATCAGGCTGCGGTGCTCTAAGGATGGATACTGGTGCTGTGGAAACAGCATCAACCGGGGCAATATGGTCAACACCGTCTGCAGAGCCGAGAAGCATTTCGATTGGGAAGCAGATATTCTGTAACAGGTCACTCAACATGAGGAACATCACCGCTGTAGGATTTGATATGGATTACACTCTTGCGCAATACAAGCCTGAGACCTTTGAGGCCCTTGCTTACCATGGCACGATCGAGAAGCTTGTTAAGGACCTCAACTACCCTGAGGAGGTTAGTTGCACACTTGCACTGATACCTGCAAACCTTTGATGTGTGAACACCAAGTAACCGGATTGTGTGCTCTAGTACTAGATTGACTGTTTTAGAGTTTAGGAGCAACTGTGCCAGGTCTTTGATTGTCAACTGCATACAACAATACCAGATGCTTGGTGGCAAATTTGCAATAGTTCTCCCGTTTGGTGTTATTTCAGATTCTGTGCAGGGACTTACGGTTTGCACCTGTATTTGTCCATGCTCTGGAGTTGTGCATAAAGCCATGTTTTTTTGAATGATATACAGGCATGATTTTTTTTTTAAGAATAAAAGGGCTCCTGCCCCAGTTTCATTGATAAACAAAGAAACTTGGAGTTCCGGTTCCAGTACATGATTCAAAACAGGAAAAGAAGACAGCAAACCACAGCAGGAAAGCTGAGTGGTGCGTCAGGAAACTAGAGTTCAGAAGATACTCCTTAAATTTATTACAGCAGCGCTTCAGAAGAAGGCAGGGTAAACTAGAAGTAAGCTGACATCCTAGGGAGACACTGTGCCTTCAGGAAGAACCGTTGGCGACGAATGCTTGAGCTTTTTCAGCGGCGTAGCTCCTGACGCCGGTGACCAGCAACTCATATCGAGAGGCGATGCCGGGCTGAGCAGCACGGTCTTCTTGTCACGCTGAGAGCTGGGAGGTGAGCTTGGTGGCGAGCCATTTCTGGAGATGCAGAGGTCCGGAACCGAAGGCTTGCTCAGCCACTCTCCAGACAGAGCGGGGCCTGCAGCTTCATGGTGACCGAGTAGCAGAACGCCTCGATCTTTGGTATATGTTGTTCCTTCAGGAGTATTTTCCAGTTCTTGATCGAGTGGAATATTCTCCTCAGTACCTGTTTAGTATCAAGCCAACATACACCGTTAAAGGTTAAGTCATTTCTGAAATTCCATAGATTCCAAAGTACAGCAGCACAAATGGAATTCAACGCAGCGTTAGACTTATTAGAAACCCAAAATCTAGCTACAGATTCGAAAGAGTCTCCAATATTTACTGCAAAGAAATAAGAGACAACTGCCCAGGTGTTTTTGGCCACTATACAATCAAAGAAGAGATGGTGAACCTTCTCCTTCTCAGAACAGAAAGAACAGAATTCCGGCTTAATGATCTGTCTTTTCTTAAGGTTATCCCTGGTCAGTATCTTATTGTGTGAAACTAACCAGAGGAACACATGTACTCTAGGCGGAATGCACAAGCTCCAAATGGCAGGGATGAAAACAGGGATAACTCCTCTGAATTTGTTGTTGCTCCTTACTGAAGGATGTTGTAGGAGTTATTTCTGTTAATCATAGGGATGATACCGGCTGCTGCGTTAATGTAGTAGCAAAAGGATCATACTATCAAAAAATCTACGCCTGATTGTTTAGCAAAAGAAAGAACTATTTGCTAGAAAGGAATTTTGGTTTGTTCTCAGAACTACATTGTGATTGATTTATGAACCTAGTATTATTCTCCTTTCATAGTTTTTGTTCTGAATTTGATTTAACTCTGTTTCATCCTGCAGCTTTTAACATGGCAATTTGACTGGAAATACATGGTCAGGGGACTAGTACTTGATAAGAAGAGAGGAAATATCTTGAAGGTCAGCTATAGTTGCTTGAACTCACAACACTTAGAAACAATATCACACCTATTCAGGGTGATCTGAATTTATGAAAGCAATAATTGAATGCAGGAAACTCATGGGGGGTGACATGGAACCTTTTTTGCATTTAGCAGCAACAAAGGGGTCATGCATCAAACTCTTACAAATGAGAATTCCTCATGTTTACATTAGTATCTAGAACCTTCTGTTTGTGCTTGATATTTTTTTACTTTTAAGTTATAGGTATCTAATGCCGACCTAATATCTGCCTTTTCTGTTGAATTGTACATTTAGTTTTCACTTTAAGGTCACACGTTATAGTTAAACCATAATCAGCGTGTTTCACATTTGTGAGTTAAGGGAAAAACAGAGAGTGGGTAGTTCAGGGTGGCTTTGGCCCGCCGTAGTTACAATAAATAACAAGGAACATTTGTGAGCTAGCACATCCACACTTCTTGACAGTTGAAAATATTAATTGGTTCACTGAGCGCTTCTCGTCATGCTGAAAATATCAACTGTTCTCTGTCAATGCAAAAACAACTCGCTTGATAAGAGGCAACAACACATATATGCCTTGCATAAATTTAATTTTCATTGTATTCGCCAGTATTTTTCCTTCTCTTGGTATGCTTTAAGCTGTAAGATTTACATGTATACTGCTACTTTTGGTATAAAAAAATAGTATTCTCCGGATCAGATTAACTGCCATTCTAAGCATTTTGTATGCAATATCAGATGGATCGGCACAAGTATGTAAAAGTTGCATACCATGGTTTTAGGGAGATGTCTAAGGAACAAAAAGTTGCTGCCTACGGGAGTACATTGATAAGGGACTCCTTTGATGAACCTGATTATGCTCTTATAGACACTCTATTCTCACTTGGTGAAGCCTATCTATTTGCTCAGCTTGTTGATTTCATGGACGACAATCCTGGAAAAGTACCTGCAGGCACTGAGTATGTTCATTCTGATCGATACATGTTTATGATACCAAATGCATTTGATTTTCTCACATATGATTTGAGTATGACTGGAGTGAGACAAATGTGTTTGCATATTGTCAAACCTATTTACTATACGGATAGATGTTTGTTCATACTCCCTCCATTAAAGTTTATTAGTCTCCGCTTGGAAATCTGCTCTACCAAGGCAAAGAGCACATCTAAAACTAAAGGCAAAGAGCACATGTTTTGGAGATATTTTCGATTTTCATTTTGGCCAATAGATTTGGAACCCATGAGACTTGATGGAATGGTAGGCTTGCATTGGTAACAGTTCTCTGATTTGGAACCCGAGAGTCTCACACTTAAGTGAGACGTGGTTTAAGGGAAAGGAGTTGGAAAATGGCTTTATAATCACGGAAAACCAAACAGGGACCTAATAAACTTGGATGAAGAGAATAATTTTTTTGAATTCAAAAGTTGAGTAAGATATGATCTCAGAAATAAAATAACCAATATGCAGCCACTTCACAATATTCTCAGAACCAATGGTGCCTAGTATTAGAGCACAGATTGTGGTTCAAGTCCCTGTTTTCCTTTACCAAAATTCAAAGATACGCAGACTGGTGCTAAGCTCTTGTCTACTAGTGAGTTAAAAGTATCCAATAAGGTCCTGGAATTGTTTGCAAACTGTTCCATGGGCAACTCTTTCCAAATCTAAGACTTATTTCATAACCTGCTATTTTCTGTAGGCTCTAAAGATTCTAACGGTATTTATGACTCAAGTTGCCTAACCTTTCCTTTTCGATATGAGGCAAAAAAAAAGTGTCACATGCTCAATGTCGCCCACCGTCACACATCAACATTAGCATGTGAACAACCGGATGACATTGACTTATTTTAGCATGTCTTGTTTAATGTAACAGAGCTGAATTCGCCTTTTTGTCTCCAAGACTGACATGTTAAAAAAAAATTGCACAAGTTTTATACCATATACTCCCTCCTATCCGATTTAAATGTCGTGAGAAAACAACTGAATACGTACATCACATATGTATAGCTTGCGACAGTTTTTTAGGATCAGAGGGAGTATATTGTTTTGTATCTTACATTTGACTTGTACTGAGATAGTGAGATGCTAATATACTTACTAGCTTGGATTGTTTTATTGTTACAGTTATGCTCTTATGTATAGAGATGTGAGGTCTGCGGTTGACCTGTGCCATCGTGATGGAACTTTAAAAAGAATGGTTGCAAAGGAACCTAGCAGGTAATTCAGTGTTCCTTCTATTGGTAATCTTACTCAGAGATGTACTGGTTGGTCTGCAACATAGTGATTTGGTTTGGTCTTCTTCTTTTCATTTGTCCATGTGTCTATAGACACACATGCATTTATTCCAATGTTTATGATATAAGTGGCTATATAATTCTTACTGGCACTGCTAAGTTGTGCATTCAAACTTGCAGGTATATCAATGAGGACTTGGCAATTGTACCAATGCTTGAAATGCTAAGAAAATCTGGACGCTCAACATTCTTGGTAACAAATAGGTATGTTCCTTATGTCATTTCAGGCTTCTTCAGACTTATGTGCCGAGTTAAACAAATTTGGCGTTTCTTTTACAGTTTATTTCCTCTTAATCATAGCAGTTCATTAAAACTATCTAATGAGGTTAATTTATCATCTTGCTGCATTCCGCATTTTGGACTTTCAGTTTCTATCTCTTACTATGGGGAGATATGCTTGTTTATGCAGTTTGTGGGACTACACTGATGTTGTCATGAACTACCTATGTGGTCCATATATATCGAATTTGGGCTCAAGTCAGAAGCTCAAGTGGCTTGAGTATTTTGATGTTGTTATAACAGGCAGGTCAGCATCTTTTGTTGCCTTTTCTTTTCATTAATCTCTGATTAAGTATCTGCTTGCTTAGCTCAAACATTTCCTGTCTTAACTTTTCAGTTCAAAGCCAAGTTTTTTTCATGATGATAATCGAACAGGACTGTTCGAAGTTGAGCCTGCTTCTGGAAAACTTCTAAATGCTGATCTCCAGGTCAGTACATGGGTTTTACTGTGTAATCTATCTCTATGATCCATTTTTAATAATGTGTGTGCTTTGTGAAGATTGGAAGCCCAAGATCAAGTCAACATCAGTCAAAACCAGTTCACAAAGTTTACCAGGTACTTGTTTTTTCTGACATGGTGTACGTAGGAATGGTGAGCATAAACTGTCTTTTCTTTTTGGAAAGATATAATACGGTCTTTCTAGATGTGGGTAAAATTCTAGAAGTCAAAAATACTACTTATCAGTCTTATTTCTTTTTAAGGCCTCCTTTGATTCATAGGATTTCCTAAGGAAAATTGTAGGATTTAGATCCTTAGGGAAATTTTCTTTTGGAGGTGTTTGATTCACAGGATACAATCCTGTAGGAACTATTCCTATAGGAACTCTCTAGTGTATTTTCAAGGGAAAACTAACATGAGGCTGGACCTCATGGAAAATTCCTACGACTTGTTCCTATGGCTGTAGGATTGCGGTGGACAGGCCAAGCTAATCCTACACAATCCCTATTCCTCTATATTTCCTACCCAGTGAATCAAACGAGGCCTAATAGTGCATATGACTACCTGCCAATGAACAGAATCATTACTATTAGCATGCGTTTCGTGGATTTAGGTGTAATCATTGTGATATGCATGATGTATCTCACTCTAAGGAGTGAATAAATTGTTTTGCAGGGAGGCAATGTTGGTCATCTTCATAGATTACTTTCTGTTGCTTCTAGTTCACAGGTATCTTTCTGTACTTATTATACAATGTAGTTTTATGCATGTTAACTTTCTATTATACAATGCGGTTGGTTCAAGGAGTTTCCTCTATAGTTGGAATGCCATCTTATATGGCACATTAATCAAATCAAATAATGCAACATCTTACCATAATACAGATCCTCTATGTTGGCGATCACATATACGGAGATATACTACGCAGCAAGAAAGTCCTAGGTATGTGTTCTTTCCCTAATGTTAAGCGTGCCTGAAATCGACACCTGCAGTAAAATTGATTCAGTTTGGTATTTTGACTATGTGGATGATTTAGTGATGTCTAGTGTTCTGCTAGATAGCTATACATGTGAATAACCTTGCATGCTTGATCTATTGAAGTAACTATATTGTACTGTTCAATGAGCCCTTGGTGCTTTATTTCTGTTTGTTTTCATGCTTTGTCAATTCATGTTGCCAGTCTTATTCATGGCCTGAGTTGCAACTGATGATTCACTTCAGCATTTTAGTTTCCATTTCTCAAGTAAGATGTGATTATTAAAAGGTTGGCGGACTATGCTGGTAATACCTGAGCTGGAACAAGAAGTGAACCTTCTTTCCGAATCAAAGTCTACTCGAAAGGTATACAATTATTGCTCAGTCACTGATCCTTTTTTAATGAAATTGTAGGGAAGGCCCCGAAATTAAATATTCAGTCGTTGATCCTGAAAATGACTCTCTAACAATGGAATTTATTAAGGGAGCAAGCTAAAACAACCCTCAGTTTGCATCGTTCGTATATAGCAACCTGTGAATTTTCAATGGTTCATGAGAACTTGGTGTTGCACCAGAACTGGTGCCGTTAGAATGGCAGTGTTTAACCAAAAAGGGTAAAAGAATGGCAGTGTTGGGAGAAGAGCTCCCTAATGGGGGTGAATAACCCAACTTTGACGACCAACAGTTTCATGTGGCTGCCCAGAATTACATGTTAAATTATCATAATTTTGACCAAGAAAGGGTCTTCTGACATTTTATCTCGGATTTGAATAAGTCTAATAAGGTGGTTTTCATAACAAGGAGTTCGCGAGGAATTACCAGAGAAGTAAAACCTGGCGTATACTTCAAATTGTTCATATAGGCAGAAGGGCCCTTTAGTAAAAGGACAAATGTCTTGAGTTGTATGGTGTCATGTGGGCCAGCAATACAGTTAGCACCCCATGTCATATAAGCATTCCATCTTTTAGATGATTTGTTGCTTTACTTTGCCCTCAAGCCATGTTAGTTATTTGAATAAGAATCATTAGTTGATTCACTCCTAGATCATTCTGTTACCAGGCAATCATCTCTATTTGATCATCAAGAAAATGAACAAAGAAAATGGAGGTTCTCGTCTGCATACCTAATCATCTCTATTTGCATTGGTGGGACGACGCCCAAGCTACCTCATCCACGAGACCACGACCTACCACCCACAGTTATGCCCTTAGGAATTTTGGGTGGAATATCTGGCCTGAAAGCTATACGCATTAGAAGTTTCACATAGGCAAAGTGTCTGACGGTGCTTGCACATCACGGAAGCTATAAGGAATTGCAGCAAATAAGATTGTTTCTGCATTGATGTGAGAAAAGTATGGGGAAAAATGCACATTCTTGGCCAATTCTGTTCTCCATCAATTCATACATCATTAGGGAAAATGTAGCGAAAGTACATGTGTAAATTAAAATACTTCATTTGCCAATAATATGCATTTGAATTTATTTCCTTTTATGTGCTTTCTATGTTGAGCTTCCATGTTGGCAATCTTTCTGATGGCTCTTTTGTTGTGCCACCCTATTCAGGAGCTTAGACAACTTAGGATGGAGCGTGAGTCAATTGAGGACAGAATCCATCGCCTTGAATGGTCTCTTCAGTAAGTAAATAAAGCCTCTCACTCGAGCTTCCTCAGCTTTGGTGTTGTTATAACTTTTGATTCACCGACATTTACTCATAGATTCTTGATTCAGCATTTAAGGGTGAACATGAATACTTCTATTGTTGAAAAGAAGTTTCCAGGAATGTTTTTTAATCTTGTTAAAAAAAAGGAATGTTTTAAAATCTATTTTCACATCTTTATGTGTATAGATCAAACAATTAATGGATCTAACTCATTATATAAGCATGCTCCAAATAGTAGAACTAAAGAACCAATTGAAAAATGTACAACTGAAATATTTTGACTTTTGAGACTACTTCACCCTTTAGTAGTCTTGCAAATGTGTTCACTAGGATGATGATTCTTGATTGAATGCAAAGTTAGTATGGTGGGACCTTCCTGTGTAGGCATACATATGATGCCTAGGTTACAGTAGGAGCTGACCCAAAGAACATGATTACTGGGAATGAATTTTCATGTTAATTGGCAGTGTCCATTGCCGTAATATAACCTAATACAAATATCTATATTAAATAATGCATCTAAACAAAAGAGACAACAAAAGATCTTACTTTGTATGAATAGGCACAAATATACATATGCCTTCTGAAACAAATGTGAATCACTATGTCTAACCTCTTCATGTTGTCCAGATTTGAAAATCTTGCAGAAAATGAGAAGAAAAAGTTGGTATCTGAGCATGCCAATCTACTGGTAAGTCCTTGTTTTCACTTTTGAGTTAGTTGTGTTGGTTCATGGGTATCTGAGAGAAATTACTTCCTCCGTTGTTCTGAGTTGTCTTGGTTAGTGGGTATCAGAGAGAAAATATTCCCTCCATTGTTTTTGGCAGAGCGTATTTTGATTTGTCAAGATCAGGCTTTGGCCAACAAGTATTCAGTTAGTATGCCATTTATATAACATTAAGTAGATAATGTTAGCAACATATTAGCAACTCAATTCAAAAGTGCGTATGAGTTATGCTTGTCCTTTTGTAGCGCATAAACAGTCATATTAGCGACGTATTGTTGGTCAATATCTTGTCTTAACCAATGAAAATACGCCTACAACAAGAAACGCAGGAGTAGTCTTCAGTCTTCACACATGAAGCAAAACGGTAACACCTTTTTCCTCGAAAAATGGTAGCATGTACTATTGTGCCATTGAAGGGTTGACCAATAGAACATTACCTCTTGACTGGAAAAATCGGATTAGTGTACTTTTTTTTGAGAAAACACATTTGTTTTGCGTCCAGATGCATTGATAGAAGAAAAAACAATCACGAGATTGCAGTATCAACTCCTAGATGGCATTTTTTTATCAGTAAAAGCATGTTTTGAGGCTTTGTAACTCATGATAGTTTTTTTCTTCTGATTGCAGCAAAAGCTCAAGGGTATCCGTTGCCTTCTCCGAGATGCTCAGATGCAACATCATCAGAAGGTACATAACCATGTGACGCCATTGATCACTTCATACCATAGTTAACAAAAATTTAGGGATGTATCATACTATCATAACTATGTCTCGAGAAAAATAATTAGATCATAACTGTGTACATCTATAGCTTCCCCTTCTAATTGAGTATTATTTGTTTCCATCCAGTTTCACAAGGTGTGGGGGCAGCTTATGAAGACTGGATACCAAAATTCTCGTTTTGCTCATCAGGTGCTGTACTGTTTTACCTGTAAAAAGAAGTTAGGGATGGACAGGATAGTCATGTTTAGCAGTCAATTGAAATGTTCTGCTTATGCTTGTCCACAGGTCGAGAGATTTGCGTGCTTGTACTGCAACCAAGTTACAAACTTCGGTTTATATTCTCCCAACAAGTATTACCGTCCAAGCGAAGATTACATGCCCCATGAGTTCGATGTGCTTGGCCTGTAAGAACTAATTTATGATCATGTTGAATCAAAGCTCTCCTTGGAAGTCTTGGCTGCAGCAAGATATGATAATGGTTTAGCGTGACACCGAATAACAATCTAGTATCCCATGTTACCACCTTAAACAAAGGATGAAGTTACCTGGTGAAAGTTCACCCACTTTACATGTTTATATCGGTAGTAACTATAGTTGCTCATAGAAAATTTACATGTTTCCCTTTTTGTACATAACGTGGTTTACCAGAGGGCGAATGAAAGTAATGTTGAATGTTGATCATATCTGACTTCTGAAGTGAACTCATTCATAGTGATTACACCGCCTTGTAATGCTCGTCTGGA
The DNA here is from genome assembly GCA_947311845.1 of Poa pratensis. NCBI lineage: Eukaryota > Viridiplantae > Streptophyta > Magnoliopsida > Poales > Poaceae > Poa > Poa pratensis. Next base: position 19,862,203 of record CAMZMU010000049.1, read on the forward strand.
TTGAATGTGGAATCAATTTTATTGAGGTGGTGTGTAACAACTGATAAATATTCCAACAATATACGGGTTTCTCATGCTGCTGTGTGCTTTTTTTTTTGCGAAACACAGTACAAACGCAGACGCTCACATACACATGCACACACTCACCCCTATGAAGGTATGCACGCACACCCTACCCCTATGAGCACCTCCGAGAGACTGAGCAGGGTCGAGTCTTGAGATTGACGAAGTCACCACAGGCGTCTCGCTGTTGACGGGAACGTCGCCTCCATTGAACAATATTTCGCCTAAATGAGAAACACCAGTGTCAAACCTAGGGTTTGAACTCTGGTGGGCTGTGCTGGTTCTTTCAATCAGTAGGAAATGCAATACTTGTAGGGTGTCATGCTATATAAGAATTTGCCAGAGCTGTCCACTACAACTAGAACAACGTTGTTTTTTTTAACTGAACTACGGCCGGCAATTGCCAGCCTGAACCTTTTCATTACTCAAGGCATAGCACTATACAGGGAGAATAATAACAGGAGGAGGAAGGGAACGATTCTGTGTAATCTTACTGAACTGCACTCCAGTATCTGAACCATGTGTCAGCAAAATGCCAACGATTCTCCATGAAACTAATTCAGTTTCTTGTGCAAGGGCGAAAGGCGATCTACAAATGTTAATCCGCCGTCGGTACATAGGGGGAACACAGAAATCTTGGACCAATAATAGTTATAAACGCTAGGATAGCTATAAAATTTGCATTGATCAGACGTTTATTGAATGGTTTATTTTTCTTGTGAACATCATGTAAATCTTACTCCCTCCGTTCTGAAATACTGACTCTCAAATGAGTGTATCTAGACAAAAATCATGTCTAGATACATTCATTTCAAAGTCAATATTTTAGAACGGAGGGAGTACATGCATACCGCATACGTACACACCTCTCTACGTTTGACCAAGTCACCCATATGTCTCGCTGTTGACAAGAATAGCGCATCACACTAAAATAATAAGCAATATTAGTAAAAACCACAGTATCAAACTTGGGTTGAACCACTAGTTGCATACTCAAATGGAATTTTATCAATTAGTCTTGAATGTAGAGATTTTTTATCCATAACATTTCTTACATGGTAGAAGTCCTGTTTTTTTAAGTCACATCTTTACCAGTGCAGCACTTCTCACTTTCTCAGCCCGGCCCACCTGCAAGTTCCTCTTCCTTACCCACTGACTAGAGACGACAGCCCACCTCAACCCCATTCCGATCCGAACCCACCATCTCCTCCGTCTCCGGCTCCGTCCACGCCACCATGGCGGCGCTCCTAGCCCGGCAGGCAGCGCTGGCCCTGCGCGCGAGGCAGGCGGTGAGCAACCCTTCCCCCTCTTCCCCAGCTCCCCTCTCTCCCGCCGCCTCCTCCCTCCTAGATCTCTCCCCTCTGTCCACCGACCTTCAGATCGAGCCACGCCGCTCCGTCCTTCGTTTTGTTATGGCGTGCGTCTGATTCTGTGTTTGCCGCTGTTGCAGGCGCATCTCGGCCCGTCCGCGGCGGCGATGCAGGGGCAGCTTCGGACCTACATGGACGCGGGGGCGCCCAAGCGGTTCAAAGGTCGCCACGTTCCCCCCTTCCTGTTGGTCTGTTTGGCACTACGCTGAAAAAAATTGTGGTTCGTCACACGCTGGGTGTATCGTATCATTTCTAGGCATCCTATAGCTGTGGACCTGTGGTGCATACGGTAGTTTGTGAGCGGGGAATTAGGGTTGTACATGAAGCTCTTTGGAATAGGTCTTTGGTTATCAAAAATCGGAATTGTGCGACACTGCCTTGGTTAGCTTTAGGACAACCTGTTCGTTAGAACAGAATTCAGTTGCTGTTGATGGACTGCTGTACTGGATTATATGTGTCATTGCACTTTGAAACGCCAATTCCATGCTATATATCCATTTGCATAATTTAAATCTGTGCGATGCTACTGTGCTCTGAAAGTATTGTCCTCTTCAATGACCAGAGGATGAGGAGAAAGAACAGCTCGCGAAAGAGCTCGCCAAAGATTGGAATACTGGTGAGTATCTATGTGTTCCTTCTGTGCGTACAATTGTATGATACTAGGCAATATTTCTTGTTGCTGTTCGGATACTGGTTGTTTTCTCATTTTTATTTTTTTGCTTTAGTGTTTGAAAGGAGCATCAATACATTGTTCTTGACTGAAATGGTCCGCGGTTTGAGTCTGACGCTCAAGTACTTCTTCGAGAGGAAAGTTACAGTAAGTGATGAATTTCACTTGTGCTAGTAGTTTTATTGTAGTTGCTTGCTTCTGTTGACATTTTTTATCTTGTCTCCTTGTAGATTAACTATCCATTTGAGAAGGGCCCTCTGAGCCCCCGCTTCCGAGGGGAGCATGCTCTCAGACGTTATGATTCTGGGGAAGAGCGTTGCATTGCATGTAAACTCTGTGAAGCTGTAAGTTATGTTGTCTTAAGTCGTTCATTGTAAGTGAGGTGACACTAAACCTAGTTAGCATTAGTAATAGATTAGCTAGCAAACCATGTGAATTTATCTACCGCCTAAAGAAATTGAATTTTCGTCCATAGCAATAGCAGACCATGCTTATATGAAAATTTCAGTCAGATGTTTCCGCCTATAATACTACTCGATGCAATATTATGAATGATACCTCTTTGCCATATTAAATTGTGTTCTTGGGGTCATCTTATCTTTTCCATTTTGCACAATTGATTTCCTTTCAAGTACATCTGACTGAAATTGATTAGAATTTTATGAGAAGTTTGATCTCTTAATTTCATGGATTTAAGCGCAATACATGATGATTATGTTCTTGTTGTCGTAGACCTTGTAGTTGTAAGTGTTTGTGAAGTAAAGCATTAAGATTGATGTTTTGTGAGTATTTCCAATAGGTCAGCTGCTGTGTGTAGGGTTTCAAATCCTGGCATTGATCACTTTTTCAAAGGAGATCAAATCCTGGCTTTGAAACAATTAACTTGAAATCTGAATTACAATTCAAGTACAATTGATGAAAGTAATCATGGCCGTGAATCAAACGGACTAGTCAAAACCATCTAGGAAAATACTGGTTACTAACCGGGAACCGGTACTAAAAGAGTCCACAACTCCAGAGTTGAAACCCTGCTAGTGCAACCCTGAGTCCATAAGATTGTTTATGGTGTTAGAAGTTATAACTTTGAGCTCTGAATCACTAGCAGCAAAAGCATCGCAGCATCTTGTCTTACTGGTACTTTTCTTAGGCCTCATCCTTCCTCAATCTAGTGCGCGTATGGGACCTGAGAAGTTCTTGAAGAAGCATCATATCTAGATTTATTGATATTTTGCAACTGAAAATGCAAAGCTGAAATTCGTGAGGCCACCATATATCCACTACTACCAGACTAATTAACATTCAACTTTGTTGAACACTGATAGTTTCCGGAAGTAACTGGTTGTACCATGTAACACTCGTCACTAATCTAAGTTATTGGAGTCATGGCCATCATGTATAGTAGTGCAGAACTGTGTGGTTGGCTTAAGATGCTTGAATGTTGGATGCTTCTCATACTAGTTCAGGTGGTAATTGTTTATGCATAAGTATGGGTGTGCTCACATAGCATTACATATGATCAGATATGCCCAGCCCAGGCAATTACTATTGAGGCAGAAGAACGTGAAGACGGCAGTCGCCGAACCACAAGGTAATCGAATTCCTATTTATTTTCTGTCAGTTGTGTTAACTGGAAAAGCATGACACTTTGATCTACTGCTCTTAATCTGCAATTAAGCTCCATTCTGATGATCCATTTTTTGCAGATACGATATTGACATGACCAAATGCATCTACTGTGGGTTCTGCCAGGAAGCTTGCCCTGTTGATGCTATTGTTGAAGGCCCTAACTTTGAGTTCTCTACTGAAACTCACGAGGTAAATTAGCTGATTCCATTGTATGATGTTATTTCCCACTTATTTCTACGGAATCATAACACACAACATTTTCTGCTATGTTGCAGGAACTGCTGTATGACAAGGAGAAACTGCTCGAGAACGGTGATCGATGGGAGACTGAGATTGCTGAGAATTTGAAGTCTGAGGCCCTTTACCGTTGATTTCCTTCCTCTTGCCAGAAGCTGGATCTGTCATTTCCCCTCTTTTGCGCAACTAGCCGATAAATAAGCAAACATGTATCTTACTTACCTGAAACCATGCGCCATGTGTTTGTGCGTGGGCCCCATCTGTTGTACTATGCTCTAGGGTAAAAGTTGCACGACATGTTTTTGCTACCATTGAGCTGTTTTCGACTCTGGTGACATTGTGAACTGAATATTGGTGTCAAGGAGGCACCGTTTCCTTGCCAGTACATTGCTTGCACTTGCTACGAATGATCAAGCAGTTAACGGCTCTGAAGTGAAGTATAAACTGGAACTTGTGTCTGCTGCTCTTTTATGAAAGTAAAGACGTTTGTATCAGCTGTCGACTTGTCGTTGATCACAGCTAGGAAGACTCGTTTTGTTTCAAAGGTGGGTACGACAGAGCGATGCAGTCATCAACTCCTATGGATAAGATGGATTACGATCGTGAAGCCCGGTAGTGCGAGCACACATAAGATCGTTGAAATTGAGCCGTGCCATGAAATCAGATTCCGCGGATAGCTGTGACATGGCTTTATGTGTCGATTTTTGTGTTGATGAGATAAAATAATATTTGGTATTAATTAAATCCATAACAAAAGCTTTCATAGCTCAGTTGGTTAGAGCACCCGTTTAGTAAGCGGGAGGTCTTGAGTTCAACTCTCAATAAAGCAATACATATTATATTTCTCCTCAGCACGAGTGGTTTTCGCTCACATGGATAAATCGACCCGATGAACATTTCTTTATGATTTCGTGACCACGGCAAAGTACTTTTTAGCTTTAGCCTATATGCATGTATCACTATGAGTTCAGCACAGTGCACAGCTGTGTTTCAGGTAATCTCCACTCTCCAACAGTCTTGGATCGCCATACGTGCCATGTGGCGTAATGTTGCCAATTCCACTCATCCGAAATGACGTGGAGTACAAACTACAAAGTGGATTTATTTATTTTGAACGGTACAAAGTGGATAGTTATGTTGTTCAAGGCACTCTCGTGCTAGAAATAATACTACTAGAGGAAATATAAATCTGAATATGAATATAGACCAACCCTAATTATTTCAGTGCCTAGTAGTTTATGGATGTGCATCCTCTCTTTATCTTATTTTTATCGATGTACATCCGCAAGATCGTTACCATGGACGACATGATACGTCATACTCCCTCCGTTTTTTAATAATATATTTTAGGTGTTACACATGTTGTCTATATGCATACTAAAATGAGTGTACATTATACTAAAATGTGTCTACGTACATTTGTGTGCATGTGAATGTAGACAAAAGCTAAAACATCTTATATTAAAAGACGGAGAGAGTAATATCAGGAAATGCTCTGCCCAAGCTCAAAACGGCGAGGGATTTCGAGCCGCAAGAAGCGCATTAAGGGGGATGACGAGTGGTGAATTGCACGAGAATTTGCATGAATTGTATTTACTTCTAGAAAAAAGTGTTATGTTGTACAAATATATGGAGCAACCGTGGCGTATTTACATATGTGTATGTGTGACTTTGTTTATGTGCTAAAAAGATTTACACCTTCACTCGATGGGAGTACGCTGTCGTCATCCTCCTCCTCCGGTACGTCAGGTTTGGCGAGAGTTACGACGTCTGTGGATCGTTCATAAAACTCTTTAATTTTGGTCTTAATTAGTTGGAGTCGCTTAACAAGTCCGATCAGTGATATCCTAACAGATCTTTCATTTTCATAAAATGAGTTTGTTTTGTACTGCACTTTGGAGAATATGAAATGATGACATTTCCTTTACAAAATGTGGGCCCGATATGAATCAAAATGAATACAATTTGTACTAAAATTTATAGCTCTATATATCTTATTTTTGGCAGTTACAATATTGCAAGTACAATTTTCTATTACTATTTGCTTTCATAATTTAACCAATTAGAGCATCTCCAACCATGGTTAGCAAACCCTCCCTAAACGTCCAGGCGGACAGCCCAGACAGGGTTTGGGCGAAATCGTGGACCCAACCGCGGCCCACAAACATTACCCAAACGTCCATGTGGTCCGGCAAACCCCAAACCCAGCCCATATGTGGGGCGAGTTTGGGGCGGCCCAGATGCGCCCGGACGCGTCCGCCACGTCGACCCTGGCAACGCGGCTCCACGAATTTTGAACCCAAAAAAGGGCGCCGGCCACTTTCATTTATCCCCTCCGCGCCACTTTCATTCCTCCCGCCGCGTCCACCAAATCCCCCTTCCGTAGCCATCGGCGAATGGATGCGGAAGGAGCCATCGATTCGACGGAGAAGGGCAGATCCTCCGAGTCCGTTGAGCAGAGGCAGGACTCGGAGCTGAAGCCGGAGACCGTCACGCGAAGGATGCGCCGACGCAAGCGCAGCGAACACGAGCATGCGGATAAGGAGAAGAGGGAGAAGGCGGCGGAGGCGGAGGCGGAGAGGATTGCGAATGCGGATACGCAGGAGGAGCCCCCGGGTATGAGCATGCCTGTACCCCAGGCCAGGCGTCCTACGCCGATGCTGCCCCTCGGCGTGGCGTCAAGAAGGTCGACGTCGTCGACGACGAACCCGGAGGAGCCGTGGCTCATCGCGGACGAGTACACGTCCTAGGTCCCGCCGACGCAGGACGAGGAGCTGGTGGAAGACTCTCCGCCGCTCCAGCGGACGCGGGCTTCTTCCGGCCTCATCGACAGCCAGCACGTCCACAACCTGTTCGACGGAAGTCAAGAGGACCTTGGGGTATGAATTTCTATCCAAAATGCTTAGTTTTTCGAGTCAATTTTAGGCCCGTAGTTTAATTGTTAGCATGATTAGGAAGAAACCATGATGGAATTGATCCGAAATGGGGGCGATCCGTCATCACAGGATCCGCCGGCATCCACACTTCCCCCTTTTACAGTGTAGGTGAGGAGGAGCCGTCGAAGCTGCGAACAAGAAGAAGAAGAAGGCGAAGGAGAAGAAGGTGTACAATCCTAGAGGCACTTCGTACACCACCTTCGAGGATGTTTTGCTTTGCCGAGCTTGGTTGGCCACAAGCATGGATGCTATATGTGGAACCGAGCAAAAGGTCTCAAAGGCGTGGGAGAAGATACATACCCACTTTCATCATCAAATCACTATGTACAACCCCACCCAATTGTGACCGATCGCAACGCCAGCTCTCTCCAACATAGGTGGGCATCGATCCAAGAATCGGTGAACAAGTATTGTGGTTTTTATGCACAAGTGGTCAATAGGAATCAAAGTGGTGTCAACGTGGATTCCCATGTAAGTAATTCATTGAAATCTCATCATTTTATCATGTGCCATGCTTGTCTCCAAACCATTTGTGTAATTGCTTCTACTTGTTTGCTAGTGTGGTTTGGTCGCCACTTTGTACCATCAAACGGAGGGCAAACCCTTCACCATGGCACATTGTTGGCTTGAATTGACCGGCAAACCGAAGTGGATCTCCCAATATGATGATCACAAGAATCTGGCTAAAAATGGAAGACCAATGATGGATCAAGCTCATCCATCCCAATTGGAGTTGATGAAGAAGATGGGCCATCCGAAGCTGGAAGCGGCCGGAAGAGGATGATGATGGGGAGGAGATGGGAGAAGGATAGGGCGGCTCGTGACGGCGCCGCAACAAAGATGTCCGCCACCTGGACGGACATCTTCTCAAACAAAGATGAAACCATGAAGAAGTTGGAGAAAGAAAGAGAGGACAAGAAGGCCGAGAGGTATGAAGCCTTCTTGGCACGCAAAGGGAAAGAATGGAGTTTGATCGCCTCCGTCTCAAGGAGAAGATGGACTTGGAGAGGGCGAGGTTGGAATTGGTGAAGGAGGAGGCTTGGACGAAGGTCCAAATGGAGCAAAAGAAGTTCCAAGACATCCTAGCGGTGGAGCAAGAGAAAGTTCTTCTCGCAAGAATCACAAAGGAACAAAGGATCATGTTCCAAGACGCTAGCCTCTTGGATGAGCCTAGTGCAAAGTGGATCCTCATGATGAAGAAGAGGATCTCTGACGTGACCTCGGCCTAGGTGGACCAGGTGGATCCACCCCTTGAAGAAGAAGAGATGACTTCTCATTCTTGTATCGGACTATTTGTTAAACTTCGCTAAATTCATGTTGAATTCGTACCACTTATGTTTTGTAATTTGGATCCGGTATGTATCGGATCGACGTTGCATGGCTTGCATGAGTTTGGGGTGGGGATTTTGGGGGTTACGGTTGTAGGACACTAGTTTTGGGGGTTGTCCGGTCGATGTCGGTGGACACGCCCGGACGTGTCCGCGGACACTTTGGGGGCCGAATTTGCCAACCATGGTTGGAGATACTCTTACTGGCAAATGTTTCTGAATATTAGTTCATGTATTTTGTAACAGAAGTCTATTCTACAACATTTTTTTAGACTACGCATAATATACATAATTTATGATCATCTATCAATAGTATAATCTGACAAATATCTCATAGTTATTTTATTATTATTTTTAGACGATGCAGATAAAGTGTTATGTTGTACAAATATATTATTATTATTGCGGTCAAAATTTAACAAACTTTGCAAACTCTATACTTTGTATTGAAACAACATTGGTTAAAGTAATTGAAAGAATCGAAGAGGTGATGAGAGAACAAATTTTAATATATTCTTAAAAAGTTTAGGGAATTAGAATAATATAGGTTCTTTAAATCATGTAACTCGGTGTGCAACCTATATGAAGACAAGGATACTATCTAGCATACAAGGTAAACAAACATCCGAAACCCTGCCCTTGATCCTCCACCAAAGTAGAGTGTCTTGACATGGAAATGGCGTTTCGGGTCAAGCGTGCAGATGCACCCGTTGTGTAAAACATTTTTTAAAACTTTTTAAAAAGTCAAAATTTTCTAAAAAAGATCGGATATACATCAGCAAATTTTGTGTTAGCCCAAAAGGTTTCGTGGATAAAAGATTTTTTTTGACATGTGCAAAAAAGACAACAAAAATGTCTCGTACAAAGTCATTTTGGAGCGACCGGATTTGTCTTTTTTGCACAAGTCATAAAAATGTCTTTTCTTCACGAAACTTTTTTTTGCTAACAGAAAATGTCTTGAATTATGTCCAAAAAAAATATTTTAATTTTTTGACATTTTGAAAATTGGTTTTGAGCAGTGGGTGCATCTACACCCATGACCCGATATGGATTTCCGGTCTTGATCAACAATATTGTGCCCTTGAAAGCGGCAACCAAACATTTACAAACAACGCTGGGGCAATTTGTACAATTTAATTGGAGGCTCACAACAATATCCCAAAATTCTACACAACAAAGGTTGAACGTTGGAACACCTCTTCCGTTTAGGGCACCAAGACACCCAATAGTAACAACATCCAAAATGGATTAAAAGGAGGGAATCAAATTCCTTCGGTGCAACCCTAGATCTGTACCGCTAAACCCTATTGTTTCAAAAAGTTTGGAGCACTAGGGTGAGAGATCTCAGGAATTTATACTCTTGAATAATGGAGGAGAGAGGAATGAAGTCTTCATGCCCTTGGAGACAAAGGATTTTTTATATGGGTCCCCAACCGTTATGAGCTGAAACCCCAGGATAGTATCTAGCCCATTGGTCGGATTATCTGAGTGCCTGATGATAGAGGCAACATCTCGTTCTTGATATGGGGGTCCAGAGCGATGCACCATGAGGCGTGTATGAAAATTTAACTCCGGACCAACATCCGCGACGGGTCGGATCAGCCGGGCTCTGGATTATCGGGGCCAACATCCAGGCGCGAATCCTGGGGCACCAGGGCGATGTGCCACTGTGCGCTTCTTTTGGTGTGATGGTAAAAAGCTTATTGTATACGAGCTCGATGGGACTCTTGGTTTCGTAGGGAACCCTAAATGATTGGTGTTGCCTTTTGAGCTTCTGGTGATTGTTGACAAGGATTCCGGAAAAGTGTAAGGATCACCTTAAGATCTCGTTATTTGAAGGGCTCTTACTTGGTTTGGAGACCTCAAAGGAGAAGCAAGCAAGATCTATGAGGAATTGTGTGGTCTTCGTCTCCTTCCATTTTGGTTATTCCGTTCCTCCTATTTACTTATTGTTATCTTGTATCGCATCATATAGAATTTCTCACCAAGTTATATTTTGGGGTCACCTATTTTATCAGCAATTATCCCTAAACGAAATTGATTATAATTTGTAGTCGCCTATTCATTTTCCCTGTAAACACCATTTTTTTATCCTTAGCACTTATAAGCAGGAATAAACAAGGCATGCATCTCAAATTCCATTGTATGCGCTAACTCCTTTGGTGAGGATATGGTTCGGTTGGGTGACTGGGTCCCAGGGCAGACAAAGTATTGTGTTTTTGGAACAATCTGCAAGAATGAATGCATGTCCGTAAATTATCCGTAGATTCCGCCGACTGGCAACGTTCAGGGCAAACAAACTATTTCGTATTATAGGATGCATTTGGCAAATCTCTGTGAGCTAGGTGGCCAACTATTGGTGGGTTGAGTAGCGCAATTGGTGTGCATGCATTGGTTGCTTTTCTTTCCTCTCTCTCCTAATTACTCATTAATTGCCTAAATTGGTGCGTATGCATTGGTTGCCTTCCATTTCCTGTCTCACGAAAATTAATTCGGTGGTGGGCTTCCGCTTCTTCCTCTCTCCTAATTTCTCATTAAATGCCTAAATTGCATCTTATTCTTGGGAAAACCTGATTTTGGAATTGCATCATATAAACCGGGATGGAGGCAGTACAATCCGCCACGGTCAAAGAATAAGGAAATATTTTCAAAAAAAAAAGGAAATGGTACCACGGACGCCAGGCAAAAACTTGAGTGTGTGGCAGGAAGTGAGCCCTGGAGCGACACTGTTGTAGTTCTGGAAGGACATCGTTGACGAGATAGATTACAAACTTGTGATTTAGTCAAAGTCCAACTTCGTAAGTTTAGATCAAACCTGTAGAAAAAAATCAACATTCATAATGTAAGCAAAAAAATAGAATTTTCATAAATAGAATTTTATTTTATATGCACTTAGTAACAATATTTTTCTATATATTTGATCAAACTTCATAAAAATTGACTTTAACTATACCAAGAATGCAAGGCAATTAACTACTCCTTAAACCTTGGTCTCGTTCTTGTGTGTTGGGAAAAAGTAGCCAAATTGCAACCGTCTTAAAGACATCGGTCTCGTTCTTTCTTTGTTTTTTTTGCGGGGGACATCGGTCTCGTTCTTGTGTGTAGTTACTTGTAAAGTGGTGGTAGAATGAAAAATTCATATTACTACCTTATTTCTCTTTTTTCATTCCAACCAATCAAACGTTTCTGTTGCTACCCCTAGCTTCACGTTGTCAGCCACCACACATTCAGGAGATATTTCGATTATTCATTGTTCACGACGCAGAGACCCCAAAAGCCAAGTTCAGATACTAATCTGAGGGAATACCATTTTCCGAAACCAAAGAGGAAGACAATGTAACCAGAAAAGCAAGAGGAACAGATGATATTAAGGGAGATACTTGTTCCACGAAGTACTAATGAAGCAGTTCAACAGCGACACAGATAGCACAGAGGCTAAACAGAACTCAACACCCAGACACAAATTTCAAGAACAGGACGCACAGCAACACAGTAAAGATAGGCAGAGGAGTCAACATCCTCTGACGAGCGATGCAGCAGATCAGTAGTCGTCCTCATCCTCACCCTGGCAAAATCGACACTGTTGACTTCTAGCTCAAACTTTAACACAAAATAAACCTCGGCCGAAACTATTCACAGCTTTGATCCTTTTAAGTAGCACCCCACGATCAGGCGCCATACTACACGGGATAGCGCCTCGTGATCAGGCGCCACACATGTTGTCAGCGTGGCGAGCCGGGGCCATGGGGGGCCCAGTCTGGGGGGATAGCGCCTCATGATCAGGCGCTATGGTGCGATCAGGTAGCGCCTGATCACAAGGCGCTACCCTTCTGGTATTACTCAGACGCGACGCGGCCCCGTCCCTAGCCCTAGCTCACTCCTTACCAATCCACCCAAGCAGAAGAACAGAACAATGGCGGCGGCAGCGGTTCTCTCTCCCCCCTCTAATCCTCCACCGTGACGATGGCTAACTGGCATGCCTTGTCTGGTTCCAGCGTGGGCGAGTCCCTCCTCTCGGTAAGCCTTTTTGTAGGATTTAATTTCACTCCTCTTTTTTAGGGTTAGGTTTGAATGCAATTCATCCATTTAGGTCTTGTAATCTTGATATCTTGTACCTATTAGGAGTTGCCCGACCGTGATTGTGCCCCTGATACTTGCGAGGACCCCACTTTCTTCGGAATAGCGCTGGATGCTCCTTCGTTTTGCCGCGTCCACAAGCTCGCCCCTCGGAAGTGTGTTGCATTCGAAAGCTTCGACACTGGCCGGCGTTTCTACATGTGTTCTGTCGAAGATGTAAGTAGAAGGAGCGTCATAACAGATGTTTCTATTGAAAATGGTTTTGTAAAATCGCTAATTTTGTGGTATGTCATCCCTAGGAGGCAAAGAACTGTGGTTTAGTGTCTTGGGTAGATGCCGAATGGCCAGAAGCTGCGAAGAATGCCCTACGAAGACTGTGGGAGATGTATCATGACAGCAACGGTGCTAGAATTGATGAGACGCTTGCGAATGCAAAGCTACTAAAGGAGGTGGCAGATGAGAAGAACAAGATTGAGAAGAAGTACAACTATATGGTAGACGAAGTGAACAAATTCATCAATGACACAAGAATGGAGGCCATAGAGAAAGAGGAAGGACATGATCATATGAAGCAGCAGATGGCGATAACAATTGAACTCTTGCTGAAACAGGTTCTTGAGCTGAAATTGGTGCAGAGAAGACAAGATGGTGTCATGAAAGAGAAGGAGCAGCAGTGGGAGAAAGAAAAGATGGACCTTAAGGACGAGAAGAAAAAGCTAGAGTACCAGTTGTTTGATCTATGGAAGGCAAATAATGCTAACAAGGACAAGATCAAAAGGATGAAGGAAATATGTGATGAGTAGTTGTGTGGAGATTTAGAATTGTGTGGCTAATTGTAGCATTATGGTACTTTGCTAGATGATGTGGTCATGAAGTTGTTGTCGTTATTTCGAACTAAGAAATTTGAAGAAGTTGTTGTTATTATTAAGGCCTTTTTGAATAGGTAGAATTGTTGTATGTTTTCATTATAAATGTATGTTTTGTTCATTGCTGTATACTGCCCTTGCTCTGTAAATTTTTCAAAATTTGCCTAATTATGGTGGGGTAGCGCCTAGTGTCAAGGCGCTATGCTTCTGTTATTTTCTGGACCAGAAACTAACAGAGAGCCCAGCGAGGGAAGCTAGAGGGAAAATCCTAAGTCAATGTGTCACGCCTTACCATGAGGCGCTATACTATCAAGGGTATAGCGCCTCATGGTAAGGCGCGACACATTGACTTAGGTTTTTTCCCCAGCTTCCCTCGCTGGGCTCTCTGGTAGCTTCTGGTCCAGAAAATAACAGAAGCATAGCGCCTTACCCTGAGGCGCTATGCATCCAAAATAGGGAAAATACAGAAAAGTGCCAGCTTTTTGATGGAATGTACAACAATTCAGCAAATATTAAAAACACGCAACAACTTATAAATACACAGAGTTCACAGCAAGTGCATAATAACAACAAGTTCATACAATTTCAAAGTTCAGCACTACATAGCAAAGTCAAAATGTGAAGAAGGTTCAAAATAAAAGGCACATAGTGGAGTCCCGGCGATCATGTCATAGTTCACAAGATGATGAGCACGACATAGCTCTATTGTGTCGAGCTACGTCCATTTCCCTTGTCTTTCCTTTTGGATGTGCACTCCTCTTCCTTCTCGCCCAAGTCATTGACGAGCTTCGTTGTTGCTTTGTTGGGTTGGGACGCTGCCATACCTGGAAACATTATAAACTGAAAATTAGTAAGTCTCCAATATGAATACAATATGCGATCAAAAATTACAATAATGGATAGAAACAATATAAATGCAAGGATAAAATGGAGATACATACGGATACGGCCCAGCTAGATATCCTATCATACTCACGGTCCTACCACCGCCACGGCCTACACCACCACCATGACCTCTATAACCAACATGGCCTCTTGTAAGCCCAAGTTGCCTCCCTCTTTGTTAACTTGGAGCTTGTTGGCTCACTGTTTGTTGCCTTGTAGCTCGTCGTGTAGGAGCTTGTTGCGTACGAGTGTGTTGCGTAGAAGCTTGTTGGGTAGGAGCTTGTTGGGTAGGAGGTTGTTGCGTAGGAGCATGTTGCCTCACACTTTATTGCGTTGGAGCTTGTTGGCTACCTCTTCTTCGAGGAGTTGGAGCTTGTTGGCTATTGTCACCTTGTTGGCTAGGCCCACCATGTTGGCTTGGACCGTGTTGTTGGCTATTTCTTGCTTGGCTACTACCTTGTTGGCTAGGCCCACCATGTTGGCTTGGACCTTGTTGTTGGCTATTTCTTGCTTGGCTACTACCTTGTTGGCTTGTGCTTGCTTCATTTCCCTTGGCTTTCTTCCTTTGGGGGCATTTCCTTATGTTGTGCCCCTCCACATTGCACTTGCCACAACGAGAGTGCACACGAGGCTCTTGGAATTGGTCATTCCGACATTCCCTCCCACCACAGCCCCAACCATCCATGTCGCCCTTAGACGTTTTGTTTTGCGTCTTCCCTTTTTGGTCACCTTCCAAGCCGGATCGGGCCATAGTTGAACTCCATGATACTCCGGCCATTGTGATCGGTCTAGGAATGGGTGAAACCTAGTAGCCCATGTGTTTTTCGTGGTCTCGATAGAGAACTCGGACTCTCTCACGGTGCGCGGGTGATTAACATCCACTTGTCTAGTACGAGCCGCCGTTAGCAAGTGCGAGCAAGCAAGATGAAGCAATTGTGGCCTCCCGCATGTGCACTCACAATCCTTGAGTGATACCTTGAATTTCCCGTGCCTCTGCTCGACTGAGCTCTCTGGAACCTCTCTGGAATCGTTCGGGTCAGAAGGGTAGCGCCTTATGATCAGGCGCTATGTACTAATAGTGTAAAGCCTTGCCATGAGGCGCCACTCTGACTTAGAAAATTTCCCGTGCCTCTGCTCGACTGAGCTCTCTGGAACCTCTCTGGAATCGTTCGGGTCAAAGGGTAGCGCCTTATGATCAGGCGCTATGGTACTAATAGTGTAAAGCCTTGCCATGAGGCGCTATACTATGCACCGTATGGAAACTACAGAAAAGTTTGAAGCAACTACACAGCAATTCAACAACAATTAACAGCAATTAAATATCAAATCTCACAGCACATACACAGCAAGTTCAACACGGTAAATTCACAGCAAGTTCTCCACATTACGACAAGTACGACAAGTTCAACAAGTTCTCCACATTACGACAAGTAAATTCACAGCAAATTCACCGACAAGTTCTCCACATGGCGATACTACAAGTTCAACATTACACTCAGTGCGACAATACGGAAACAAGTACAGTCTCCTACTTCCGGCCACGGGTACGACGGCTAGTCGTGGCTCGACCCCTAGTTGGCATTGTCTTTGCCCTCACCTCCGGCTGCGTCTCTTCCTCGTTCTCCTCATCTTCATCGGAGGACGAGACGTGCCTCATCCTCCTAACCGTCAACTTCCGTCGGCGCTTCTCCGGGATTTGCGGCTCCTTCCCTTTGTTCACGAACTCATCCGGCGTGAACCGAACAAATGCCTCCTCCCGTCGGGTTCTCATCAAGTAGGCGGATCGTTGTTTAACCGCCGTGGCCAACAACATGTCATCTGGAACCTAACAACCAAAAGGAAATATGTGTTACGGTCTTTCCACAATAACAAGAATGGAAAAATGGCCAAAAATGAAATTATGGTGGTATCAAACCTCCGAGGTAGTCTCATAATCTCCCTCATCGTCTAGATCAACCTCGGGGTTAGTCGACGAAGCGGACCTAGACGGCTGCGGCGATTTGTACTCGGGGTCACGACAACCTAGGAGGTTCGCCAACCGGCGTAAGCGTCGGGCTGAGTTCTAAAGGACATTAGAGAAAATGTTAAACTTAGCATTTGTAAGATTGTAGGTCATCTAGTAATCTGCAATATGTTGGTTTGTACCTTCAAAAATCCTCGAAGTGCACTCTCGCTTTGTTCTCCTTCCGGGTTTTCTTCCAACACCGTCTCGCTTTCGTCGGCTTGCTTACTTATCTCCGTGCGCTGCGTGTGAAATAAAATCAACTAGTTATGCAAGAAATATGCGAGGAAGAACCGCTAGAAGAAATTATGCAAGAAGACCGTACCACAAAGTTGATCACGCTAGAAAAAGGGATTTGCTTCCCCCTCCTAACCATCCTGTTGTACTGGCTCTCAGCAACTTCGTCAAACACGGGGGGCTCTTCTAATATCTCCTCGTCATAAGCCGGCTTGCATATGTTCACACGAGTATTCTGAAGAAACCATCGCAAGTAGTTGTTGAAGGCAATTGGACAATGGGGCATCTGCAGGCCCCATCCTTCCTCCCTAGTTTTCTCCAGACATTGCTCGAACTCGATGACGTACTTTGTATGGTACTTGTCCCAATCCTTCACCTTTTTCTGTCTTCTCCGGTCCATCCTGCATTAGAACAAACCAAGGCACTCTTAGTAACAGCTAATAAAATTTTGAGCAAAATCTACTAGTCCATCTATGTTACCTGTGAAGCTGCTTATCCGTGTACCGATACTCAGGTGGATGGGCCTGGAACAACCCGAACTGCCTCATCACGCGTTGTGGCAAGTGGAACTCAACCGCCCAATTGCATATCAACGGGCAGCGCATGAGCCAGAAACGCTTGTCCTTCAAGCACTGCGGGTTCAACGTAAATTCATATAATAGAGGAAAATCGTCCCCGCTGCCATAAGGCTCCCATTCCACCTGTAACATGGCACAACATAATCAATTAGGAGGACCATCAAAATCATGAGGCTAGGGTCATGTAAAGACAAGTGCTTACTTGCTCGGCGGTAAGCACATCGAACTCATTGGTGTATTGCTTGTACATGTATTTAATGTCGCTATAATTATCCGATACCACGTCCCACTTGTAAGCCCAAGTGGGGAGCCGAAGAGGGTTCGGGTCAGCTACGTTCCAATCATTGTGGGTCACCTCTTTCGGTCGTCCAACTGGAAAGTGCTCCCAGCTCCATACCGAAAGTAGAAGCGTACAACCACCAATGCCAACTTTTTCAAGTGTCCTACGACAAGCATCATCCAACTGCATCAAAAATGAAAACACGGTCAAGTTATGACATTCTACAAATGGAGATGTAAATACAAACCAAAAAAGACCAATTCATTACCTGCCGGTACAAGTAGGCAAGTGCAGCAGAACCCCAACTCCACTTCGAGTCCCAGACGGTAAGCGCCTTCAGCCACATCCACTGAGCCGTCACTCCACCACTGTCAGCAAACAAAGTCCTAGAGATAACGTACCACACGTACACGCGGGCATACGTCTGGATCACATCATCATTTGCTCCGGCGGGGCAGTGCGCGAAGTGCGAAACTATCCACGGGTAAGTAGCGCCGGCCGGGACTCTATCTTTGCTCTTGTCCTCGACCTCCTCTGGAGCCATACCAATAAGGGCCTCCATTTGCGCGCCACCCATCGGAATTTGTGCTCATACAAAGAGGCCTCCCGTCGATAGGAAGTCCAAGAATCATGGATACATCCATGAGAGTGGGGGTCATCTCGCCAGTCATTAGGTGAAATGTGTGTGTCTCCGGCCTCCACCGGTCCACAAGGGCGGTGATTGCGGGCGCGTTAAACCTTGGGGTCGAACGGCTCACAAGTTGGATGAAAGGGAGGAGGCCTAGCCTCTCGATGTACGGAGTGTACCGGTCATCGTACGGCATGTCACTCGACGAAGCCCCATGAGACCGAATCTTCAAAGGTGCAAGCTCCTGCAAGTAACACATATGAAATAAAATTTTACAACGTATCCAACATAATTGCAACAAAATAAAATCAAACACATAAAGAAACCAAGATTCATTTTATTACCTCCCCCTTTTCCGCCATCCAATAGGCCCGGTGAGCAACATCATACTCAGCATCGAGTAACCACACCATCCTACATATTACAACATATGTGAGCAATTTTACATACATAAAACGATATCACCTAACTATACAAATAATACTACACATATTTCCTCCACACATGTGTTCTACTGCATACTAATAGATCATACAAGCAAAAACCGAAATGAATTTACACTTGTTTCTACTAAAACCGAAATCATGTGTGCTACAGATTCTACATATTAAAACATGTGTGCTACAGATTCTACAAATCAATTTACACTTGTGTCTACTAAAACCGAAATCACCTAATAGAGGAAAAATCGGTTTCTAAGCAAAAATAGCCTACTAAATTTTTACCAACTAATACTATACATAACCTAATGCTAAAGATCATACAAGCATGCCATGGGTCAACAACAAAATCCAAATCAACTAGATATTAGGGTTGAACCGAAACGTGCACATTGAGGCCAAATGGGGTGATTTTATTGGACAAAAATTGGGGATCGGAGGAGAATACCTGCGGGAAGTATTTGGGGACGAAATCCCCTTGCTTTTTCCTTTAAATCCGAGCGGATTTGGTGAAAGATTAGAGGGGGGAGAGAGAACGCCGCCGCCGCCATTGTCTTCTTGCTTCTGTTGAAAAAGGAGTGAGCTAGGGCTGGGGACGGGGCCGCGTCGTGGCTGAGTAATACCAGAAGGGTAGCGCCTTGTGATCAGGCGCTACCTGATCGCACCATAGCGCCTGATCATGAGGCGCTATCCCCCCAGACTGGGCCCCCCGTGGCCCCGGCTCGCCACGCTGGCAACATGTGTGGCGCCTGATCACGAGGCGCTATCCCGTGTAGTGTGGCGCCTGATCGTGGGGCGCTACTCAAAAGGGTCAAAGCCGTGAAATAGTTTTGGCCGAGGTTCATTTTGTGCTAAAGTTTGAGTTAGAAGTCAACAGTGTCGATTTTGCCCCTCACCCTCCTCATCGTCACCGCCCTCAGAGCCGACCTCCTCGTAGTCCTCCAGGCATAGTTTTAGAAACCGGACCGGCGATCGAACCGGTGAGGGCCTCGGTTCACGGTTCACCGGTTGAACCGCCGGTTCGCTCGGTTCAATTGCCGGTTTATTAAAAATTGAATAGAAAAGAAATATTAATAATCTGCTTAAAGAATAAGTGTATTTATAGTATTTGTGAGCTAGTAGAACACAAGCATCGCACAGGCCAATTGGCCAGCGCATGCTGCGTGCGCGCATGTGAAGCGCGAGCTCGCCAGTTCGATTCCTGGCCTGGACAATTAATTTTTCTCGCGCGAGAAGGTTGCTTCCGGTCGGACCGGCGGCTTGCTGTGCCCAGTTTTCATCCAAAACCGCCGGTCGGACCGCGATCTATTCGGTTTTTCCCGGTTCACCAGCGCGAGCGGTCCAGTGCGCTTAACAAACCGGTGGAGGCTACAGTTCCGGTTTTTTCCGGTTGAACCGCCGGTCCGGTTTTTAAAACTAGGCCTCCAGGGCAGCCAGGTCCTCACGGACCTCAGAGAACTCGCCCTCCTCCATGCCCTGACCGACGTACAGTGAATGAAGGCACGCTTGGCGTACATGAGGTCGAACTTGTGGTCGATGCGGGAGAAGACCTCGACGACGCTGGTGGAGTTGGAGATCATGCAGACCGCCCTCTGCACCTTGGCGAGGTCGCTGCCTGGCACCACGGTGGGCCATGGGCGGCTGGTAGTTGATGCCGCACTTGAAGCCAGTGGGGCACCAGTCCGCGAACTGGATGGTGCGCTTGGTCTTAGAACCTCAGGCCTCAGGGAAGTGGTCAGTGATGAGATCACCTGCAGGCTGCAGACACAAGCAGCACAAGCAACAAACATCAGTTTCAAATCACAGATTGCACAGTAGTAGGACAAGAAGAGTTACAGATGCAGAGCAACGTCGAAGTGTACCCGAGATAGGAGGCGGTTAAGAGCATCTCCACTCGGGGCGACCAAACGGCTACCCAAAGGCCTTTGCGCCGTGCCGGACAATTTTTCGCCACTACTCACGCCGCCCAAACGCGAATTGGGTCCGGCGCGGCCCAGTTTTCGGTCTGGCATGCCCAGCCCACACCCTCATTTTGTGTAGAGCTCGGGCGGCCCCGGACACAATGATGCGCGACATCACCTATCCCTCCGACGCGCGGGCCACGCCTGCCTGTGAGATACAAACTATATCACTCGTCGTTTTCGCGTCTGACAAATCATACCGGCTTTCCTCCTCGCCACGATCTGGAACGCCGCCGCCGGCTCCATCTTCGCCCGAGCACCGTTGGATGTCGGCACCGCCTTTTGCTACCTCTCCCCGGCGCCTCCCCCCTCCCCTTCGCCACACCTTCAGCTAGAGGCGCGCCGGCTATCGACGTCTCCGGCACCAGCGACATCCCGCGACCCGCCCTGCCTGCAAGGTGTTCGGCGGAATCACTGGTACACCTGGTTTTCAAAAGATTTGATGCTACGCCGGCGATCGGGCCATTGATCGATCCCTTTTGCATTGCAGATGGATAGCGACGACGAGTTGATGGCCGCGATGCTGTTGGAAGAACAAGCCGCCATCGCCGGGGAGGAAGATGAGAACATAGCGATCCTGGCATGTCTTCTACAACTTCAAGCCGACGAGGCCGCCGCTGCGGCACCAAAACGAGGAGGCTCGTCGTTTGGGAGGAAGAAGACCAAGCCGAGGCAGCGAATGGAAGGCCATTGCATGCTAGTCTCCGATTACTTTGCCGATAATCCAGTCGCCACCGCTAAGGATTTTCGTCGACGCTTTCGGATGAACCGTGGATTGTTCAACGAGATCGTGCATGTTGTGAGGGAGTATGATCCATGGTTCAAGTTGAAGAAAGACGCCATGGGAATGATTGGTTTCTCATCCATCCAGAAATGCATTGCTGCCATGAGAATGCTTGCATATGGAGCACCTGCAGATGCTGTAGATGACTATCTACGCATGTCAGAGTCCACGGTTATCAAGTCGATGTAAAAGTTCTGCAGGGCGGTGGTTGCTGTGTTTGGCCCACACTATTTGAGAGGACCAAATGAAGAAGAAACAACTCGGATAATAGAGAAGAATGCATCAAGAGGCTTTCCCGGAATGCTTGGAAGCATAGACTGCATGCATTGGAGCTGGAAGAACTGTCCATTTGGTTGGCGAGGATTGTACAAAGGAGGCCACAAAGGGTATTGCAGTGTGGTACTTGAAGTTGTGGCCGGTCATGAACTATGGATTTGGCACGCATTCTTCGGCATGGCAGGATCACACAATGACATCAATGTGTTGCAGCGCTCTCATGTGTTCGCGAAGCTTGTTGAAGGCCATGCTCCACCTGTCAACTATGAGATCAATGGCCACCAATACAACAAAGGGTACTACCTAACTGATGACATCTATCCAAGGTGGGCAACGTTTGTGAAGAGCATCCCAAACCCTCGCATACCCAAAGCTTCTCATTTTGTCGGCGAGCAAGAGAGTGCTAGGAAGGGTGTCGAGCGGGAATTTGGAGTGCTGCAGCAAAGGTTT
Source organism: Poa pratensis (assembly GCA_947311845.1). Lineage (NCBI taxonomy): Eukaryota > Viridiplantae > Streptophyta > Magnoliopsida > Poales > Poaceae > Poa > Poa pratensis. Next base: position 19,883,897 of record CAMZMU010000049.1, read on the forward strand.
GCGATCGTTTGGTACCCTGCTTTGACATGGTCGAACGAACAAATGTGGGAGGTGATGAATGCGTGTGTGATCCTACACAACATGATCATCGAGAGTGAGCGCGATAATCCGGTGCATATCATATGTCATATGACTTTGAGGGTCCTCATGCAGAGGTTGATCACAATGTGCCGGCAGATTTTGCTGATTATCTCTCAATGCATATGGAGATTCGTGATGAAAATACTCATCATGCACTCCAAAGTGATCTAGTGGAGCATTTGTTGGCACGACGGGGCATGGCACCGGCAAACCCGGAAGAGTAAGATGTTTGAGCTGTAATTTTATTTTTAGCTAATGTGAAACTTTAATTTATGTGTTTGAATTGTAAAACATTTGTGTATGTTTGATTTTTACTTGTCAAAATATTTGAATTTAGATAAAAATGCCAATCTGGGAGGCCGGTTTGGGCGCCGCGAGTAGGGAGCGACGACGCCCAAAGCCTGCGACTATTCTGGACGGCGCCCAAACGGAGATGCTCTTAGGTTGGGCGTTTGGGCGGCCATTTCGGCGCCCCGACTGGAGATGCTCTTAGGTTGGTGTAGGTGGGTCTTTCGATGTCCAGAGAGTGCTGCAGATGTCGTAGATGGCCTCATTGTCGAACAGGATGGAGACGTCAGTGTGCTCCAGCAGGGAGTGGGTGGACAACACGCTGTTGTAGGGCTCAACAACAGAGGTGGACACCTAAGGGGACGGGTACACAGTGAAACCAAGCTTGGACTTCTTTCCATAGTCCACCGACAGGCGCTCGAGGAGGAGGGAACCAAGTTCAGACCCAGTTCCAGCACCGACGGCATTGAAGACCAGGAAGCCCTGAAGGCCGGTGCAGTTGTCGGCCAGCTTGCGGATGCAGTTCAGTCAGAGATCCACAATCTCCTTGCCATCGCATTTTTACACCAGCATTTCCATCACAGCGAAGAGTCAAGCATGGGAGACAAAGGGGGCTGATTTCACAATATCCATCCACACCATCAACTACAAACCTAATAATTCAAAACAATGCAGGAGGGCAAGTTGTTATATATTTTGTGGCTTCTCATATATACATATATATTTGTGGCTTCTCATATATACATACACTTACAGGGACTGGAAGCTAGATCAGATTTTAACAGGAATCTAGCATTACACCTAATCATGTTACTGAAAAACTAATCTAAATTAAAATCCAGAATTCATGGGTTGTAGGGAAATGGAAATTTGTTCTGCGACAGCAGAGACGACCCGGAGCGCGACCATGGCGACCTGGGGGTACCTGCTGCCGCCGGCGAGCTGATCTCCCCCGTCCAGCCTCGCTTCGCGCCGCTGCGCCCGGATCTGGCGTCCCCTCCTCGTCCTCTCTCCGTCGTGCCCAGCGGCTCCTCAAGCTCTGCCCTGACGGTCGCGATGCCGTTGTCCCGTGCCCTCATCTGCGCTCGTCAAGCCAACTTAGCTTTTTGGGAGGTGAAAGAGGGGTTGAAGCGGACATGTCGAAATGACAGCATCGAAGATACCTATATACACAGGAACGCTTATTCCGGACTGCGTTCCGGAAAAAGTAGCCTACTTGACAGAAAGGGCGGGCACTCTCGGCTCGGAGGTAGGCACTCTCGTCTTTCAACCCCACCGTCACTTTGAATTTAGTGGGGCACTGTTTACTTACAGCCTTTACGAGTTGCAAGTGAATGGGGCCGGTGCGTGGTGAACAGAAGGGTTCATCAAGCCATTTCTCGCCTTAACCCTAAACTAAATAGGAAGAGGGGTACTTGACTAATAGGGGCAATTGAATTGCGCCTGACTGTGAGGGACCTCTTGATACCTTATGTTCACTTCCTCCCTGGGTGACCTCGAGGTGCCGACTGCATGTGTCCGCGTTGGGTGCCGACGAGCTGGGGAGACCCTACCGCGCCGCTGCCGCTCAGCTCCGCCGCCGGTGCGGTGTCCGACCAGGCCACCTCACGTCCTTCTGAGCTCGCGACGGCGGCCTCGCCTGCGCCGCCTCGCGCCACCGGCGTCCACGACGACGCTCTCGCCGCGGAGGCCCTCGCCTGTCGCAGGTCTAACCCGTCCATCCAGGGCGGATGTCTCGGCCTCGTGCTCACTCTCGCGCAGGGCATGCGACCTCTCGAGATGTGCTGGCCGCCACGGCCCTGGCTCCTGGCTCCGGCTCCACCGCGGGTCCCCCAGCTGCTGGCCTGGATATGTTGCTGCAGCTGCTTTGCTGCCCTTCGGCTCCTCTGTCGGTGCAATCTGTCTCCAAGATGCCCTCGGCCGAGCTGGATGTCAAATCAGCGTCGACTGCCTCAGTCTCCATGCCGCTTCCCTCGCCACCGGCGTCGATCCCTGCTGATCCAGCCGAGCTTAGGTTCGACCTGCCGTGTTGGTAGAGGGCCTTGGGTCCTTGTCTCTAACGCAGGCTGACCTGGACGGCCGGTCTCCACGGAAGTGCCCATTCTTGTTGATGCAGCTTCTTCGAGCTCCGTCGAGGACGACAGTGATGAAGAGTTGGCTCCGTAGATGCGATGGCCTCTGACAAAGATGTTGTTTCCGGCTCGGCTCTCGGTAACGCTGATGTGCGCCATGTTGAGGAGGCACCCGCGGAGCAAGGTTGGGTGCAGGTTTGTCGGGGCGGCCGTCCTGGCCGCGCACCATCGTCTCCGCATTGGGAAGAATGTCTTGACCGTGGTCTCGCTTTCAAGCGTTGGGCTCGTGGGAGGTGTTTTCGGTGCCTCGAGCGTGGCCACCAGGTCAGCACATGTCGAGGGTCCTTCAGATGCATCCGATGTCGTTGTCCTGGTCATCGGGAGCGTTTCTGCCGTGCGTGCTCTCCCGCTGCTCGCTCTCGCTCTCCGGATGATCGGGCTCGTTCTTCGGACGCTCGTTCTCCTTGCCAACACAGTCGTTTGCCGTCCGCTCAACCTCGCCATCCCTCGTCGCCTCAGAGTCTGCCCGAGGTTGCATGCCACTCTTCTTTGTGTCATGCGGTGCAGCCAAGGCCCTCTCCCAGGTGACGGGAGAAGTTCAGTGACTGTCTTTCAGTCCCACTTTTTCTTGCTGCGTTTGGAGCTCTGTCAGCTGGTCGATGACCGCATTGAGGAGGCGTCTCCCTCTTCGTGAAGAGGTGGAAATTCTCTAGTTGTTGTTGGCGGGTGTTGATGGTCGTTTGCAGCCCACGACGGCATGTGGTTCTTATGGCCTGGGGCTTGCCCAGGGGGAGGCTTTGTTTCCGCTTGACTCCGCTGAGCAGAAGTCGTCTGTGATTGAGGAAACACTTCACTTTGGTTGTTTCTCTCCTCGTGGCAGTCCTTGCCCGTCGCCGCAGCTTGTTGCAACGTCCGCCCCTCTGAGCGAGGATAGTGGTGAGATCTTGGCTTCAGAGCTTCAGGAGTCGTGTGGGGATTCATCTTTGGTGCTTCCGACGGAGTTGAGCGCGGTTGAGTTTTGGCGATGGCCTCGCCGCCCTCTGTGGGTAGTGGTGGCGTGTTGGCTCCTAACTCTGAGGCCCTTTTTGCTAAAGAGGTTCGCGGCTTACTCGCCTGTTTAGAGGCGACTAGTCCTGGATATGGCAAGGCTATTGCTTACATCTTGGCAGGGAATGCTTCAGAGGACCTAATCAGAAAGGTGGAGAAATCCATCAAGATGGTTACCATCAGGGGCAAGAGAAGAAAGAGGGGAATAGCAAAACAACCTTCGACAAAGGCGTGATCCTAGAGTTGTTGTCAGTTCCTGGTTGTTATAGGTAGAGAGAGGTTGTTGCTACGGGTGTTGCTAGCCTTAGATGTTGCTCTCGGTGGTTGTGTGGGTTGTGTGGGCTCCTCCATGTGTTGTTGGTGTGTGTTGTATGGTTTTCGCCCGGTTTCTTCCACTAATAAACCGGCACCTTCTTCTTAATTAATAAATAAGGCAAAGCTTTTGCCTTCGTTTAAAAAAAAGAATTCATGGGTTAGTTTGCTCCTTGAGAAAAAGATGATAATTTAACGTAACTGATTGATGTGTGAAAGAATGACTTTAGTGTGAGAAAACCTCAACGGTACGGTACTTGGAGATACTAAGACATATTACTTTATGTTGTCACCATATAGCACGTCCGTAAGGTTATCTTTAGAGCAAAACGTAAGATAGACCAGTGGAACAATCAGGCTTGCATTAATCATCGAGTTTGAATTCTTCGTTTATGCAATAATTAAAAAGATAGCATAAACGTAAGATAAATGATTTTGGCGAAAACTGAATCAATATCAAGAACCTCGTGAGCATGGGTGTTTAGACAACTACTAAACTAAAATATGCATGATGTTTACCTTACTGCAAACCCGACCCTGGTTCCTAAACCGCCCTTCCTACTAGCTAACATCGTGCTTCCTCTAGCGCATCCCGGGCACAGCTAATAGCACTTCCGACCGGTTGCACTACGTGATCCGGGCACTGCAAATCCCTTTTGTTTTAAGGATTTGACCCATCCTAATGACTTTAGTTGGTCGTGGTGAGTCTGGGAATTCTGCAAGAATATCCTGAAAACTCTTTTCCAAATGGTATGGATTCATCAGAAATGAATCACTTACTGGCTTGTTTGGATAAGAGCTTTCACGTTCTTGGTTATCTGCATTTGTTTGCCATATGCAAATGGCACACACAGGTCTGCAAAACAGCAAAAGAAGAACTAATGATTTGCTTACTAAATACTAATTCACAGGGATAATTTTCTTCATCAAAATGGTGATGAGCACCTACCTTCATCCTTTTGGTCTAGGGGTTTTCCTACCAAATTCCTATCATTGACTATGACCTTACTCATCGAAAAATCGAAGTCGCCTTGAAACTGACGAAATAAGCGCAGGTTAGTCGACAAATCCATGAATGCCAAAAAAAACACATAAACATGTACATTCCCACTTGTTCCTTGCACCCACAATGCCCACATACAAATCTGGGGATGTCAAAAAGTTCTCGCCTATCCACTGGATTGAAGTGATTATGAGAACAGGTCCAAGATAAAACCATTTTTCTGTTGTGTAAGCTTCTTCTGCCCCTTGGTCTTCTCATGCTTAAGGCTATAAAAAAATCTATTGTTACCAAAAAAATCCAAATCACTGCAAGCCAAATGATTATATATGTTTGAAGGGATTGATGAGAAGGTGACGTTGTGGACTTTGTGCTACTATGAAACACCAATACACCGACAGGGATATGAATACATGTGATACGGCAATTTGTGCTGGCATCAGAGAAAAATAGCAGTGGCACTAATCATCTTGGCATCAAATGCATAAACAAAAGAAATTGTTGGAAACTGTAAAGCAGCGTCAAAGGCATCACAATGATCCAAATAATACTGCGGCCGGAAAGCAGCTTGCTGCTCAACTGACGGTGGTCGTGGACGAACTTGGATGGGATGAGGACGGGGACTATTAGTGATATCCTAACAGATCTTTCATTTGCATAAAATAATTTTGTTTTGTATAGCGCTTTGGAGAATATGAAATGATGACATTTCCTTTACAATTAAACCCTAAAATGTGGCCCGATATGAATCAAAATGAATACAATTTGTACTAAACTTTTATAGCTCTCTATATCTTATTTTTAGCAGGCTACACTATTACAAGTACAATTTTCTATTACTATTTGTTTTCATACTTTAACCACATAATTGGCAATGTTTCTGAATATTAGTTCGTGTTTTTGTTACAGAATATCAATGAAAGATGTTAAAGTGCATTTTGTAACAAAAGTCTATTCTACAACAATTTTTTAGACTACGCATAATATACATAATTTATGATGATCTATCAACAGTATAATTTGACAAATATCTCATAGTGATTTTTAATGTATGATTAATTAAGCATATTTATAGAAACTTCTAGTGTATATGTTGAAAATTTGATCTATTTTTTTTTTTTGGTCAAAATTTAGCAAACTCAAACTCTACAATATAAGGATTCCGGTCTATTGCAACAAAATCGTTTGTCGCAATACATACCGATTTGTGGCAATTGGTACATATTGCCACGAAACGACTTTCGTTGGCAGCCGTTGCAATTGGACGCATGGTAATAGGTTATCGCCACAAAAAAGCAATTGTCGCAATAAAAGTGTGATATTGCAACAGCCATGTGGAAAGTTGCCACATTTTGTCCATGGCAGCACTCACCTAATGCCACAATTTGGTTTGTAGAGATAGCTTTAATGCAACATTCAAAGAATCGTCGCGACTGATAGTTCGTGGCGATAGACATTTGTGGCAAGAGCCTATGCCAACGACGGTGGTTTCGTGGCGCATACTCTTCGTTGCAATAGTCAATCGTGGCAAGAAACTATGGCAACAAAATTACAATCGTCGTGACAGGAAATTGCGACAATATAATTTTTTTGTGGCGATACTCTATTTCAACAAAATTAGTTTGGTGGTGACAAACAACTATTGCAACTGCCAAAATATTTGTAGCGACAAACTATTGCGACAATTTAAACTTTTCATGGCAATTCTCTATTTCAACAAAAAGTATAGCTATACTTTGTATTGAAACAACATTGGTTAAAGTAATTAAAATAATCGAAGAGGTGAAATTTTTAATATATTCTTAAAAAGTTTAGGGAATTAGAATAATATAGGTTCTCTAAATCGTGTAACTAGGTGTGTAACCTATATGAAGACAAGGATACAAGGTAAAAAAAATCCAAATCAACAAGTAAGTAAGGAGTTTAGAAATAACTACACAATGGCCATGAAAATTTATCCTGAAGTACACTTTCCAAGGGAAGCTAGTCTTCGTTGGAGATATGTCGAACAATGCCTCCAAATAGCCACCGAGTCTCACCTTATTTCCCTTGATCCTCCACCAAAGCGGAGTGTCTTGATCACCTATCTTGTGCCTTGAAAGCAGCAACCAAACATTTACAAACAACGCTGGGCAATTTGTACAACTTAATTGGAGGCTCACAACAATATCCCAAAATTCTACACAACAAAGATTGAACTTCAGAACGCCTCTTCCGTTTAGGGCACCAAGACACCCATCGTAACAACATCCACAATGGATTAAAAGGAGGGAATCAAATTCCTTCGGTGCAACCCTAGATCAGTACCTCTAAACCCTATTGTTTCAAAATGTTTGGAGCACTAGGGTGAGAGATCTGAGAAATTTAAACTCTTGAATAATGGAGGAGAGAGGAATGAATTCTTCGCCGTTGGAGGTTTTTTATATGGGTCCCCAACAGTTATGAGCTGAAACCCCAGGCTAGTATCTAGCCCAGGGGTCAGATTATGTGAGTGTCTGATGATAGAGGCAACATCTGGTTCTTGATATGGGGATCCAGAGCGATGCACCATGAGCCGTGTATGGAAATTGAACTCCGGACCAACATCTGCGACGAGTCAGATCAGCCGGGCTCCGGATTATCAGGGCCAACATCCAGGCGAGAATCCTGGGGCACTAGGGCGAAGTGCCACTGTGCGCTTCTTTTGGTGTGATGGCAAAAAGCTTATTGTATACGAAATCGATGGGACTTCCTCCACGTCCCTCCACTCAATCATGTGAGTAAGCTGGTCTTGTTACTCTTGGTTTTGTGGGAAACCTAAATGATTGGTGTTGCCTTTTGATTTCTGGTGTAGATTGTTTACAAGGATTCTAGAAATGTGTGAGGATCACCTTAAGATATCTCTATTTGAAGGGCTCTTACTTGGTTTGGAGACCTCAACGGAGAAGAAGGCAAGATCTATGAGGAATCGTGTGGGCTTGGTTTGACACGACATCTGCAAGGACAGGAATCCCTCCCAATACTTGGATACATCACCATGTCTTCGTCTCCTTCCATTTTGGTTATTCCGTTCCTCCTATTTTCTTATTGTTATCTTGTATCACATCATATAGGATCTCTCACCAAGTTATATTTTGGGGTCACCTATTTTATCAGCAATTATCCCTAAACAAAATTGATTATAATTTGTAGTCGCCTATTCATTTTCCCTCTAGACACCATTTTTTATCCTTAGCACTTATAAGCAGGAATAAACAAGGCATGCATCTCAAATTCCATTGTATGCACTAACTCCTATGGTGAGGTTATCGTTTAGCTGGGTCCCAGGACAGACAAAGTATTGTGTTTTGGAACAAGCTGTAAGAATGAACGCATGTCTGTAAATATTTTATAGATTCCGCGACAGGCAACGCTAAGGGCAAACAAACTACAATCGTTTAACCGCCACAATCGAAGAATAAGGAAATATTTTCAAAAAAAAAGAATAAGGAAATGGTGCCACAATGCCAGGCAAAAACTTGAGTGTGGCAGGAAGTGAGCCCTGGAGCGACAGTGTTGAGAGCATCTCCACTCGGCACCCAAACAGTCGCCCAAGGGCCTTTGGGGCGTGACGAACCAAAAACGGCGTCCACTCACGGCGCCCAAATGCGATTTGGTCCGGCGCGGCCCATTTTTAGGTCCGGCACACCCAGCCCGCGCCTCCGCTTGGGGAGCCGATAGGCTGCGCCAGACGAAACAGAGCGCGTCGCCACGTCAGTTTCCGACGTGCGGGCCACGCCTGTCAGCGGCACAACGACCTCAATCGACGGTGGTCAAAGCCGCGTGCTGCGTGGCCACGCCTCGTTTTCCCAACCGGTGGCCGCAGTGTTTCCTAGCGTCCCACTGCTCGGCGGCGTCAATGCGGCGTGCCTTTTCGAGGGCAGCGGCGTTAATGCCACCGCCCTCTGGCGACGGCGTCGTTCGCGTCTCGCTCCACGTCGCGCACGGCGTCCTCCTCTTTGCGCTCGGCGACCTCCTCCCGCTCCCGCTCGTCGCCACTTCTCACGCCCAAGCCGGAGCAATAGGTGAAGTCGGAACCGGAGTTGTCGCCGCTCCTCCTCGAGCTCATGGCGGTGCAGGTGGGTAAGGACGATGACGCCATCGCGGAGGCCGTCGTTGCCGCGTCCATCGACGACGTATCGCCGCTCGACAGGCTGGCTGCCTGTGCGTGGTCGGCGTGGGAGCATGCCAAGTCCAAGGGTGTGCCCTACTTCGACCTCACCGGCGACGGGGCCTAGCCGTGTCAAGGAGGAGGACGAAGCAAGGACCAGCGGCGGCGGCGACGACAAGAAGGAGAAAGAGGAGGACGACTACGCCGCCATTAGATTAGGTTTAGATTTAAATTTCATTCAAATCTGTAAAATTTCCTAAAATTTGAATGAAATCCGTCGCATATTTATTTTACAAAAAAAAAATTTGCCGCGACTGTCGAGCGACGGCGCTCGTAGGTACAAGGCCGTCCGGACGGCGCCCAAATGGCCCGTCTGGACGGCCTTTGGGCGGCCATTTGGGCGCCGCGAGTGGAGATGCTCTGAGGCTCTGGAAGGACATCGTTGACGAGATTGATTACAAACTTGTGATTTAGTCAAAGTCCAACTTCGCAAGTTTAGATCAAACCTGTAGAAAAACAATCAACATTCATAATGTAAGCCAAAAAAAAAACTCCCTCTGGTCCTAAAAGAGTGTCGTGAGCAATGCTAATGGTTTGTATGTAACCAACTCATTTCCAGCGACACTTATATAGGCTTGGAGGGAGTAGAATTTTCGTAAATATATATTTGTTTTATATGGAGATATCCCATGGTGTATGCTCTTTGCGGATGATGTGGTGCTAATTGATGATAGTCGGGCGGGGGTTAATAGAAAGTTAGATCTGTGGAGGCGGACTCTAGAATCGAAAGGTTTTAGGCTTAGTAGAACCAAAACTGAGTACATGAGGTGCAGTTTCAGTACTACTAGGCACGAGGAGGAAGAGGTTAGGCTTGATGGACAGGTGGTACCTGAGAAAGACACCTTCCGATATTTGGGGTCTATGCTCCAGAAGGATGGTGATATCGATGAAGATGTGAGTCATCGAATCAAAGCTGGTTGGATGAAGTGGCGCCAAGCTTCTGGCGTCCTCTGTGATAGGAAAGTGCCACAAAAGCTAAAAGGCAAGTTCTATAGGACGGCGATTCGACCTGCGATGTTGTATGGCGCAGAATGTTGGCCGACCAAGAGACGACATATCCAACAGTTAGGTGTAGCGGAGATGCGCATGTTGAGATGGATATGTGGCCACACAAGAAAGGACCGGGTTAGGAATGATGATATACGTGAGAGAGTTGGGGTAGCACCAATTGAAGAGAAGGTTGTCCAACACCGTCTAAGATGGTTTGGTCATATAGAACGTAGGCCTCCGGAAGCGCCATTGCATACCGGACGGATAAAGCGGGATGAGAATGTTAAGAGGGGTCGTGGTAGGCCAAACTTGACATGGGAGGAGTCTGTTAAGAGAGATCTGAAGGATTGGAATATCACCAAAGAACTAGCCATGGATAGGGCTACGTGGAAGTTAGCTATCCATGTGCCAGAACCATGATCTAGTTTCGAGATCTTATGGGTTTCAACTCTAGCCTACCCCAACTTGTTTGGGAAAAAAGGTTTTGTTGTTGTTGTTGTATATATTTGTTTTATATGCATTTAGTAACCATATTTTCTATATATTTGATCAAACTTCATAAAATTTAACTGTAACTATACCAAGAAGCAAGGCTACTCCTTAAACCTTAGTCTCGTTCTCTTGTGTTGGGAAAAAGTAGTCAAATTGCGACTGTCTTGAAAACATCAGTCTCGCTCTCGTGTCTTGTTTTAGTGGTAGATTGAAAAACTCATATTACTATCTTATTTCTATTTTTTCATTCCAACCAATCAAACGTTTCTGTTGCTACCCCTAGCTTCACGTTGTCAGCCACAGCCACCATACATTCAGGTGAACGTTTCTGTTGCTACCCCTAGCTTCACGTTGTCAGCCACAGCCACCATACATTCAGGTGATATTTCGATTACTCGTTGTTCACGACGCAGAGACCCCAAAAGCCAAGTTTTTTTTTAACAGCACCCAAAAGCCAAGTTCAGATACTAATCGGAGGGAATTCCATCTTCCGAAACCAAAGAGCAAGACAATGTTAACCAGAAAAGCAAGAGGAACAGATGATATTAAACGATGATATTAAGCGAGATACTTGTTCCATGAAGTACTAATGAAGCAGTTCAACATTGACACAGAAAGCCCTCAGGCGACACCCAGACACAAGTTTCAAGAACAGGACGCACAGCAACACGGTAAAGATAGGCGGAGGAGTCAACATCCTCTGACGAGCGATGCAGCAGATCAGTAGTCGTCCTCATCCTCGCCCTCCTCATCGTCACCGCCCTCAGCACCGACCTCCTCGTAGTCCTTCTCCAGGGCAGCTAGGTCCTCACGGGCCTCAGAGAACTCACCCTCCTCCATGCCCTCACCGACGTACCAGTGGACGAAGGCACGCTTGGCATACATGAGGTCGAACTTGTGGTCGATGCGGGAGAAGACCTCGACGACGCTGGTGGAGTTGGAGATCATGCAGACCGCCCTCTGCACCTTGGCGAGGTCACCGCCAGGCACCACAGTAGGCGGCTGGTAGTTGATGCCGCACTTGAAGCCAGTGGGGCACCAGTCCACGAACTGGATGGTGCGCTTGGTCTTGATGGTGGCCACGGCCGCGTTCACGTCCTTGGGCACCACATCACCACGGTACATGAGGCAGCAGGCCATGTACTTGCCGTGGCGAGGGTCACACTTGGCCATCATGGACGACGGCTCGAAGGCGCTGTTGGTGATCTCAGACACGGAGAGCTGCTCATGGTAGGCCTTCTCAGCGGAGATGACAGGGGCGTAGGATGAGAGCATGAAGTGGATCCTCGGGTAGGGGACCAGGTTGGTCTGGAACTCAGTCACGTCCACGTTCAGGGCACCATCGAACCTCAGGGAAGTGGTCAGTGATGAGATCACCTGCAAACACAAGCAACAAAAGTTCCAAACATCAGTTTCAAATCACAGATTGCACAGCAGTAGTAGTACAAGACAAGTTCCAGATGCAGATCAACGCCAAAGTGTACCTGAGAGACGAGGCGGTTCAGGTTGGTGTAGGTAGGCCTCTCGATGTCCAGAGAGCGCCTGCAGATGTCGTAGATGGCCTCATTGTCGAGCAGGATGGAGACATCAGTGTGCTCCAACAGAGAGTGGGTGGACAACACGCTGTTGTAGGGCTCAACAACAGAGGTGGACACCTGAGGGGACGGGTACACAGTGAAACCGAGCTTGGACTTCTTTCCATAGTCCACCGACAGGCGCTCAAGGAGGAGCGAACCAAGTCCAGACCCAGTTCCACCACCGACGGCGTTGAAGACCAGGAAGCCCTGGAGGCCAGTGCAGTTGTCGGCCAGCTTGCGGATGCGGTCCAGGCAGAGATCCACAATCTCCTTGCCAACTGCAGAAAATAGAGCAAATCGCACATGAGCAATCAAACATAGGTGAGGGATCAGGAAACGGTATGAAGCAGAGACAGGTTGAGGCAAGCCTACTTGTGTAGTGACCACGGGCGAAGTTGTTGGCTGCGTCCTCCTTGCCGCTGATGAGCTGCTCAGGGTGGAAGAGCTGGCGATAGGCGCTGGTGCGGACCTCATCGATCACAGTGGGCTCGAGATCGACGAAGACAGCACGGGGCACGTACTTGCCTGCTCCAGTCTCGCTGAAGAAGGTGTTGAAGGCGTCATCACCACCTCCAATGGTCTTGTCACCGGAAGTCTGGCCATCAGGCTGCAGAGAACAGAGCAGTGTTTAGATCGATGCAGGGGATAATAGGCATAACAAATCGAAATTAAAACATCCCGTCAGCGTAGTTATTTAATTAGATCTGCAATCAGCGCACTACTGCAACAACATCTCCTAATCAGATCTAAACTACACAGTAAAATCAATAAATAAAGCAGCTCATGTTTTCCAGACGATTCAAATGGATTCAATGAGCAAGGGACGCTACGCGAACATCACAGATCAATCCAAATACAGAACAGATCGAAAACTAATTGCTACATTCCCGAATTAAAAACACTAATCTAAGCAAACCTACCACCGAAAAGCAGAGGGCTTAATCATTTGCAACAACCGAAAACAACCCCTAAAATGAACATCTCATCGTCATGCGAATGATTTAGCCACCTACAATGGAACTCGAACCAAACCAAATATCATGGTTCAGATCGCGCATCAGCTACAGCCTACAATCACGGAACACGAACAGATCTGACAACTAAACCGCAAACATTCTGCACCACAACCCGAATCCCGACTCAGATCCACCGGCCCCGCGACGGGAAACCTCCTCCGACCAATCGACCATTTAGACAACGAACAGAGACATCACTAGACGCGCAGAGATGGGAGGGGGAGGAGCGGGGACGAACCTGGATGCCGTGCTCGAGGCAGTAAAGTTCCCAGCAGGCGTTGCCGACCTGGATGCCGGCCTGCCCGATGTGGATCGAGATGCACTCCCTCATCTTCGACTCGGCGGCGGGGGGAAGGAAGAGCTCGACGAGATCTGGAGGAGGTGTGAAGTGGGGAGTGGGAGCGGGGGACGGATCGAGCCGGCGTTTGTGAAGACGCCGGATGTGTAGTGGCTCCTCCTCTCGGCCCCCTCGGCGCCTTTATAGGCGGGGCGGTGGCGGCCGGGTTAACCTAACGGCCGTTTTGCTCGCCGTTTGGGTCTGGGCCGTGGCGCTGGCCCGCCTCGCCAGCCTGGCTGGGCGCGGGTACGACGGGCGATGGGACACTGACGTGTGGGGTCATGAGTGGGAGTTCGTGGCTGTGGCCCACGTGTCATGGGGTGTGGGTGAGGAGGTTTGGTGTGGCCGTGTGGGAGAGGAGGGGAGGATGGATTGTGCGTCAAGGGAACGTTGGCCCCGGTCGCTCGCCGACGGGATTTCGAAATTTGAAATTCGTAAATGTGCGCCGCGCCGGTCAAGGGAAAAGACGAGGCTTGCCCCTGTGGAAATATCTCGTGCGGTTGAGGCCTGAGGGAGCCCGATGGGCACGGTGGGCCGGGACACAGATCAGGTGACATGCACCTTTTGCATGTCACCGTGTGACATGCGGCCTAAATTCATATTTAAACATTGCGAAAAAATCTGAAAAAAATTATGCATATTCACAACACATATTAAGATAACCTCTAAAAAATGCAGATCAAAATTCGAAACATACATCGAGAACCAAAAAGAGAAATCTGTCATGAATAGTTCCCGAATGGTTCTCTGTAGACTATTCACATCTGAGTTTCTCTTTTTTGTTTCTCGATGTATGTTTCGAATTTTGATCTGCATTTTTTAGGGATTATCTTAATATGTGCTGTGAATATGCATTATTTTTTTCAGATTTTTTCGCAATGTTTAAATTTGAATTTAGGCCGCATGTCACCTGATCTGTGTCCGGTGGGCCGCCCATCAATGGTCCAGCGGTGGCCACCCACTTGTTCGCTGGAACGCACAGCAAACATATGACACCACGATTCTTCACACAATCACAGGATACGCTCGACACAATTTCCTGATGGAAAGTCATGGTATGGTTCCTCTAAAAATGAGAAATTGACAGAAAAACTACGACATTTGGACTCAGTTGTCACTTAACTACGATAATTGGAGTAAATGTCACATGACTACAATCTCAGGGGCATGACCGTGACACAAAACACTAATTTCTCGATTTGCTGGGCTTAACCTGTTTTCTGGTAGGTGGGCTCCCTTGTCAGGTCCGACGTGGCGATTTGGTCCTACATGTCGGGTCTATCTGGCCATTTTCTAACTAATCGGGCCCACCTGTGAGTCTACATGGCAAAAATTAGAAAAAAGAAAAGAGGAAAGTCAGCGTTCCTTTTTTTTGCCTCACCGGAGATTCCGTCCCCAACCACCGCCCCCAATTCCCACCGCCACCGCTTCTCCTTCCCCTTCGTCGGCAGCACGCGCCACACACGCACAGCGGGTCCCGACGCCGAAGACCACCGGCCATGGCGCAACAGCGCCGCCTCCGGCCCAGGCAGCTCCTCCTCTGCCTCGGATCCCCTCGCGCCAGTGACGCCGCCGCCACCGCTGACCTCGGCCTCCGCCTCGTCCATGTCGACGGCCTCCTTTCCCTGCGCCTCTCCGCCTGCGTGGCCCCGCGCTGCAGCTAGCGGTCGTTCGCGCCCCCGTGCGCGCCGTGTACGAACGCGTCGCTGTTGTCCCCGTCCACCTCGCCCCGCACGCCTCCGACCATGCCTCGCACGCCACGGCACGAAACCGCCGGGGCCAGAGACGAGGACGAACTCAGGGAGCCCCTGCCGGGAGTCGTCGGAGTCGTACTTCACGGCGACCACGATGGGCGCCGTGCCGAGGAGCACGCCGCGGTACACCTTGCCGAAGCCGCCGCGGCGGAGGAGCTCGCGGTCGCGGAACCCCCCGCGTCGACGCGGGCCTAGGGTGCTGCCACGACCTGGAGGCCTACCTGCACCTGCTGGACGGGTTCACTAAAAGGACAAGGATGTCGCCTAGAGGGGGGTGAATAGGCGATTTAAAACTTTTCCGGTTTAGGCTTGATAATTGCGGAATAAAACTAGGTGTTTAAATTAACAAGCCAACAATCTAAATATACTAGGTTCACCTATTGCACCAACAACTTATGCTAAGCAAGACAAGTAACAAGGTGATAGTAAGATATAGACTTCAAGCACGAAGGCTATCATAATGTAAATTGCATAAGTAAAGAGTTCGGTATAGAAATAACCGAGTCACGCGGAGACGATGATGTATTTCCGAGTTCCTCGTTTTTAGGGAGTACGTCTCGTTGGAGGGTTTTGAGTTTCAAACTCAAGACGCCACAAATGGCCTCACCCTATTCTCCGATGAACCTCTCATAAAAGCTCGGTTCACCTTCCACTATTGATTTCCTTTTGGTCGAAAATCGAGTCCCTTACAACAATCTTGAGGCACAACCCACAAAAGGATTGGGAGCTCCCAAGTGGCCACAAAAGGCCTCAACCGCCACAAAAGGCGTCTAGGGTCTAAAGACCCAAGAGTAACAAGCTCACGAACTTTCACTTCCACGAATCCTCGTGGAGAGCACAGACCGATGCACAAAAGCAATGGCAAGAACACAAGAAGTGCTCAAGTCATTCACTCTCAAATCCCACCAAAATCAACTAATGCTTATGGGGGGAGAAGAGAGAAAGAACAAATAAGAGAACCACACAAGAACTCTAAGATCTAGATCCACTAGGTTCCCCTCACTTAGGGGAGAGATGGATTGGTGGAGATATAGATCTAGATCTCCTCTCTCAAATCTCTCAAAGATATGCAAGAATCATTGGAGGAATTGAGAGAGAGGCAAGCTTTACAAGGTCAACAATGGAGGTGAGAGAGGGGGAATTTCGTGCTTGGAAGAGCTGGGTGCAATGGGGAAGAAGGGGGCCTTTTTATAGGTCCCCTGAAAAAGAGCCGTTGGAGGAAAAATAACACCGGAGACTCCGGTCCAGGAGGGCCGGAGACTCCGGCCTGGGCGGAGACTCCGCACCCCGAGAGGGCGGAGACTCCGGCCCCAACCGGAGACTTCGGGGTCACTCCGGACCAACTCCGGACCGAAGGCAGAGAGCGCCGACCGGTGGAGTTCTTCGCTCCAAAACTTGATGGGTCGGAGACTCCGGCCCCTGAGCACCCCTGAGGCCGGAGACTCTGGCCTAGGCAAAACAGCAGCAAAACAGCAAAACCTGAAATGCAATAACTTTCTCGTTCGAACTCCAAATCAGCCGAAACCAATTTTGTTGGAAAGGTAACGACAAGAGCTTTTTTGAACCATTGGGGAAGAAACCCCCTTAAATAGGTCCCCTAAAAAATCTGCCCGTTGGGCAGTGCAGGGAGGCCGGCCTCACGCGCTGCCCTGCGGCCCAGAGGGCCCGGCTGGCCTGGCCGGCTCCCAGGCCGGGCGTGTCGGCTGGCCACCTGGCAGAGGCGCCCGGCCTAGGAGCCGGCCAGGCCAGCCTGGGGGCTGGCCACCCAGAACCCGAAAATGAAACACCCATAACTTTTGCGAGAAAACTCCAAATGGGATGAAACCAATTTTGGTGGAAATATTAAGAACCATAAATAGAGTTTAAGTTGACACAAATGAGAAGGTGTGGAACTTTCCTCACGGATAAACCGATAATATTTCCAACACGAAAACGCAACAAGTTTTCTGGACATTTACGCAACAAGTTTTCCCAACAAAAACCGTTTTCGAAGAACTTGGGCTTGTCATGAAGATCACGACAAGCACCAAAACCCAACTAGGAGAAAAACCAAATAAGAACCAACAAAGATGATGATGCCAAGTATGCAAAGGTTTGAGCTCTCCACAAAGATGCGATCAAGTTACTCACTTGAGAGCCCCTCTTGATAGTACGCCGTCTATCCTATAACCCGGTCTCCCACTAACACCATGAGACCGGTAAAATAGAAACCCTATCAAGATCATACCTTTGCCTTGCGCATTCCACTTGAGCTAGATGATGACGATCTTGATCTCTTCAAGTGGAACACCTTTCTTGATTGCGCTTTGCTTGGTGAAGACTCACATATCGCTCCCCCATACACTAATATGGGAGAGCCTCTATAACGCACATCTTCACTTGACCAATATCTCCAAATGGGTGACAAGCTTCAAGCATAGGATTTTTTTGAAATGCTTCTCTTGAACTTGCACTTCAACTTCTTCTCTTAATATATATGATGACTTGATATTGCTTTGGTCATCACTTTATCTTCTTCTTTCAAACTTGATACCAACACATGGTGTTCAAGCATTGCCAATGGACAAGCCCTACAAGGATAACTCAATGCAACCATTAGTCCATAGAAATTGTCATTAATTAGCAAAACCACACATGAGGGCTCATGCACTTTCAGCCCGGCCCTCCCGCCCTCGCCGCCGGGTCGGATCCTTTCGCACAAGAATCAAGGTACTTCACTCCCCAGGCTCCCGCGTGGTACAACCTAGTGCCCCCCATCTGGTACCACGCCACGCCTCCATCTCCGCCCGACGGGCATGACCTTTTCCCTAAGGCGCCTCCCGACGTCTACCATCCCGAGATGCCCGTGGCGTATGCAGCGTCCCTTGACGCAGAAATCGCGAGGTAAATTCCAGTTTTCGTTGCAGCGTTTCTATTTCACTTGTTTCTATTTCTTAGTATTATTTTCCCCGTTGTTTGTAGTATCGAGGCAAAAATTGAGATCCTTGATGACCCAATAGATGAGAGACTTGCTGTGCTATCTACGAAAGAAGTAATGGACATGTATGAGGCAATGTTCAAGGATTACAAGGACCAAAATTTGGATACATTTAATTTGTGTCGTCGATTAAATGCTAGGGGATTACAACTCTATGAGATGATGCTAGATATCCTCAGATTGCAGGACAAGATCATGACCTGTGATGCAAGTTCGTTGGATGAGCAGACTCGACAACGCTTGGCATCTCTGAGAAGTCATGTTATGGGAAATGTTGTGTCACTTCGCGGAGATTGAGCGGTTTCCTTTGCTTGATTTAGTACTAGAGTCGATGAACTGAACGTCTGTGTCTGAACTATTTAGAATTCTGAACTTTATGTAGTACTTGAGTCGATGAACTGAATGTATGTTCTGAACTATGTCAAAATCTGAACTCCGTAGATTCTGAACTTTTTTTACGGTTTCGCGGATTTTTCCAGAACAGATTCTGTAATGAGGAATATTCCATTTTAGAGTACTCTCTCCGTCCAAAAATAAGTGTCTCAAGTTAATGTTTACGGTATCTATTCTGCACGGCCACTTTTTGCCCCTTAAAATCGTTTTATGGTTTACCGTATACGAGTTTTACTGGTCGGAAATTTACAGGATCTAAGGTTTAAATTTTTTTACAGGATCTGATGGAGATGCTCCTAGCGAGTAGCAGTGGCGGAGAAAAGAGATGAGCTTCCCGGGGACGGGGCGCCACCGCCTCCCGATCCCCCCGCCCCCTCCACGCCACAGCCCACCGGATAACGCTCCGGCGCAACCTTCCAAAATCCCCCACTCCCCCACCACTAAACCCCCGCACGCCCAAATCAACAGCACACACACCGAATCCTCGTTCGTCTCCGCCCGTCCGCCGCCGCCGCCATGCACCCCGACGCCAGCTCCCCCTCGCACCGCATCGCCCGCGTCGCCGCGCACCTCAACCCGCCACGCCCGCAGGTGCGCCCCGGCCGATTCCTCAACCCTCACCGCCGCTGCTGGTATGATTGCGTCTGCGTGAGATGTGACCGACCGACCCTGTATGTGCCTGCAGATGGAGGAGGTGGCGGGATCCGCGCTCCGGCCCCAGGCGTGCCGGGCCAAGGGCGGCGCGCCGGGGTTCAAGGTGGCCGTGGTTGGCGCGGCGGGCGGGATCGGCCAGTCGCTCTCGCTGCTCATGAAGATGAACCCGCTCGTCTCCGTGCTCCACCTCTACGACGTCGTCAACACGCCCGGGGTCACCGCCGACGTCAGCCACATGGACACCAGCGCCGTGGTACGTAAAATAACCTACTCCCTGATGTCCTACACTGTAATCCAATCAACAGCCAGCAACGATATTTGTGATCTGAGCATTTCAGCACGCATCCATCTGGTTGGTGGCTTGCCTCGTTAGCCTACGACTACGAGTAGCTGGTGTGTTTCGATGCTGCTGCCTCCGACGGATATTATGTACCAGTGATGTGAGCGTTTCAGTATCGATCTGGTTGGTGGCTTGCCTCGTTAGCCTACGAGTAGCTGATGCTGCTGCCTCCGCTTGTGGTGACATCTGATAGGGGATTCTTATTCTGAACCGTTTGGCACGCTCCCTACCTAAACTGTGACCGATTGGGGCATGATTGTAGTAGGTTCAGTAGGCTGGAAATGTTAAACAATGGCCTTTCTCAATCATCTGATGTTATGGCGCACCAGAAAATTTGACATGTTAGTGGTTTCTTATTGTGGGATCGGCCTCCCGAAATATCTCAAGCCGTGACAACATCTTGTCTTGTGTTAAAAAGGCACCTGTTATTTTTCAGAAAACGTCTTTTCTTGTACATCACGTACTTTACTGGTTTCTTCTTGTGTGGTTGGCCTAGTAAAGTTCCCAAAATGTCTTTGAAACCTTGACAACGCCTTGTCTTTTATTCAGTTCGTGTATGACATGATAACTGTGGTCCAAGCTTTGTTGTTGTCTTATTGACTATTGAGACACTGAAAGAAACGTTAAAGAACATATAAATTAGCTTCAAGTTGAAGGAAAAAAGATAATGGAAGTGATCATCTCTCGAGTTTTTGTGTGCATGTGCAGCTAATATTTGCGGCCAGCATATTCAAATTATCAAATAGATAAATTTATTCTGTCTCCACTATGGATATTCATGCGGACTAACTTTGAAAAATATTCTTTTCAGGTACGGGCTTCATTGGTCAACAACAGCTTGAGGCAGCACTTACAGGAATGGATCTTGTCATCATCCCTGCTGGCCTCCCAAGAAAACCGGGAATGACAAGGGATGATTTATTCAACAAAAATGCTGGGATCGTCCGCTCAATTTGCGAGGGCGTTGCCAAGAGCTGTCCTAATGCAATAGTGAATTTGATCAGCAACCCTGTGAACTCAACCGTCCCCATTGCGGCAGAAGTTTTCAAGAGAGCTGGAACTTACTGTCCCAAACGTCTCCTCGGAGTGACAACGCTTGATGTAGCGAGAGCTAACACCTTTGTGGTATGTAGCCTAAGGAAATTCTATCTTCAATGTCTTCTCTGAAACAGCTTTACATACTCTTGTACAGCATCGTGTAACTTTTCATCTTTGATGACTCTTGGTGATTTACTTTTCGTCTTTGCTGCTTTTTGCAGGCTGAAGTGCTTGGAGTTGATCCAAGGAAGTCAGTGTTCCAGTTGTTGGCGGGCATGCAGGCATCACTATATTGCCCCTCCTGTCCCAGGTATCGTATGGTGATGACATCACATTGGAGATGTTAATATTTCCCACTAAGACAAATTATTTTAATTATGAATAGTAGCTGTTAATTTGAAACCCATCTCTACGCAGGTAAGCCCCCCATGCTCATTCACTCCAGATGAAATCAGCTATTTGACCAACCGCATACAGAATGGAGGTACAGAAGTTGTTGAGGTATGATGCTGTTTACATTTACTGACTGAAGCTAACATTCGGTTATGTTTTTTCCTTAATTGATCAGCGAAGTTCTATTTTTTTTTGTGGCTAATGGCTGTGCATATCCGACTGATAAATGTGAGATACTAGAAAAAACAAAGCACATCTAATTCACAAATCTTATGGTAATGCTGTTTTTGTGGGGAAATATTTATTTTGGCGCAAAACCATTTTTCAATGGCATCTGCACTTCTTAATAAACGAAGGCATCATGTGCGTCATGTCATTGAAAACCCAAAACGGTGCATAAAAGTGCATAATTAGCTGCTGGATCTCCAGCCCATGATTACATTTGAGAGCAAATAAATGTATCGGAGCAAGACAAAAGAAGGCCCAAGAAATTTGGCCACCAATCATACATCCCAATGGTACCATGCATATTATATATATCATTTAAAAACAATGTCTCTATGTCAAGTTCTACTCCTTCAGTCAGCAAATGGATTGTTTCAACCTTTTTTTTGACAAATAATGGTGTTTCAACCTAACACACTTGTTGGAGTAAACATGCACAAAAAATCCAGACAGCAATGCCACATCTCAACATGTTTTCTGAAGTAGAATTGCTTAAAGACTGGCATGACCGACCATGGTTGTGCTGTGGGGATTAGCTGTTATTCCATCCTTGGCATAGTGAGATCTATGGGCTAGTAGACCGAGCTACCAGGAATTAGGTTTAGTAGTTCCTAAAGTTGGCAGGCCAAGTTACCAGGAATCTCAGGAAGAAAAGTTAGGATGAATGACAGTAGATTCTGAGTGGATAAACAAATGCCATGAAATGAAAGACATGCCCTCGGTTAAGCACGGACGAAATTTCTGTAGCGCGTAATCATGTGTGCATAGATTTTGTTTCATGTCCTTTTGGTTGTCTATATCTGAATCATTCTCAGTTCCAGATTGAGTTTTCTTTTCTTTTCCCACTTGAGTTCATATCCTCTTTTCGCTTATGATTTCAGGCAAAGGCTGGAGCAGGCTCTGCAACTTTGTCAATGGTAGGTTATGCTGCCTTACTTCGCGTGATTA
This sequence comes from Poa pratensis, assembly GCA_947311845.1. Taxonomy (NCBI): domain Eukaryota; kingdom Viridiplantae; phylum Streptophyta; class Magnoliopsida; order Poales; family Poaceae; genus Poa; species Poa pratensis. The sequence goes on from CAMZMU010000049.1 coordinate 19,906,020, forward strand.
GTGCCTGAGTCAAATACTCAATACTAACTTGAAAGAAACACCTCAGGCTTTTGCTGCTGCAAAATTTGCTGACGCATGCTTGCGTGGAATGCGTGGTGATGCTGGCATTGTGGAATGTTCGTACGTTGCATCTGAGGTATTGTTAGTTACACAAAATCTCAACCCTTCTCATTCGCAACACTTAGCCTGATGATTAGTACCCTTTTTGTCTTGCATTATTAGGTGACAGAGCTGCCGTTCTTTGCGACGAAAGTGAGGTTAGGCCGTGGCGGTGCTGAGGAGATCCTCCCTCTTGGGCCACTAAATGACTTTGAGAGGTACCTTGGCTCTACTTGATTAGTCCTCTCATACATAGTTTCTTGTCTGCAAATCGTTACACATGGCTCTCTTTCCCACAAAAAGTAACCGCTTCCCCTAACGTCTGCTTGCAGAGCCGGCCTGGAGAAGGCAAAGAAGGAGCTGAGCGAGAGCATCCAGAAGGGCGTGGCGTTCATGAACAAGTGAGATCATACGAACGGGATAGCCGGCGACCTATACATACGTGATGGAAAAACTAAAGAAAGAGTGTGATACAGTGCTCATATATACATGTAAAATCTCTCCTGCCTGTTAAGACAATAGTCATCAATCAAAAGGTAAAATACCCTTTAGCTGAACGAAGCCTTTTTTTTTCCATCGTGGAGTAAAATCATTTACTAGACAACAGCAACCTGATGTGGATAGCTGGGTTGAACATGGCAGAGTTACAGCATCAGGCCGCTGCTATGTCTGCCTTTTTTTTTCTCTTGTCTGCGAGCGATCGACATTGTTGGGCTGTGACCGTGTGAACTGCGACAGTGGAAATGGTCTTTCAGGTTGTTGCAGCTTGGAGCGAAGCACCCGTGATCCGGTACGTACCACGGGCCACTGTGGGCTGGCGCTCGACACTGCACAGTTTGCGCAGTGATCTTGCAATACAGGCTTGTACTACATGATTGAGCCCAACTTCACTTTCTTTTTTGCTGGTAGAATTGCCTCGCTCTCTTAACGTGCGTGCGTGTATATGTATGTGACGCTGTCAAACAGTGTCCTCACTCTCCAACAGCACTTAAGAACTTCTTCAGTCTTCTGATGGGCTTATCTGCGCTGCTGATCCTGCGCCCCACTCCCCCAGTCACACCCATATCTCATTCAGGGCACGGCATGGAACCATAGGGATGGAGCTCAGACTCCAAAACACTCACCCCCTTCCCTGACCATTTCGCCATTTCCTATCAGCTCAAATAGTTCAGAATGGTTACAATGTCAGATCAATAGTTGGAGACGTGTCGATGGTCCAGTCCAGGCGGAGCAAGGAAAGAAGAGCCCGGTACCAAGGTACAGTACATGATTGCATCCGAAAAAGAAGGGAAGGCGAGCTGCCTTGATTTTCCGTTGTAAGCAGTACATGGCAGGATGGAGAACGCTGCACAATACCATCTGTAGCATTCCTTTGCATATTTGCATCTCCTTTTGGTGGTGCTACTTCACTGTACTGCATCCAGTGTTAGGGTTGGCAGGTTCGTGCACTTTGCCTGATCATAGCTTCCACTTGAACGTGTCTGATCAGATCTTTCCTTCCACTTGCATTGAGTATTCCTAGCTATGCCAGCCTTCATTTTACCTAGCTAGCACTCCTCCCTTCATCTCAGACTGCTGCCCAAGTTCTTCAACGGAAACAATGTTATGCTCTGCAGATCGCGTGCCAACTTCTCAGTCTAAAACATGTTAAACACATAATACACATTAGTATTGTTTCAAATAAGAAATGCACATTAGTATTGCTCCTCTTGATGACATGATATTTAACTTCGGCGTGAGTCTGACGAATGACGCCTCCATCTCAGGCCTCCGCTCCCCGGCGGCAACCACTCATGGTCGGTCCGCTTCAGCCTTCGGTTCAGTACTTGAGCGTGGTGCTCGCCGCTGTGCCGGCGACAGGAACTGGACCTTCTTTACGCGCGTGCCGAATCATCAGCAGGACGCACGCACGGAGCTGCAGCCTGCGGAGAGCTGACACCGCCGGGCCGGATAGCGCCGTCAGATCGATCGACCGGAGCACCAACGGGCCCGTGCTGCACTGCACACGAACACGAACACGAACGGGAACAATGGCCGGCGAGCGTGCCGTCCTTCACTGCGCGCGGGAGGGACGAACGGTCACTGTGCTGCATCCAGCACTGTTGCTGCTACACTCCGGAGTCCAGAGCAGGCAGCCGTGCCGTGTCGCCTTCAGAGAAAAGAAGGTCTGCCTCCTGCACCGCATACAACCGACGTTGAAGACGTCCGTCCTCGGCTCCGGCCGCCCGTCTCGGCTTCTCGCTGGAGCTGGACCATGCTTGCACCGGAAACGCAGGTTCACTTTATCGATCTGATGATCTACCAACCGACAAAGGATATTTTAATATGGGACTGTCTATTTGTCAGCTAGCTGATTTCAATTTGGTGCACAGACAGATTTCTTGTCGAATCATACGTTGGCACCTGGACATGAGGACCCGCAAGCGAAACCATCAGAAAATGTTGCGTGGAACGACCGTTTGGCCCGTGGACAATTTTTGGTGTTTAACGGGTTGTTGGATTTTCAGCCCGACTTGGGCCCAAAACAAGAAACCTGAACGTATAGAAAAAAACAGCACAATCTCGAAGGAGATCAACAAGTCATTCTAAACTGTGCTTTATCTTCTCACTCTCAGTTGCGGGCTTTCTCAACTCCTGCACTTTTTCGTCAAATTTGCTGTTCGGCATAGCTGGGATCAGGGGGCAGCCGGGCAGGTGTATCACCTGCTGCCTCGAAAGAAGGGGGCAAAAACAAGGAGACACAGAGGGGAGAAAATCCACGACAAATGGAAGATCAGGAATAGAAATGAAAATATCTGACGCGAGACAGGCTGACCTGGGCAGAAACAAGTAATCCACACGTAAGGTAAAATTTTCTGAACAAATCTGCATGTATGAAAAAAAAATCCTTCAGAGTTCTTCATGGTTCATTCCCTCCTTTAAAAGCCTTGCAGACAAAATCGATGCCACATCTCTCTCTGCTTGATTAGCTGATACAGATAGTAGATGTAGTATGCAGGGAAAAATCTGAGAAAAAACACGAAGTAGAGAAAGAAAAATCACATACAGGCACTCAGAAAAGGATTCACATCAACTTAGACATAGACAGATTGAGTTTGATGACATAGCTTACAGTTTCATAACACTCAGCATTCTTCCCGAGTTTGCGTAGGATGGATACCATCATAAAATATATAGAGTTCGCATTTCCTAGTACGTTACGACATAGCGTGTTCTAGTATTACCCCAACGATAACTGCCTTACAAAGACCTCAGCCCCCTATATTTAAGGTCAAAAGAACATCAAATGGGATCATCAGAAAGTCGCCGCCATCCTTGTCGAAGAGGATCAGCACATCAAGCCCATGTCCCAGTTCATTCTCATCAGTGAAAAATGACCATCCATCCATGAAACAAAACCTTCCGTCTTTGCACGTGTAGTCTGATGATTCCCTCCTATTGTTACAAGAATGACATTACTGAGATGAACAATGAAAATAACATAATATAACATAATAATAATAATGAGAATACTTGACTAAACAGACAGTGCAAACAATAACCGAGAATGCAATGCAAACGTTGTTCTATGGTTTGGCAATGCAAACTGAAAATCAACTAATATTACCGAGAAACATAAGAATGATAGTGTGACTAAATATACTCAGTAAATAAAATGTATGCACGAATATGATAGAGAGAGATGGAGAGATGTCTAGAGAAAGAGAGATATTTTCCTGAATAAGATAGAGACAAAGAAAAACATATAGAGAGAGATGCCTGCAAATCTGAGAGAGAGAGAGAGAGAGATTTTTTTTTGAATAAGGGAGTCACAAAGGAAAACGGATAGAGAGAGATGCCTGCAAATCTGAGAGAGAGAGAGAGAGACAGAGACAGAGAGACTAACTATTATCTAGAGAAAGAGAGAGAGCCTGAATCTAGAGAGAGAGACAGAAAAACTAAATTTTATCTAGAGAAAGACAGAGACAGAGATACATAGAAAGAGAGATGCCTGAATCTAGAGAGAGACTGAATTTAAAGATAGAGAGAGAGAGACTGATAGAGATGAGAGATAGAGAGAACTGAATATACTGAAAGTTAGATAGAGATAGAGAGAGAGCATGAATCTACGCAGAGAGAGAGAGACTAGGCACACACACAGAGAGACAGACAGAGAGAGAAGCCTGAATCTAGACACAGAGAAGACTCAATCCCGGCAGAGAAAGAGAGATAGATAGAGAAATATAGAGAGAGAAAGCTGAATCTAGGTAGACAAAGAGAGAAGAGAGAATCTAGGCTGAGAGAGAGAAACCTCAATCTAGGCAGGTAAAATTAATTTTAAACAATAAATTAATTTTAAATTCAAAAAATATTTTAATGGTTTATATCAACTTCATTCTTCATGCTGCATTCCAAAAAACCGAAAGTAATAATGATTTATTTCCACAGGATGATGACGCTACGACAAACCAAAAGAAAGATAAAAATGCCAACACATTCAGCTTTGATGGTTTTGTTCTTCCAGGTATGTAATGACATAATATTACATATATAACAAGTTTATTAAAAAAAGACTACTAATGATACGATTTCGATGCAGCACCAAGATTTTACATACACGTGACTACTACAGGGGAGTTTCGACACACGATCAACATCGAAAAACTACAACTCTTCAATGAAGGTTGGTATTTTTAAACCTTGTTCAACCTGAAAAGATATATATAAAAACTTCAAGATATACTGACCTTGGTTTCTGGATGCAGGTTGGAGAATTAGGAGGAAGTCAAGGATCTTCAAGTTTCATATGGCAGAATGGTGCCGCAATCTATGAGAAAGGAACACAGGTATTCATAATGGTGAAAACTAAGACGAAAAATCGAAGTTGACAAAAAAAACTATTTATGTAGAGGGTAACAAATACTGAGACAAGCTATTTTGCAGGATATTCAGAAATTAACTACTACAGGGAATTGCAGTGGACCACCCTCTTCATATTTTGAAGTTGCGGCAACTGTGGGAGCGCGGAAAAAGGTCATGACGAAACAAATGAGTTTCTTGATGACAATGATCCATGGGCAAACAACTTATTTCAAGACATAGAACATGATAAGCTGTGTGTTATCTGATGTTAATTCAATAAATTAAAACAAAAAATCAAAACGGAAAGAATGATGTATACTACAATGCCTATTTACAGGAATGTGATAGACATGAAGCAGTTCAGGATGAAGGACTAAGCCAGCAAGACTTCAACTGTGACAAGCAGACTCAAACCAGTTCAAGACACGACAGCCAAATCATCTACTGCAATCTGAATACACGTATGTCTCACCACCCTGAAACAACTACTGCAATCAGTACACAGAACACTGACCAGAGAGTTCCTTGCGTGTGGAGATTGGATGCCCTACAAAGAACTTGGTGCCCCATGGGGAAATTGAGCTAACAACAAGCTCACAAACAGGAACACAAAACACTGACCAAAGAGTTCCTTGCGTGTGGAGATTGGATGCTCTACAATGAACTTGGTGCCCCATGGATGAAATTGAGTAACAAGAAGCTCACAACACAAACGAGAATACAAACACAACTACAAACAACTCCACAAACGGGGTTCCACAACGACACCCTGGTTTGAGCGCGTGAATACAGAACACCCAAAAGCGAACACAGCTAAAATTCATATACCCCAAATTCATTCCCCAAGCTGCAGCAAACGCTCCATGCCGCGAAGATGGCAGATCGCTCGTCACCTACTGATGAAGTGCTGCGCGAGTTCAGAACAAAATCGACACTGGCGACGAAATCTGAGAAATTCCTAGGCCTACGCCCTACCTAACAGTGGCACAACGAACAAACTCCTCGAAATACAACATAATAGAATGAGAAAACAGCTCGCTCGCCACCGCGGGTGAGGGACATCGCAGGTTCAGAACAGAACGCCGCCGGCGATAGGCATCTACACCTTCCTCCGCATCCGCCACAACTCACGGCACCACAACAACAACAAACTACCAGGACTACACGCAGACGAACAAAAAGGCTCAACGGCGCAGGAAGGAGTGAGCTAGGCTAGGGATCTACCTGGTCCGCCGTCACGACGCCGCGACCCTCCATCCCCTCCTCGGCTTGTCGCCATGGACAGAAACGCGGAGCTCCTCTGTTTCTCCGCTTCCTCTCCCTCTCTGACGCGTAGCTATCCAAACAGGACACACGGTGACGACCGGAAAAATGAAAACGGGCTTCGCCCAGCCCGCGAGCCTGAAAACCGTTAGCTGATACGAGACAGCAGCGCACGGCGCGACACGGCGCACGAAAGAAAGGACATAGAGAGCACGAATCACGAGGAAGAATCGAACGGCTGGAAAAGTGACTGTGCACGAAAACAGAAACAGACAGCTGAGAATTAGCAAAAGTCTTTAATATTCATAGCATCGCTCGTATAGCCTCTGCAAAACAAATATACACACATCCACACGAATAAAAAACTGCGATCGTAAAAATCATAAAGAGCTTGTAGAACGCATATGTAACAGGAGGGACAATCACGTTGCCACTCATGTGGGGTAAAAATATACCTCACCGCATTCTCCAACACCTCCATAAATAGGTCTCGAAACTCCACATGTTGAAGAGACAACTGTAGTTGCCTGCATAAAAAAAAGAGGTCTTATAGGAGAGGCGTTTTGGCTCCCGAGTCACATGCTCCTGTTATGTTAAACAAACTTATAAAAATAGTAAAACATATCGAAAAATTCTGAAAAAATTGGAGACAAGCATATAAAAGTTTTCATCACGCGTGCAAAGTTTCGGAATGAAATGACATTGTTTGTGCCCTGTGCGAAAAAACAAAATCAGTGCTTTCAAAAATGTATTTTTATATCTAATTTTGACCACTGATTTTGTCTTTTTTGCACAGAGCACAAAAAAAATGTCATTTCATTCCAAAACTTTGCAAGTCTGTTGAAAACTTGTATATGCTTGTATCCAATTGTTTTCAGAATATTTGGATGTGTTTTACTATTTTATAATTTTGTTTTAACATAACAGGAGCATGCGAGCTCGGGAGTCAACGTAGATTTCTGTGGTCTTACCATTAACAATCTTGTTCTTTCTACATAGGTAAAATGATCATATTATGGCAAGCGAGTCCACCCTAAGAAGCACTCTATAATTGTGATCAATACCACGTAGCCAGTTGCCGAAAATGTTTCCAACACTACGTGGCGAGCACAAGTTAGAACCTACTAGGATGAATGTCCATATAGAACGAGCAAACTTCTATTGGAAGAATAAGTGTTTTATTTTCTCATCATGATGACAAAAGGACATATGTTATACTTTCATGCCAGTTGCGGTTTAAAAGATTGTCCTTAGTAAGGATTATTCCTTTCATAAGCTATGATGCAAAGATAATAATTGTCAGCGGTGCCTTTATTTTCCAGATTTTCTTATTCTTATCGACTCGCACATCTTGATGGACAAGTGCTCGAAGCAAACCTGTTAGAATCCACACTCTTTTTTCGTTGGTGATTACTCTAGACAATATTGTTTCAATACGAAGTATAAAGCATGGACATTTTGTTAATTTTTGACTTGCTAGATAGTTTTGACCACGAAAAGTAGTGTCATTGGTTCTACTTATATGCTACAAGTTTCTATTAAGATGTGACCTTGATCGTACGCTAGAAAGTACTATTGACACATCTATTTGATCATACTTTTTAAATATCTTTACTAAATATGAATAAATTATATATATATTACGCATCGTAGAAAATATAGTTCTATACCAGACTTTTGTTACAAAATACAATTTATTATCATTCAATGAATATACTACAAATAAAAGACATCAACTGATATTTATAAATATATCCAATTATGTGGTTAAAATATGCGAAAAACAAAAAATTATACTTGTAACACTATAACATTCTAAAAATATGACCCAAAAGTATAAAAGTTTAGTACAAATTGTAAATATTTTGATTTGCATGTTGATGTATGAGCAATAAAGGAAAGCACTTGTTCCAGCATGCACATACAGGTATAGCAAGGCATCAACAGTGATACATGTGAAGCAAACTTGCTGGAACAACAAGCCAGTGATGCAAATAAATTAATTAAGCGACCTAACAAGATGGAGTTACTACATTGATCACCAAAACTGAGGCAAAGGCAGATGGAGCAAAAGCATCATGCATACACACAAGCAAAGGCTTCTCCACTAAACAAGCATGCATAGACAGGCAACAACAAACCGCATCTTCATCTCAACCAACCCACCTCTTTATTTCACTGCTTCTTCTTAGTTGCTAATGTCCGTATCGCTCCGTTCAACTTGCAAAATTCCCCACCACTTCCCTGCAATGAACAAGTGGTTAGATAGCCGTGCCACAATGAAGTGAAGTAACTGAAAGAGCAACATATCCATAATACAACAGGGAAAATAGCTAAACATATAGACCATATAGATGCAAAGAAATAGTAACTGAATGAGCACAATATGTATTAGCAGTAGCAAGTATTAGAGAATTAAGCACATGATCAGTTTGTCCATAATACTGTAGCAAGTACCTATCTAAATTGATGCATCACATCTAGCACATGTCGTGCATAATTGATGATCACTGGCAATGGCCAGGAGCTAGAAACATACCACATATCAAGATTTAGTACAAGACCAAGCATGTAAAGAATTTGTTCCTATCAAATACATGCACTGCAGCAAATCACACACATGATGTGGATGAGAAATTCATCCAAATACATGGAAGATATATTATACTTGGCTAACTCACTGATGACCCACAAGTGTAGAGGATCGGCACAGTATTTTCGAGGGAAGTAAAACCCAAATTTATTGATTCAACACAAGGGGAGCCAAAGAATACTTATAAGTCTTAGCAGCTGAGTTGTCAATTCAACCACACCTGGAAAAGCACTAGTAACAAAAGTGATGTGAAAGCACCAGTAATTCGATAGTAATAGTATCAGTAAAGTAGCAGCAGCAGAAGTAACAACGGAAGCAATGGCGCCAGAAAATACTTGGTGGCTAAATATGGACTAGGGTTCATAGTTTCAGTAGAGATAACTCTCAAACAAATAAGAACAAGCGTTGGGTGAACAAATTACAGTTGGGCAATTGACAGAATTGAAACTAACTTATGACATAGCATTTATTTCTATTAATCAAACGTAGGCATGTGTTCCATTTATAGTCGTACGTCCTTGCAATAAGAATCTTGCACGACATCTTTTGTCCAACCATCCTGTTTTAGCAGGGCCAATCATGGAACCTAATGGTAATTAAGGTACTCCTTTTAATAGAGTACCGGAGCAAAGCATTTACACTCAATGAACACATGTGATGCTCAAACTACAGCCATCCCCTCCGATTGTCCCAATTGTTGTCACTTTGGGGTCTCGGGTTCCGGACAATAATAGGTGCATACAACTTGTAGATACAATCTAAGACAACAATTATATTGATGCAAATATAGAGAGCTTAAATCTAAGATCATGCCACTCATGCACTAGCGACAAGCAATGAACACAACAAGATTGCAGCAACAATAATTTATAAACATAAATGACTGATCATAATATAACAATTCATCGGATCCCAACAAACACAACACCGATTACATCAGATGGATCTCAATCACATAAGGCATCTCATGAGATCATTGTATTGAAAAACATGGGAGAGAGAGTACCAACTATCTACTGATATGAACTCATTGTCCATGGGGAACTACTCACAAACCATCATGGAGGCAGCACGGTCGATGAAGATGGCTCCGGTGGTCAATCCCCATCCCGGTAGGATGCCGAAACAGGAAATTCTGACCCCCCGAATTAGGGTGTTTGGTGACGGCAGAGCTCTATTGCGTTTCTGGAAAAATCCTCCAGGTCTCGTCGTTTTTAGGTCAGGGGTGATTTTATAGGCGAAGAGTCAATGAATGGCAGTGGACGAGTGGTGGAGACGGCCTTGGGGCGCGACCCCACCCCTGGCCGTGCCCAAAGGTGGCCCCCTCCACTGGTGGGTGCCCTCCGGCTGATCTTTAGGCTCCGTGGCTTATTCGTGCTGGAAATAATTACCGTAAATTTTTGTCCAATTCCGAGCACTTTCATTTTTGGGCCTTTTCTGCAATGCACAGACAAAACAGGTAGAAACTGGCACTGGACACTAGGTTAATAGGTTAGTCCAATAAATTTCATAAACCATAGTGAAAACATGTAGCAATGATATAAAACAAGCATGGAACAACCAAAAATTATAGATACGTTTTAGACGTATCAACATCCCAAGATTAATTCATGCTCGTACTCGAGTAGGTAGATGATAGCAAAGATAATTATTGAAATGACATGCTACCAACATAATCTTGATCAAGTAGTAATGTAAAGCACATGAACTGAAATAAAGTGAACCAAAACAATTGTCTATAGTTGATATAAAGTAAACAATGAGTAAGCAAGTGCATCACCCAAATAAAAACTTTTCATGAATAGTACTTTGGAGACATGGAGCTATATAAATGTTAGCTCACCAAGCAATATTTTCAAATCAAAAGTGTTTAACCAACACAAAGGAATAATCAAATTTCAGCAATGTTTCAACTTTCAACATATTTATCTCATGGATAAGGTCAATAGAAAGAATCATAATTAGACATAAAGATAAAAATAACAGACTTGTACCCAGGGTTGACAACAAATGTTTGCTTGTGGAGAAAAAGGTTGGAAAAGGAAAACTAACTCAACATAAAAGTAATAGAAAGACCCTTCGCAGAGGGAAGCAGGGATTAATCGTGTGCTAGAGCTTTTTAATTTTGAAAACATATAGAGATATAAAAATATATTTTGTGAGGTGCATATTATGGTCAACGAATGGTAATAGAGTTATTAATATCTTCCATGCTAAACAATCTTGAGAGCGGTTCCGAGATTTATACTTTATATACTTTGACACTCCGTCTTCTTTTCTTCATAAAAATAATCCTCGTAAATTTTCAGGTCTTTCGCAGAATATTTCCTTACTAGGATTTCTGAAACAAAAAGACAGCAGAAAACAGAAACTAGCACTGGGCATCTTGTTAATATATTACTTCCATAAAATGCACCAAAATTATATAAAAACATTCTAAAAACATGTGGCAATGATATATAACTAGCATGGAACAACCAAAAATTATAGATACGTTTGAGACGTATTAGTCACTGACATGGTGAAGCCAGCGGCTAAAACAACATCGAACGCAACAGAGTGATACGTCTCAAACGTATCTATAATTTTTGATTGCTCCATGCTTGTTATATAACATTGCCACATGTTTTTATAACGTTTTTATATCATTTTGGCATGATTTATGGAACTAACCTATTGACAAGATGTCCAGTGCCAGTTCCTATTTTCTGCTGTCGTTTTGTTTCAGAAAAGCTAGTCGGGGAAGTTTCTCCGAATCGCCTGAAAATTTACGGGGATTATTTTTACATGGAAACAAAGACTGCGCCAGAAGGAGACATACAAGGGGCCCCACAGGCCCCAAACGACCCCCAGGCGCGGTCAAAGGGTTGACCACGGGTGGGGCCCACCTGGGCGCCTCGGGCGCCTCCCCGAGTTGCCCTTTCGCCTATAAATTGCCTTCATCCCGAAAACCCTCGATACCCGATCATATTTTCCAGAAAACATCTGAGGCCATCGCCGTCACCAACCCTAGATCCGGAGGGTTCTGAAGCTCTTCCCGGCACCCTGCCGGAGGGGGAGATCGTCACCGGATGCATCTACACCACCATGCCTGCCTCTGGAGTGATGCGTGTGTAGTCCACCATGGGACTACGGGTCCATGACAGTAGCTAGATGGTTGTCTCTCTCTTGTACTCCAATGTTTAGATCTTGTGAGCTGCCTAACATGATCAAGATCATCTATTTGTAATGCTACATGTTGTGTTTGCGGGGATCCGATGAATTATGGAGTCATGACATTATTGTTCAGTTTATTTATCATATGTTTTATTTATGATCTTGCATGCTCTCCGATGCTTGTGGATGATTTGGCCGAAGTAATTGCAAGTATCTTAGAGAGGATGTTTATGCTAGATAGTGGGTTCATGCCTCTCTTGTCTGAGCTCGAGTTGACAGAAACGATGAAGACTTGAGATGTGCTGTTGCTACTAGGGATAAAACAACGGCGTTTATTGCTTTATGTTGTTTACATTATGCACCATGCTTATTGCAATTATATGTTGCTTGCAACCTAATACTTTCGGGTGACAGGCTGGGTAGCGATCCCGGGGTGGATTATTAGTCATAGATGCAGTTGGATAACGGTCTATGTATTTTGTCGTAATGCCCTTATTAGATAAAACGGAGAACTTTGTGTCATGATAGTATTGTGTTGCGCCCATGTTTGTCAATTGCCTCGCTATAATTTGTTTACCCAACATGTTTATCTTTTGGAGAGACGCCACTAGTGAACTGTGTACCCCGGTCCTATTTTCCTATATTGTTTACAACCATTTTAATAGTTTTTCCTAGTCATTTGCTCGCTGGTCATTTTTGCTCTCATATTATTTTACACATACATTTAATTATTTGTGTTCAGCAAGCCGGAGAGATTGACAACCTCTCTGTTTCATTGGGGCAAAGTAGTTTGTTTGTGATTGCGCGCAGGTCCACGTCAATAATCATAAACGGCGCCGTTGACACCTTTCCGAAGCCTTCTCCAAGTCCTACTGGTTCGACAACCTTGGTTTTGTATCAAGGGAAAATTGCCACTACGCTACATCATACCTTTCTCTTGGGGTCTCCCAACGAACGTGTGATTCACGCCATCATAGAGCAACGGAATAAAAAGTGGGCAAGAATCGATCAACAGGATTCTGAGTCACTGACATGGTGGAGCCAGCAGCATGAACAACATCGCAAGAAACGAAGCAATGGAATAAAAAGTAGGAAATAATCGATCAACAGGATTCTGAGTCACTGACATGGTGGAGCCAGTGGCATGAACAACATCGCAAGAAACGGAGCAACGGAATAAAAAGGTGGGCAAGAGACGGAGCAACGAAATAAAAAGGTGGGCAAGAATCGATCATCTGGATTTCGAGTCACTGACATTGTGGAGCCAGTGGCATGAACGACATTGCAAGAAACAGAGCAACGGAATAAAAAAAGTTGGCAAGAATCGATCAACGGGATTTTGAGTCACTGACATGGTGGAGCCAGCGTCATGAACATCGTCGCAAGAAAGAGAGCAACGGAATAAAAATGTGGACAAGAATCGATCAACAGAATAATGAGTCACTGACATGGTGGAGCCATCGGCTACAATAGCTTCCAAGAAACGGGGCAACGGAATAAAAAAGTGGGCAAAAATCGATCAACAAGATTCTGAATGACTGACTTGGTGGAGCCAGCGGCAAGAACATCATCGGATGAAACGGAACAACCGAATAAAAAAGTGGGCAAGAATCATCAGGAGTATTATGAGTCACTGCCATGGTGGAGCCAACAGCAAGAACAACATCGGATGAAACGGAGCAATGGAATAAAAAAGTGGGCAAGAATCGATTAACATGATAATGAGTCACTGACATGGTCGAGCCCGCGGCAAGAACAACATCGAACCCAGCCTTCGAGTAATGGAGCAACCGAATTGATATAAGCGTGGGGTGTGTGGTACGACGTTATAAGAGCGCAAATGGTCTTGTTGGACATTATATGAGCACGGGGGTGCAACATGATAATGAGTCACCGACATGGTCGAGCCCGTGGCAAGAACAACAACGAACCCAACCTTCGAGTAACGGAGCAACCGAAACAATAGGCAGACTCGATCTTGATATGAGCGCAGGGTGTGTGGTACGACGTTATAAGAGCGCAAATGGCCTTGTTGGACGTTATATGAGCGCGGGGGTGTCGATCCCAGTAAAAAATGGAACGCGCAATCGAAATTGTAGCTTCTAACCACGAAAATTCAGTAAGATCGTGGGCTATAGGTGTCGCACAATCCAAAGAGTAGCTTTTAACCACGAAAATTCAGGAATATCGTGGACAATAGGTTCCATAGACCACACTTTTGGAAATTCATGGTCGTTGCTACCATCGACCACGAAACAGAAAAAAACCGCGTAATTTCATGGCCGAAAGCCACTATACACCACGGACTCGACGGAAAATTGTGGTATATGCCAGAATTTCTTCTAGTGACTAGAGCAACACATGTGAGATATAATATACTTGGCAAGTCTCCATGAACCCAGACCTTCTATTCTACTGCAATATAAGATGATGGTCGCCAGTTTACAATTTAGTATCAACCGAGACCTAGAAATTGTAGTTGTTCATGGTTGTTAAAATGAAATCACTCCCAGTAATACGTTGTCATTTGATATTTGACAATATGAAAGTTTTTTTGTAATGTGACCTGGAGCTACGTACATGGAGTCATAGACTAGTTGTATCTTAGATGGACCGATTTGCGATAAATATTTTATTGATGTTTCCTGTTGGTCATACAAGAACTGCACATGAATCTTAAATACTCTGATTTTGGCGTTGATTTTTGCACCACCTCAGTAGTAGCCTCTGAAAATATGTCTTGAATTGTGAGTACTTTTTTCGACTTCTGGTTATGTTTGCTCACTGTGCTCCCATCAACTGAAATTTGTAGCAGGATAGACAAGCTTTTCTAAGCGGTGGCAATCATTTAGCAAAGGAACTAAATATTAAAGAGCTATACTCTATCCAATAATCCAAAGCAGATTAGCTCAGGAGAAGGCTAGAGAAACTTTATATCAGCAGAGGTCAGCACTAATTTTTCCTCGATGTCATCATTTATATGTATTCTTATGATGGTATCTTTGTATAATGAACACATCTACATATAAGAACTGTTCTGTTTGTAATTGTGCATAATTTTAATTATAAAATTCCACACCAGGCTTGCTTGATGAGCATGCGGTGGCTGGGATTTTTATCTTAGTGGACAATAGAAGATTTCTTAAAACATAATCTGTCCTTATTTGAATGACATTAGGATAAGAACTGTGCCTAGATCCTATCAGCAGAGTATGTTTCGTATTTTTTTAACTTTTTTGAGATGAGTATTATTATAATTCGACTTGTATAGGTAGCTGGCATTGAAGTTTAAGATCTTGAAATTCAACAGTAACCAGCCAGACCTTTACTCCATTAGGGAGCATTACTGTATACATCCTTTTGAGTCATCGCTATAACTTGATACTATTATTACTCAATAAATCAGAACCAATCACTGCCCATTTATATGGTAGTTCAAGACCCCACAAATGGATCTACCAAGATGCTCTGTTGTGCCACAATTCTTTTAAGGATACGTCCAAGCATACGTATCGGTTTCAAGAAGGGGAGGCCAAGCGGCCGGTTACAACGCGTTTAGGCACATGCACCAAAAACGCCACTCCACCGCAGCAAAAAAGGAAAACGGGATCACTCGCCAACCCTCCACCTATCTACGGGTCCTAGGCTACCCCTGAACATCCTTGCTGCCCGCCACAGGTCAGCCTCTGCCTCAACCATCCTGATGGCTGTCTCCACTGAAGGCCTGTGACCCTCGAAAACCAAGCCGTTCCTATGCCTCGAAAGGAACCAGCATATCAAGGTGATCGCCGTCCACAGGTCTCTCTCGTCGTTACCTTCCGGAGCCTTGGAAGGTAGCCAATCCACAAGGTGATCATCATGTGCTGGAACCCAGGCTGCTCTACCCCACCTGCTCAGGAAAGAGTGCCAAACCACTCGAGAGAGTACACATCCAAGAAGGAGGTGGTCAATGTCTTCCTCCTCTTGATCACACAACGGGCAGGAGGCTGGTCTTGGCAACCCTCTACGCCCTAAGCGGTCTGCAGTACAACATCTGTTCTTCAAAGCCAACCAGAGGAAGAACTTGCATTTGTTTGGAGCACGGGAGCACCAAATCTGTTGTGCCCCGGCCAACCCAATCTTGCCCTCAAAGAATGCTCTATAAGCTGAGCGAGCTGAGTACTTGTGGTTGCCCTCCTAGCACCACCTGAACTCGTCCGCGACCCCCTCTATCAGGACAAAATTCGCCACGCTGTCTGCCAAGGACAGCAGCTCACCTATCTCTCGCGCATCTAGGTCCGGCGGAATGTCGTCTAGCCATCCACCGGCGAGCCCATCTCTGACTCTGCGAGAGGAACGGGCGCTCTTGGGCACCTTCAGGAGAAGGTTCGGTGCCGGCTCCCTCACCCGCCCACCAGGCAACCATCTGTTAGTCCAGAAGAAAGTGGAGGCCCCGTCACCCACAACCGAAGTGGTGGCTACCTCAGATAGCTGCCTGACCACACGGGGAACCTGGATGTTGAACTCACTCCAGGGCTTGGAGTCGTCCGTCCTGCTGAGCCACAGCCATCTAGCTCTGAGAGCGTGGTTCATAAGTCTGAGGTTAGGGATCCCAAGACCGCCCAAATGCTTGGGCATGCAAGCTCTCCCACGCCACTAGACAGTGGCCACCACGGGCTTCCTTGCGCCCAGCCCAAAGAAAGCCCCTGATGATCTTCTCAATGGCCACCAGGGTCTTCACTGACAGGTCCAGAGACATCATGGCGAAAATGGACACTGCTGAGAGACATCAGGTCGAGAGACATCATGACAAGTTCAAGACGGCCTCCACGGTTGAGCAGCCCAACGCGCCACTTCAGGAGGTGGTTGGCCACACTATCCACAAGGTACTGGAGTTGCGCGTCTGTCAACTTCCTAAGGGATAGCGAGAGCCCCAGGTAGCGTAACGGGAACGGCAACAACGGGCAATGCAGCTCTTGCTCCACCAACGCAGCCTCTGGCTCACCACAGCGTATGAGATGCGCCGAACACTTCTCCAGGTTCGCCCTCAGTCCTGAGACCAACCCAAAATCCTCAAACAGCTGTGCGAAGACCCTGAGGTCTCTCTCCAAGGGGCGAAGAAAGGTCACCACATCGTCTGCATAGATCGATGTGCGGTGTCTAAGGGCCACTTCTTTTCCAGCTTCTGAGCAGTTTCGGGGCGGTGCACCGCTGAAACTGAAAAGAAGTCTCTAGATTCTCGCAGCTTCTCCCCACCGCAGAAGCTGACTTTGTGAAGGAATCCAAAAGTTGCTCCCGACTCGTTTCTCCTCCGCTTCTGCCTCCCCGCCTCCTCCAGCTCCGCATCCCGTCGCCACCCGCCCAGTACCACCGCCGCCGCCGCCTTCCACCACCGCCGCCGCCTACCACCAACGCCGCCACCGGATCCTCGCCGTCGCCGTCGTCGCTCCTCCGCCTCTGCCTCTCCGGCCTCGCCTCCTCCCCGCACACGCACGCATCTGGCCGCCGTCGCCCGCCCGCCTCTCCCCTTCCGGGCACATCCCCGCCGTACGGCGGCCAGCTCGGCGCGGCGGCCCGTGCCTCTCCCCTTCCGGGCACATCCCCGCCGAGGGAGCGAGCGCGCTGAAGCGGCGGCTGGAGGAGGCCACCGACTGGGCGCCCTTCCGCCCCGGGACCTCCTACTTCGCGCCGCCCCGCCCCGCCGGCGCCGCCCTGGGCCTCCTCAAGCTCGTCACCCGCGGAGGGATCGGGGTGCTGCCGCCCCAGCTCTCCGACGACGAGGCCCGCGCCATCGCCTCCTCCTCCCGGGTAACCCTGCTCGGCCTACTGTTATTTGCTTCTCCTCTCTGTATTTGCTTCCCCACCGCAAAAGAAGTGTACCCAGTTTTTACCCACCGCAGTTTCTCCCCACCGGAATCTAAAATGCTGCTTATGCATAAGCAGAAGCACAAAAGAAGTGGCCCTAAGTCCCATCTCAGCCAAGGGCGACAGCAATCCACAGGAAGTAGCCCTCTCAATCAACAGATGTAGGACCTCCATGACCAAGATGAACAGCTGACGCGAAAGTGGGCCCCCCTGCCTTAGTCCACGCCTGTTGAAGATCTTCCCACTGGGGTGTCCATTAAGCAGCACCCTCGTGGAGGCCGACGATAGCAGAGCACAGATGGTGGCAAGCAACGTCTCCCCAAACGCCATCTTCCTCAGTACCTCAAGGAGGAAGGCCCAACTGACTGTATCGAAAGCCTTAGTGATGTCCAACTTCAGGAGGACTGCTGGGGTGTTCGAGCTGTGGAGCTTGCGCGCGGTGCACTGCACCATCATGAAGTTATCATGTAGGCACCGTCCACGCACGAAGGCACTCTGGTGTACACCCACCAACTGGGGGAAGGAGGGGGCCAACCTGCAGGCCACTACCTTCGCCACAAGCTTGGCAAAGCCGTGGATCAAGCTAATCGGCCGGAAGTCCCGCACCTCCTCTGCCCCCACCTTCTTAGGCAGCAGGGTGATGAGAGCCTGGTTCACCGAGCTAAATCCACGGGCGTCACGTCGAGACAGCGAACAGAAGGCTTCCATGACGTCCACTTTGATGATACCCCAACATGCGACGTAGAATCCGTTGGAGAACCCATCCGGCCCCGGGCATTTGTCAAGTGGCATGCTACTAATGGCGTTCCACACCTACTCCTCAGAGAAGGCCACCTCCATGTGGGAGAGATCGACTGTGGGCAGCTGCAGGTAGTCTAGGTCGAAGGAGAAAGGCTTGTCAACTGTTGGAGAATGTGCCACAATTCTCACAGCATGATCTATCTGTTGGAGAATGTTGTTCACTATTACACAAAAACTAACGCATTTGCTTGGTTTCACCAGATTCCAAATGCCCGAGTTGCAAGGCCTCATCCAGGAGAAGAATCCCCCGATCGACCTTTGTGGTCTCCGTGCAACCGAGGCTATGCACATCCTGAACTACGAACTCAACAACCACAGGAAGATTGTGCGTTCCACGAGCCGTCGGCTCCAGGCAATCATATTATCAAACGCCCTTCCCCCTACGAGGCTGAGCGGTGAGCGCTGCTGTCGAGCAGTATCTCTTGGAAGCATGGCCTTCAGTATACACAGTCACAACCGGGCCTATTCCGCGTCCTGCAGTCCTGCTACAGTGAACTAGCAGCAGGTTGTCTGCAGGCTGCTCTAGATGTTTGTGGACACGATTAGATGAAAGAAAAGAAAAAGACAGAAAAAAAAGAATGACATATACTTCTGTATATGGCTGAGATGAAGAGAGAGAGTGGAGCTCGTTATTTTGAAAAAAAAAATTGAAATTCATATTTTTTTTGAGTTTCCAAAAATCGCGCAAAAAATCACAGGTGTAGATAGTCTCGAGACACACAAGGGTGAATGTTTTTGTTTTCAAATTCGTTGTATTTTGGGCTGTGCAAAAAAGACAAATTCAGACAGATTTCAAAATTTTGAATCCGGGTATTTAGATCCAGAAATTTGTTTTTTAGATCTAGGCCAGAATAATTCGAATTTGGAGTTGAAACTTGGTACGATTGTAGATCTGCATATTATCTACATCCGGGAATTTTTTTCATAATTTATGGAAACTTTAAAATATTGATTTCGATTTTTTTTTTAAATGAGCTCCATGTAGCTCGGGCTCTAAAAGAGGTTTTCGTGAGATGAGTACTTAAGTAGCAGAATAGAAAATGGATTTGCTAGTGCTCAGGCGCCTGAGATTTAGCTTAAATTTCAGTCACTTTTATCAACCATTGGATTACGTTGCGCCAAGATTAGTGCACCTTTAGGCATGTGACGTACAGGTAGAGGCATCCCGACCTGGTTTTTCTTCACGCGTGCGAGTGGGCTGCTGGCCGTTGCTTGCTATGGGTAACGTGGGCTTTTGGGTAGTGGCCTTTTCTTTGTTTCTTGTTTTTTTCTTTGTGTGATTTATTTCTTTTGCTGCCTTTTCTTAATGTTGCGTGTGTTCGTGACAATTGTTACCTTTTTTCCAACACTAGTTGACATGTACGTGCAACGCACGTTTTCACAATTAAATGGGGGCAATTTAGGATATATGTGGATTACTTCTTCTACACTTTTACATTCCTAGATTTTATATCGAAAATAGAACAATACATGTTTATGTAAACATTGTAGCAAACAAATCTCATACAGAAGCCAACATAACTGGTGTGCGGCGTCGTTGCTGAATATGCCCTCGGCCCGGACGGATTCACGTGACGCTCGCCGAAACTACACCCACCGACAATGAAAGAGGAGCTTCAGAGATCTTCCTGTGGGTGGGAGGGAGTATATATTGAAGATGAATTTGTAGTTCCTAGGATTATAATACCATTCAAATTTATGAATGACACAAATTATACAAATGCTTCAAGTCATGGGAAAAAGCTTCAAAACTGAGACTAATGTTCGAACCTATAATTTTAAACCTAAGTTGCAAATAATAATATGAATAAAATGTGAACTGAGAGAAAAAAAAAGTGAAATGAGAGACGATTTACACATTAATGTACAGACTTGCAATTTTTAGACCTAGTTCTTCGTAGTTCAAACGGAGTGATCTTGTTCGGACATTATCTGACATTCTACACAATTATTTTATTATATTCTTACCCATTAATGGTCGTGTGAAAAAATTAAACCTAAAATTGTAAGCGTCCACTCGATTGAGTTTAAGTGATTGAAATGAATAAAAAATAGGCAAAAGTAGTTTACACCAAAGTATTGATTAATCTGCACATATTTTGGTTCCAAGCTAGAGGACATTGACAAGGAGTGAAGGCTGTTAATATGTTGTAACGATAACCAGAGAGCACTGTAATTCGAATAATTGCCTACAATACATAACTATTGAAAAGTTTCTGTGATGACATGTTCAGAAAGTTAACACAGATTCAATAAATAGTGTTACACGTATAGATTAGTAAATGCAGGTAAGCAGTCATAGTGGACTCGATCTCTTTGCATGCGTAGCTGGTCAGTAGAGTCGATCGATGGCTTGCGAGCTATCTCCGCAGACCACCTCGTCTGCGGCTGCTGCCTGGTCGCCTCCGGCCAGGTCCGCCTGGTTGCCGCCCTGGTTCCGACGAGTCTCGATCCTTGCCACAAAAATCTGGCAGCTGAGGCCGTCGATGAACCGCACAGCGAGGATGAAAACGAAGGTGCTCAGTACACCGCTAGCCATAGCAGCCGGCGTCTGGCTCCGAGCGCTGTTGAGTACTGGTCTTCCGTTTCTTCCCCACCTCCTCTCCCGACCTTGCTGAATCCGGTCGGATTTCGTGTTCCCAACCATAAGATTCGATTAGAGAGGAGGGGAGATGGACAGAGAGGAACGGCCGCCGAGCGACAAGAAGAAATAGACGGAATCGCTAGAGTTGGGCACAAGGAGAGGCGAGACGGCCCTGCGACGGCCGGAGGGCAGGTGCTCGCGGAGGTGACTTGGAGCCGCGGCTGGTGGGAAGGTGCTTCGGCGGTAGACGGACAATGCTGCAGCGCCTGGCGGGCAGGTGCTCCGGGAGGCGTCCTGGGTGGCGGTCGGAGGGAGCACATACGATTGCAGTCGAGGCGATGGTGGTGGTCGCGGGTGCTCGCGAAACGGACCGAAACCTGTTTTTTTAGCGGTGACAATGATTGTAAACGGTGGCAAAAGGGTGGCAATTTGGTTGTATTATGTGATTTGGTGGGAGGGCAAAACTGTCTAAACTGGACAATGTTGAGTTGTTAAACATTGAGACGATCTGGACTGTTTGATCAGATATTGAACGGTACAGATTTAAATTATCCCAACAAGACAAGTTTGCTCTTTTAATAGTAGTATAGATAAAAGAAAATTGCATATGGGAATCTAAGTTACACGTAGTACGCAATTGAAAGACAATTGTTTGTATTGCCTAAGGATAAAATTCATCTGTTTTGTCACCCATCATAAATATTGCAATATTTTTTTAGTTTCATATCGGTTGCAACTGAGATTTTTCTAGTTGCACGTGAGTTGTAACTGATATTCTTTCAGTTGTTCGTCGGTCGCAACTGAGATTTTTTCAGTTGCATGTCAGTCGCAACTGAGATTTGTCTAGTCGCATGTCACTCGCAACTGAGTTTTTTTAGTGCACGTCGGTCGTAATTGAGATTTGTCTAGTTGCACGTGAGTTGCAAAAAAAAACTATTTTTAGTTACACATCGGTCGCAACTGAGATTTGTATAGTTGCGCGTGAATTGCAAATGGGATTTTTTTGATTGCATATCGGTCGCAACTGAGTTTTTCTAGTTCCACGTGAGTTGAAACTGAGATTTTTTTCAGTTGCATACTGGTTGCAACTGAGATTTGTCTAGTTGCACGTGAGTTTCAACTGAGATTTTTAAGTTACGCGTCGGTCGCAACCAAGATTTTTTCAGTTGCACATCGGTCGCAACTGAGATTTGTCTAGTTGCATGTGAGTCGCAACTGAGATTCTTTCCGTTGCATGATCGGTCCCAACTAAGATTTTCAGTTGCATGTCGGTCGCAACTGAGATTTGTCTAGTCGCATGTCACTCGCAACTGAGATTTTTTAGTGCACGTCGATCGCAATTGAGATTTCTCTAGTTGTAGGTGAGTTGAAAAAAAACTATTTTTAGTTACACATCGATCGCAACTGAGATTTGTATAGTTGCACGTGAGTTGCAAATGGAATTTTTAAAATTGCATATCGGTCACAACTGAGTTTTCCTAGTTCCACGTGAGTTGAAACTGAGATTATTTTCTGTTACATACTGGTTGCAACTGAGATTTATCTAGTTGCGCGTGAGTTGTAACTGAGATTTTTAACTTGCACGGCGGTTACAACCGAGATTTTTTCAGTTGCACATCGGTCGCAACTGAGATTTGTCTAGTTGCATGTGAGTCGCAACTGAGATTTTTCTAGTTGCGCGTCGGTCCCATACGAGATTTGTCTAGATGCACGTGAGTTGCAACAAAATTATTCAGTTACACATCGTTCGCAACTGAGATTTGTATAGTTGCATGTGAGTTGCAACTGAGAATTTTTCTGTTGCATCTCGGTCGCAACTGAGATTTTTCTAGTTCCATGTGAGTTGAAACTGAGATTTTTTTTCCAGTTGCATACTGGTTGCAACTGAGATTTGTCTAGTTGCAGGTGAGTTGTAACTGAGATTTTTTTAATTGCATAACTGAGATTTTTCTAGTTATATGTGAGTTGCAACTGCGACTTTTTCAATTGCACATGGTTGCAACTGAGTTTTTTTTCTGTTGCAACTGAGATTTCTTGATTGAGATGTCTTTTTTGTCGCACGTCCTTTTCAATAGAATGTTTTCAGTTGACGCATGTGTTGCATGTGAGATTTTATCTAGTCGCACATTCTTTGCAACTTTAATTTTTCCTGTTTACATCTATGCGACTGAGGCTAGGTTACATGGGTAGATACACAACAAGGTCATAGTCCTTGGGCAATATTTATCTTTTATTTTTATTTTGTGTTTCAATATCTGCAATAATACCTTGGACCTCACGCGATTATTCCGAGGAAAAGAAGCACGTTCAGTTTTCTTTTTCTTTTTTAGAGCACGTTCAGCTATTGATTGTTATGTTTTTCGTGGCCTGTTTTGCTTTTCTGTGGACCCGATGTATGTTTAGAAGCCCAAGCTAACAAAGCGGAGAGCCCAGCACTAAAACACACGGAGACGTACACAGGCCAACTCCAACCTGGGAACATTTAACAGTCTAGGCGCGCCCGACTCTGCCATTGCTGCTCCTTAAATCGTCGACCTCGCAGTTTTAGGGTATGTTTGTTCCTTGCCACACTTTGCCAAGACTAAATTTGGCAATTTGGTATGTGTTTAATTCTTACCACACTTCAGAATTGCCAAAGTTTATTATCCATATAGCCCATCTATCGTAGGGTGAACTTTTTGTCAAGTTTTACCACACTTCGTGGCATCAAATTTCTTACCCACACTGTGGTTGCTGCCACACTTGCCAAACTTAGGCTTGTCAAGTGTGGTCAGAACCAAACAGCCCCTTAATCTCATGCCACACCAAAACATGCAATTGCCAGCACCATCAAATAAAATCGTAGCGAATTAAACCACGCATGGAGATTGATCCAACCATTACACGGAAGTGTATGCCCGTTCTTGTTGCTACACGTGAAATAATTCACTGAATGTTCCTTGGCTGGCCTATGAAACAGTAACAGTCGGTGCCAAAGCACTACAGTGAATTTCATGGCCGCTCAGTCGCGCTCGCTTATGGCCGTTAGGTGCTGATCAATCTCCTCCGTCTTCAGTGCTCTGAAAACACGATCTTCTTTCCTCACAACACCAACCTGCCAATCGCAAGTTATTGACGTGAGCACGCAATCACAGAGCTGACATGTATTTATCTAGGAACAACAGTAATACCTCAATCTCGGTAGCCTTGAAATCTTCCTGCAGAACTGACTGCAAAGCAGAAATCGCAATCTGGGAGTGTAGGATACAGAGTTAGTGGAGAGTAAACTCAGCTTATACACGGACTATGAACAAAAAAACACGAACATCTCTTCGAGCTTAAAAAGTACTACCAGCTTCAGTAAAATAAACACACCCTAGACCATAACCTCTTGTTGGCCTGACGGAAATTTACCTGAACAGTTTCATCATATGTGAACTGCGGGCTATCCTTCATTTTCTTCTCCAGAAAATTTATTGCTTCCTGCTCCTTAAGTCCGGCACTAGTTGCCTACAAAAATGTCAGTAGTTTGTTAGAAGAAAAGAAGGCAGACAATAAACTAAGCATTCAGCTGATACAGAATTAAAGAGTGATAATATAATACGGTGCAGAAAATTACTGTATACCTTGTGTCCAAAGAAGTGACCTGCCGGGTCACACTTGAAAAGTTGGGCATTTTTCTCTTCGTCATAACCCACGACCATAGCAACTAAAAATAGAGCCAAAGAAAATGAATACCGTGCGCATAGGCTTTGTACATATTGATTTCACACCAGAACATCATAGAAGAGTAAGAAAAACAAAATGTATTAGACAGTACTAACCTACACCAAGGGGTCTCATGTAGGCATGCTGCGTGTATATTTGTGCTTTGTCTGCTATCCTGAAACATTAATCAGAAATGCAATGTTATTAAATATACCAGTTTGTTATATGAACAGCCAGATTACGCAAGCAAGGGACTTGGATGAGGGTAAGGCATAGTACCATTTTGCTAACACATCCACAGGCATCTCGTACCCCCATTTTTTACGAAACTCAGCTGCTTCGTTTCTTGCTTGAGAGACCAAGGACCTCGCATCAGCTGGGAAACAAAACATGATATTCAACATCAATGACATGCAGCGGCGTGAGTAAATGTAATCCAGCAATCCAAAGGTCATAACCTAACTTCATCAAAACATGAATAAAAAAGGCATGGGTGATATCTGATGCT
The DNA here is from genome assembly GCA_947311845.1 of Poa pratensis. NCBI lineage: Eukaryota > Viridiplantae > Streptophyta > Magnoliopsida > Poales > Poaceae > Poa > Poa pratensis. The sequence continues at coordinate 19,931,397 of CAMZMU010000049.1, forward strand.
ACTGACACCATGATTAGACGAGGATACAAGGGAGATGCACACGGAATTTAAAAAGATAGTGTAAATTTTTATGGTTCCCTTATTGCAGCCTTTTGCTGTTCTCCAAAAGAAAAGAAAAAAGAGCAGTGATATCTATCATATTTTTAAGGGTGGAATGAAGTGTACACAGATACTATCCAGTGTCTCATGTATAATTAAAAAAAACTAGCAAATCTATGCTATAAATTGTTCCTCTGATAATTAGCTCTTGGGTATAGCCAGGAATTTCACAGTGAACTAGTGAAGCCTAACCTACATTGTCATTGTTCCACAATAGAAATCAAGAAGAGTAGGAATCATTTCTTGGAGTAAAACATGTCCAACTCCTGCAACAAATAGAACCGTTCTAATCCATCATGACACACATAAATGAGACATATGAATGTCCGCGACACGAAGTACACACTGCAACAATCCAACACAGAAACATACATAAGCAGAGCTCAATTTTACTAGAGCATGCCATGATCTGCAATCATATCGTAGTTAGAACCAGAATATTATAATGGACAGTAGGCATTGGGTACTGGCCTATTTCCAATGTGTTTTACTCAAAATGATATATGAGATCACCAAATGACAAAGCCTAACACGCAAAGGAAAGCAAACTTTCCTCATCAATTCACACAGAAAGAAGTTTTCAACGCCACCATTATCTATAATGAATTCATCACTGCGGGACAATACTACATCAGTATCACTCGTAGCATAGTAACAGTAACCATACCGGTGAGGCCAGTGGCAAGCAACCCGGTGTACTTGGTAATAGAGAACAAGTGCGTGATACTCGTGTCGTCCAGCAATTTATCCTACAAGCAGAGCCACATCAAAATTTAGTCTTTCAGCATCCGCAGCCTGCTAAACAATGAATCGAACCCCAAAAGGTGCACAAATTTGATAGCAGCAGCTGGGATCGACCAAGGCGAGCGGCGGCGGATGACTCACCGGCACTTTCTTCTGGGTGACGACGCAGACGGAGTCCTTGCCGCGCACGCCGATCGACGTGACCCCCGACGACTTCACCGCCTTGAACGCGTACTCTGCACACACGACACGCACGGATCAGACGCCCTAGAATAGAAAGGCCAGCTTCCCCAGATCTATGCGAGGAAGGGGAAAAGAGCTAGGGTTTTGGGGGTGCACGCACCGACTTGGTACAGGCGGCCTTCTGGGGAGAAGATGGTGATGTGGCGGTCGTAGCCCGCGCCCGATCCGCGGCTCATCTCGAGTTCGCCGGAGATCTCGCCGGAGCTGAACCTGGGTGTGGCGCTTGCTCTCTCTGGTGGGCGAGTACACGGGAGTTTTTTTCGAGGGACCTAATTCTGAGCCTACGTGAGCACGGATTTTCCTCGGTATCGCCCGAGCGTCGCTGAAGGATTTTGAGGGTGGGCCGGCCCATTTAGTTCCATCAGGCCATGTTTATTAAGGGTGTATTTTTATCCAAGAATCCATGCAATGATGTCTTCCTTACGAGGCTGTCTAATGGGGCGCATCTCCCCGGGATTATGTGGTTTAGGAATGCATGATCCTGGCAGCCTTTTTTATTCGCGTCCTCCCCCTACTGGATCTATTCCAGCCGCGTCCGCATCCTCTGCCTCCAGCAACTAGAGCAGCACAAGTCACGCTCGCCTGTTAGAAGTGATTTTAGGAGGAAGTTGGATTGGTATTTTCTACTCGATTTGTGCCTATAGACCCAAGATAAAGTATCTCTCTCGCAGCTCGAGGAGCTAGGAAGGATGAAAGAAAGCTTGAGCGTTTTTTCACTGAACTATACATGAACAGGAACATTGGGGGTTCCTTATGTTGTGACTGAGCATATATGTCTACTGTGCCCGGCAAAAACAGATTTGCATGGAGTTTGCCAAAGGCTTTCTTATTCGGAAAAACAATTTCAAGTATATTTCCCTTCTCCATTCTCTACATCATTTGATTTGTTTCGGGATGCAGAAGAATAGCCTGATGAGTACAATTATGATTATGATGACTATGTTGATGAATCCATGTCCTAGTTATTGACTTATGAAGAATAGCTTCTCGATGGAAGAGAAACAATAATAGGAAAATAGAAGCTGTAATCTAAACCGGCTAACTAGACAAAAGGAGTCAGAATCTATCGTATATAGGGATTTTGGATTGCGATTTGATGGCCGATTTGGGGATCAGGCCGATTTGATGGCAGGAACCTAATTCCTTGTTTATTGCAGCTGATGTTAGAGTAGAGTGAGGGAGCTCCGGGCGGGGTTTCCCAAAAGTTAGTTTTGCCCGAGGGTCCTTCCAATCTACAAATGGATTGTACAGCTTGCCTATCTGATCGTCGGACCCAAGTATCTGATCTCACTGGCAGTAGGTCTCTCAAAATAGGTGCTCTTCTGGGTATCCATAGTATCTTGCTTCAAGCAGAAGATTCGAGAAGGAGTGAATTGATTGATCATGGTACTAACCCGCGAGGAGGAAGCTAAAGCACACTCTTTCACGTTGTCACCCGCCATCCCCACAAATACCTTCCCAAAAATACACTAGCATGGCGTAGAGTTTTCAATCTAGGTAAAAATGAGGTGGTTGGTGGGGGATATCCAGTGATTATCCCTTACAAAACCGGAGTAGTAAACGGACTATAGGGGATTTTTCGGGATCCGGATAATCCCCTAAAATACACTAGAAATAAACAAGGCCTCGGCGTGTTGAGCAGCGTCGCATTACTTCGCTCGATCAACGAGAGGAAAAAGCATACCAAACTAGCGTACATCAGCCACGACTCGCAAAACTTTATGAGCTAGCTCATGTACTAAACATGGGAGTAGTAGTTAGGAACCTACTCCGGAGTAGAGATGGGCTCCCGAGCTCCAGTGATCTCTCCAATTTAAAAAAAATCGAAAATCATAAGTATATCCCACGAACGTGTAAAATATCAAATTCAAATACTTTGCATTTTGAGCTACACAAAAATGACAAATTGTGGATATAAATATACACAATTTTAAATCTCTAAGTTTTACCAGTTTTCTTATTTTCGTGTAGCCCATAACACAAACTATTGCGAATTGACATTTTGTACATTTATGGTATACACCATTGGCTACACCCATATTTTTTTCAGATTTTTTTTGAAACTCACAAATATAATTTTCGAATTTTTTAAGTGGAGGAAGCACTGGAGCTCGGGAGCGAAGAACACTTTCCTCCGCCTACTCCGTAGGATCTAATCAGTTTTTGTTTCTTTTTCATTTTTTTCTCTTCATGCCTTTTTCTTTCTATTTTCCTTCTTTTTCATTTTTTTTCCTTTTTAAGTACTTTTTTCTTTGTGATGTATTTATTTTTCCCATATGTATAATTGTTTGTTTCTTTATTCACAAAGTTTTGTTCTTCTGATTGCCCTAAATTAGTTCCACAAATTTTGTGTTCCTCAATGTATTATTTTTCTTTTCATGTGATGTTTTCCCCCTGTGAATAGTTATTTGTTCCTTCATTCAGAGTTTTTTTGTCCCTAGTTCCTATTGTAGTCGTGATGTGTTTCTCATGGTTTCAAACTTTGTTCTGCAGGTTCCAATTCATCTTACTCTTGTTGTTCACGTATTCTACTTTTTTTTGTGATTTGTTTGTCATGCTTAAAAGTTGTTCCTTATATTATAACTCTTATTCCATGTTTTTCTCGTGTTTTGTGCCACGTTTTAAAATTTTCCACTTTACTAATATTCTTGTTCCGCTTTTAGTCATGATATGTTTCATAGATATTTTTTTTTTGCATGTATCTATGATTCTTGATTGGATCTATGATGGCAGTGTATGAAACTTGTACGGATCTTCTATCCATCTTCTAATTTTTTTATAGATCTTGTATGAATCAGCTGTCAATCATGAATGAAAACAGAGCATATTTGATAATCTTCAGAAAAAAAATATGAATTATGTATGATCTTGGCAGAAACTTGTATATAACTTGTATTAATATTGTTGAAGTTCAAACAAGTATGAAAAAAAATGTTTCGTAAAAAAATGTTGGTTAATTTTGAGTTCTTGATGAATCTTTGATTCAATGTGGAAAGCAGTTAGTGATTTGGCAAACCAATTGGCACAAATTTGATTTCTGTTGCTGACTTTTGAAATGCTTCAGACATGCTGCCCTTAATTCCTTATGTGCTGTTGTGTTATGGTCCATTCGGAAAATTAGAAATGATATGATTTTCAATGGAATAACTTGGCATAGCTTGAAACAGGTTTGGTGGAGCATCTTAAGGAATATTTAAAAAATTGGCAGGTCCTTTTCAAGGAATCGATGATGGACTTGGTGGACTGTTTCTGCCAACACTTCCGTACAACGATCCTCCTGCCACCTCTACAAATCCAAGCGAGATGAAGAACAATATCTCTACTGATTCCTGGACGAAGCCCGGCTTCCCTGGAGCAACTTTCCTGTTGCTGGCACGAAGCTTCACTAGTCTCGTCTCGGTTCTGGACACCGCCTTCTGGGCGTCGCCCATTGCTGCTGTCCCTAGGGAACCACTGGAGACGACCAACCAAGTCGTGTGATGCTGCTGAATCTTGAAAAAAATGAGAGCTCATTTCATATCGCTCTCAGTTTGGCCCGAGATCGGCTTCTCTATCTGTTAGGGAAAACTGTTTTAGTTTTACTCGCTCTTTTCGCTTTCTAGTAGTTAAATTTCTCTCCGCATGTCGGAGAAAAACTTGGATCTTGTATGAATGTTGCCTTCCTGTGGGCTTTCTTAAATGGAGCTAGGAGGGGAGCCTCTTTTTTTTTTTTTTTTTTGAAACTGAGCCTGTTGCTACACTCACTACATTCCACACATACCGTGCCAAAGGACATTTAAAGAAAAGATGATTAATGTTTTCGTCCTGCCCACAGAATAGGCAGGTTTTTTCACATTTTCCACCTCTTTTCAAAAGAACATCTCTTGTCGGGATGCTTTTTTTCAACACAAGCCACAAAAAGGTTTTAACCCTAAGTGGAATCTTAACGTCCCACATAAACTTGTAAGGAACTTCCCCGACAGTTTGCATGGCAGCGTAGAAAGATTTCACCGAGAAAACCCCAGAGGAAGATAACAACCAAGTCAGTGTGTCTTCCTCCCTAGTTAAATTCACTGTGTTACATAAAACAATTGATCTAAAAGAAAATGTGGAAATCTATTTGGTTTAATCCAGTAATCATTTTCTGAGTTATGTCAGATTTTAAAACAGCAACGAAACATGTAAAAAAATCCTGAAAGTGTAGGGGTGTTCTGCAGAAGGAAATGGACTTCAGAAATTGGACAGTACATAGGTGCGAGGGGGAATTTTTGCAAAAAATGTAACACGAATCTCCAAAGTGTGCCGGGGTCCAAGTTACATGAGGGATTGCATTGCCCCGTTTCGATGGTCCAAATGGAGCAAGGAAATAAGAGCTCGGTGTACCAGGCACACTACATGATTTCATCCGAAAAAGAAGAGAAAGTGAGCTGGCTTCATTTCCGTTTCAAGCAGGTACGTACATAGCAGGCTGGAAAATGCTGCAGAATTCTTTGGATCTCCCTGTTTGTAGCATTGCTTGCATCTCCTTTCCACGTGCCAGCTTCCTTTACTCTGGTGCATCCAGTTATTAGCGTTGGCAGGTTCGTGCGCTTTGCCTGATCATAGCTTCCACTTCAACGTGTCTGATCTTAGCTTCGGCATGAATCAGACGAATGACGCCTCGATCTCAGGCCTCCGCTCCCCGGCGGCAACCACTCATGGTTCACTTCAACCTTGGGTTCAGTACTTGCGCGTGGTGCTCGCCGCTGTGATGCCGGCGACATGAACTGTAGACCTTCTTTACGCGCGTGCCGAATCATCTCAGCATGCAGGACACACGCACGCAGGACGCAGCCGCAGAGAGAGCTGACACCGCCGGGCCGGGCAGCGTCGTCAGATCGACGACCGGAGCACCACGGGCCCGTGCTGCACTGCACCGTCTGCACCACGAACACGAACGGAAACAATGGCCGGCGAGCGTGCCGTCCTTCCCTGCGTGCGCGATCTGGTCGGAGCGACGAGCGCTAGTTCGCCGCGGCTTGCTCTGTATGTAGTACTACGTCACTGTGCTGCATGCCATTGCTAGACAACACTAGAGAGTCCAGAGGCAGCCGTGCCGTGTGGTGTAGGCCCTCGTTTCGGCTAAGTGGGCGTCGCCTTCAGAGAAAAGAAGCTCCTGCACCACCACCACATACAGATACAACCGACGATGAGGCAGTCCCCTACCATGGTAGCTACCACGTGAAGACGTCCTCGGCTCCGTTCCTCTCTGCTAGACGCTGGACCATGCACCCCAAACGCCCAAACGCTGACTTCCGGTTCACTCTATCGATCTGATGATATTCACCAACTCTAGACAGTGTTCTGCGCAAAACGCACTCGCATAATTCTGTTTTGGACCGACCTCCCTTAGACCAGAATCTAACCCGTGTACTTTGTCTGCAACAAATGGTTTGATCATTGGCTCATGGACTCAACTAGTTTACTGACTCTGGTGCCTAGCTACCGCCCTGCTAACCTCTATGCTTCATCGTGGCTTGGCTTCAGATCGATGGGAGACCAATGCTGATTTGCTACCCACTAGTTCTCAGATTTAAGCGCGCACCGGCGCAGTGGCTGTTCCCAGGCGAGCTCCGGCCATGGACCGGAGTGAGCGAAGATGCAGCGGAGTGCTGAGTGGGGTTAGGCCGTAGCTAGGCGGCAGCGGTAGCTCAACTGCTGCCTCTAGCCAATGAAACACTGTGGTGAAACTTTTCGCTTTCTATCCTGGGCACACTGTAACTGTGGCGTTTGGATGAACAGTAGGGACGGCAGAGGCCGTGTCATCTCTCATGACCGGACCGGCCACCAACAGAAGCTGTCGTTGCGTCGGAGGAGAGCACTGTTGTGTGCGTCGCAATAATGGCGGTGGCACTGCTTGCTCCACGGGAGACCGAATCACCAAACTCTTTATTACGCTAACTCTTAGGAGTGCTACTGCTAGGAGTAGCCTGCTAGAAGTAGGGTTTAGGAGTGTGCTACTGTTACCGTGAGGCGCCGCTCAATGAACGGCTCATCTCTCCCATTTCTCGTGCTAGTGCCGGTCAAAGTCAGATTACGTCGTCTTTTAAACCTAGCCGCCATTGATAATTTCTCGTTTCTTTGCCGTTGGCCCCCCTCGTCTCCGGTGGCCGTCCAGAGACGAAGGGAACACCGGATCTACGTCCGCTTTACAATTTATTTTCTCTATTATTAGATTTGTGTTGGTGATGACGTCTCGATGGAGATTTTGGCTTCGCACAGAATAAAAGACGCGTGGCTCCATGGTATTTCTGGCGCTTTATCGTATTTCTGGCGGTGTAAAGTTTTCTCACGTTTCATTCTTTGGTGCTCGTGAATTTATTATCAAGTAATAAGACTGTCAATCAGCGGTTCGACAACTTGCGTTGTAAGGGATGTGTCCCCGGCCATGACACGTTCAATGATATTATGTTCTCACTATCTCACCTATCGGTGTGGGCGACTCAAGCGGCTTTCTAAAATCTTTGAGGTTAGTCCAACTCGTTTTCCGTGATTTGGTCACCTGGATTTTGGAGGAGCATCAAGATGCTAAGGCCCCGTTTGGATCAAAGGATTCTTGAAGGAATTTCACAGGAAAGGATTCATGTAGGAAAGTTTCCTATTGTAGCGTTTGGAACACAGGAACGAAGCATAGGAAAAGTAAAGGAAACTTTCCTATGCCCACGTTTTCTCAGGAAAACCACAGGAATCTAAACATTGGCTGGGAGCTCTTTTTTCATTTCCTTTGCGTGGATCGAGGTAAATGAGCATTGGCTCTCGAGGTAAATGAAGCATACTACGCATGCATGCAGCAGAGACAAATTCTTTCAATGAGTCAATTAAGTTTTCCTATGTTTTACCGTTTCCTGTGTTCCAAACGATCTAGTTGAAAAATTTCCTGTGTTTTTCTTTCCTCTGTTTTGCAGGTGTATTCCTTTCCTATTCCTTTACTTTTTCTATTCCTGTGTTTTTACTTTCCTACATTCCAAACAAGCCCTAAAAGATGAGTTGGAGACACCGACGGTAGCGAAGATTTTGTATGTAACTTTTAGTGTGATCGGAAATCTCTGTTGTTCGCACGTATTTTACGTATTTCGATTAATGTACCCTGTTTAATTGATCATTAAAATTAGATATTCTAAAAACAATCAGACTACAACTTTCTTTTTTGAGAATTAGATTATTGCAGGCCAGCCAGACCAATAATTGGATAGACGGGCTGGGCTGGGCAGTGAAGGCGAAGTGGCCAACACATGCATTTGCTGCCGCCGTGCGATCGATCGAGCGCATTTGCTGCGTTGTTTGGTTGCGGATGTGACCATGCTCTTGGACGGACGCATCGAACGGGACCGAACAAACGGCGAACAGTGCCCAGTACAAGCGTACCATCGATCGCACTGTCCAACTAATCTCACGCTCCCTTTCGCCTCGCCGTCGTAGATGGACCAGCATTGTTTTCTTTAGAATAAAGCAATTCGATCCGGAAAAAACGGCGGCGGCGGGTAGGACTCCGGCGATCTCGCCGGCGTAGGGAAGGAGGCCGAGGACGACGATCGGTACGTAAGAAACTCGATCGATATCCATAGTTTGTTAGTGCTGTGAAGGACAGTCACCACGTCCAGCGAGAGAAGAGATTACTAGACGTGCACCGAAGCAAAATCAGGGTACACCTGACCAGACAATGGGATAAGAGAGCGGGGCGCCGCCGGGACCTCGCCGGCCGTTCCCCGTCGTGTTCCGCGGCGGTGCGTGCCCCCATCATCATCCGGACGACGTCGCAGCAGCCGTGCACCGGCGCAGCATGATTGCCATCCATCTTTACGTCGTACCGCCAGTACAGGGGGAGCGCGAGCCGAGAGAGACAGACGCATCATCATCATCATCAAAAACATCATGCGATGGGGCCTCACGCATAGCATTATCCGACATTAGTTAGCCAGTCTCTACTTACTACCATCGCTGATCTGATCCGATGCTTCGGCTTGGCGTTACGCGAGGGGCAACGCATCGCCAGAAACCGGTTCTGAATCTCTCCCCACCCTGTACTGCACGAATCCTTTGACATTTGCCAGCACAGAACAATTTGATTGCGAAAGAAAGTCAAAAGGTAAGCATCGATCAATGCTTTGGCAGCACGAAAGTACTTTTCAGTTGTTATAATTTTCATGTCAGAGGGGAGAAAGCGTTTTTCTTTTCTTGTTGGCAATTGTAGTATCAGATCTGGATATGAGACCGGCCCACTTCAAATGCTTTGGCACACGAACAGCAAGTGCTTTAAAGCACCATGGTTCCACAACAAAGATCAGATTCACACGATCGGATAACAAAGGCACTTGACATTTAAATGGCTACTACATTGCACAAGGAGAAGATCAAAAGCTCGACTAGAGTACCTTAACTGGCTACTACAGAATCCTACTACATTAAAGCAGCAAAGCGAACACATCAAACTGGACACCCACCACCAAGCCATCAAGCTTGAATATGTACAGCACAACAAGTCTTCAACTTATAGCACGCCCTAGATTCAGAACTAAGTTTTGAAGCATGATCGAAGCTCGCATACTTCTGCGACCAATGGTGACGACGTTCAGGACTTGGATCTTCAGATGCTGATGAGATCCGGAGGATGCGACGACGACTCTGTGCCTGTCTGCTGCTGAAGTTGCTGTTCTTTCGCGGTGTCGCCGGTCGGTGCTTCACTGGAACTGGTCGGGGCTGGAGGGTCGGATGCCGAACCTTCATCAGAATGCGGAAGCTCTTCTTCTCCTTGGTTCAGAGGTGGCTTTGGGAGCTCGCTGAGGATCTGCACCACCTCCCGCATTGTCGGGCGCTGCACGCTCTGCTCCTCGATGCAAAGCAGGGCAACATAGAAGACGTGGATGACTTCGTGCAGCGGCACCGTCGAGAGCCTTGGGTCCAGGATCTTCATCACTTGCTCCTTTTTGAGTCTGTCATCATCTTCACCCACTGGACAATGTCGACACCGTCGCCAAATTCCCCCACAGGTTTACGCCCGGTGACAAGCTCGAGAAGCACAACACCAAAGCTGTAGACATCACTCTTCTCGTCGACCTTCAGGGTGTATGCATATTCTGGACAGCCACAGATGACAAAGTAATGAAGATTTGTCAACTGGAAAGTAATACATTATGTTCTTTGGCAGCAAGAGAAATGTCAAAGTTACAATAGAAGATACAGAACTGAAGTAATTGAACCTAACCATACACTAGGAGAGGGTGTTTTTTATGAATCAAAAGCAACTTATGGGCTAATTGTGTAAACTACAACATACTGTTATGGATAACAATGGTAGAGATCCCAAGAGTGCATTCAATAGTTTGTTTTAAATGTAAAATGAGGTGGTTCTAGAAATAGACAATAGGTTTGCAGATGTCATTCATGACTAATCAAAGAATGTCTCATTTCAACAACTACATCTTGATAGCAATTTGCATGACTGGACCAGTGTCAATAAGCATTCGAATACTCATAACAGTTCTAAAAGTCTGCAAGTAAGTAGCAACAGTTAACAGTGGCATAAAGTGTGCTTATGATATACAATTTTATAACATGCCTATGTTGTAAGCATTTCAGTATTTACCAAATCAGTATATGTTCATCTTAAGAATAGTCACACAGAATTTAATTAGACGAGTGCATGTTTTATTACCTGGAGCAATGTAGCCATATGAGCCAGCAATGGCGGACATGCATTCAGATGCGCCCGTATCCTGCAGGAATTTCGCCAGCCCGAAGTCGGCCACATGAGCTTCAAAATCAGAGTCCAGAAGTATATTGTTTGATTTGACATCACGGTGAAGTATCAGCGGCGAACAATCATGGTGCAGGTAGCACAGCCCCTTGGCAGCCTCAATGGCAATCTTGTACCGAGTATCCCAGTGTAGGTGTTCGCCCTTCTTGCCATGGAGAAGCTCCCCAAGACTGCCATTGGGCATGTACTCATACACTAGCAGGTTAGTCTCATTGTTTGAGCAGAAGCCTAGCAGGCGCACAATATGGCGATGCCGAATCCTCCCAAGTGTTTGTATCTCCGCTGAGAACCCATGATCATGTGACGAGCCACGGACCATTGCTGGGAGCCTCTTCACAGCCACATGGTCACCATTGGGCATTGATCCCTTGTACACAGTCCCTGCCCCGCCTTTACCAATAATGTTCTCCTCTTTCAGGGAATCAAGCACATCATCGCAGGTGAAATCAAGGCGCTGGAATGCAGTGAGCTTCCACAGCCGTGCATCACTGGCTTTCTTCAACGACCGCGCCTTCAGGATTGCCGCGGTAGCGAATACAATGGAGCAAAAGAGCAAGGCTAGCACAATGAGCAGCTTGATACCATTAGACAGCCCTCCATGGCCATGGTTGGTGTGACCAGAATCAGCAATGCCAGGGCGGCATGGACCAAGGTATGGTCCACACAGGCTTGGATTGCCAACGAAAGATGTGGCATTGAAGTAGCTGAACTGGCCGGTCCCTGGAACAAGCCCGGACAAGTTGTTATATGAGAAGTCGACCGCCGTCAAGCTCTGCATTGTGGCGATGGACGGTGGTATCTCCCCATCAAGGTGGTTTCTGGACAAGTTGAGGTAGTTCAGTATCCTCATTCCGGAGATGGCTGGAGGTATCTTCCCGGAGAGGTTGTTCCGGCTCAGGTCCAAGTAAGTGAGCAGCCGGCATTTCCCAATCTCCGGCGGCACACCTCCCTCAATGGCATTGCTGCTAAGGTCAGCCTTGGACAGCTGCTGCAGCCGACCAATCTCAGCAGGCATCACACCGGAGAACAAGTTCCGATCAAGAAGCAGCTTCTGGACACCAGAGAAGTTTCCAATAGACGCTGGCAATGCGCCGGTGAGCTGATTGTTGGACAGGTTGATCTCCCCCAGATTAGGCGCCGCAACGCCAACCACAGCCGGGAAGTTGCCAGTGAGGAGGTTGTCTTGCAGCTCGACCTGAGTGAGCTTCTGCAGCTCGAAGAGCCCCTTTGGAATGGAGCCGTTCAAGTAGTTCTCCCCGAGACGGATACGGCTCAACGATTTGCACTGGCCGAGGGAGTCAGGGATGGCGCCGAACAGGAAGTTGCCGAGGGCGATGAGCGTGTGCAGCTTGCCCCCGGCGCAGAGCTCCGGCGGCAGCGTGCTGGTGAGCCTGTTGGAGGAGAGGTCGACGAGCTGGAGGCGGCCGTTGCGGCCGAGGCGGCGGGGCACGCCGCCGGTGAAGTTGTTCTCCCACAGCTGCAGCACCTCGAGGCTCGGCAGGTCGCCGACGAAGTCGGGGATGTCGCCACGCAGCTTGTTGCGGAACAGGTTGAGCAGCGTCATGTTCTTGAGCTCGGAGAAGCTGGCCGGTATCTCGCCGCTCAGGGCATTGTTCGACAGGTCGAGGGAGCTGAGGGTCTTGAGGTTCCCCAGCTCCGACGGTATGGCGCCGGTGAGGCCGTTCACCTGCAGGAAGAGCGTGTCGAGCTTCTGCAGCCTGCCGAGCTCCGGCGGGATTGGGCCGGAGAGGCCGCAGTTGGCGGCGTCGAGGCGCACTAGCTCGGTGAGGTTCCCCAGCTCCGGCGGTATCCCACCGGAGTAGCTGTTGTAGTAGCCAATGTAGAGCTCCCTGAGGCTGGTGAGGTTGCCGAGCTCGGGGGGGATCCTGCCGGAGAGCTCGTTGCCGGAGAGGGCGAGGTACTGCATCCGGGCCCAGCGGCCGTACTCGGGGGGAATCTGGCCGGAGAAGAAGTTGCCGCCGAGGTGGAGGTGGCGGAGCAGCGGCATGCGGACGACCTCGGCGGGGAGCGGGGATGTGAGGTTGTTGTTGTAGAGGTCGAGGACGCGGAGGGCGGTGAGGCGGGCGAGGGCGGGCGGGAGGGAGCCGTTGAAGGCGTTGTTGGAGAGGTTGAGGTGGGTGAGGAAGCGGAGGTGGCCGAGGGTGGCCGGGACGGGGCCCGAGAGCGCGTTGGCGGCGGCGTCGAGGCGGAGGAGGCCGCGCAGGCGAGAGAGCGCCGGCGGGAGCGCGCCGGAGAGGTTGAGGCCCGAGAGGTTGAGGGACACGACGGTGCCGCGGGTGCCGCACGTCACGCCGGCCCAGGCGCAGTGGGCGTCCGTGCCGTTCCGCTGCGGCGCCGCCCAGGAGGCGAGCCCGCCCGTGGGGTCGGAAAGCGCCGCCTTTGCGTCCAGCAGCGCGTCCGCGTCGCCATCGGCCGCGCCGGCGCCGAGGTGGGCGGCGAGCAGGAGGAGTACGGGGAGGAGGAGCCGGAGATGCATTGGGGTTTCCTCTCTGGGGTGGAGACGGAGAGGGGATGAGAGGGCTCACACTCCCGGCGAGGCGAGAGAGTGGAGAGTGGAGACAAGGGGAGTGTGAGATGAAAGTGGAAAGGGCTTGGCTTTGATGTGGGTGTCGAGCACGAGGGGCTGGCAGTGCTGGTGAACAATGCGATTTTTTTTCTTTGGTTTCGTTTGGGGAGGCGTGGCGTAGTGTGTGGGTTTCCTTTTGGGGGATTGGGTTGCTTTTATAATGTGATGATCTTGGGTGGAGATGGGCAGTTTGACCAATGGTTAGTGTCAAATTGTTTTTTCTATTGTTTTTTATTGTAGTGTGCTCCTACTGTTTTCGATTTTTATGCCATTGATTTGGTTCGAGGGTTTGTCTCTAGTGTCGCACTCTAGGAGCACTATGAGCTCTCTTATTTATTTTTCCAAGGATTCAAATTAAAAATGCCCATGCATTATTTTTGAGAAAGTTATTAAAGGTAGAGTTATATTCAGCACATATGGCTTGTAGTACTCCCTCCGTACTAAAATAAGTGTCTCAAGTTTGCACAAAAGTAGATGTATCTATACATGAAACATGTCTAGATACACCCACTTTTGAGCAAACATGAGACACTTATTTTTAGACGGAGGAAGTATTCAAAATCAGCATAGAAGAATTTTGTTTATCCCAATATCTGAAGTAATTTAACGAAAAAATTGGCACAAAATAAAAACACACATACTTGAGGGCTTCTTTGAATTGCAGGATTTTAAAAACGTAGAATTGATATGTCATGTGAAGTGTATTTCTAAAGGATTTTAAAACACAGGAATTTTGCAACATATGTCTTTGGATGGTGCACATGAATTTTGGAGGATTGATGAGAGAGAGTGAAACTGCATTGAACTTCGCGAAGGAAAATTAAAATGAGGTTTGAGCTCATGTTAAAATGAGGAAAAGTAAAATGGATTCCATAGGAATTTGGTGGCCCCAATCTTATGATCCAAAGGGCTTTCATAGGATTCAAACCCTCCAAAAATTTTACGAAAATCCTACAATCCAAAGAGGCCCTGAAATTCCACATGGATAAAAAAAAGATAAGAATCACACTACACTACATAAAATTTCTTAGAAACTATCTCCTAGTTATCATGGGTACAAGAGATTTTTTAAGAGGTTTGAACTCTTGATGGGAATCCTTTTAGGGCTTGTTTGGTTCGCAGTTGAGAAACACAAGGACTACTGCATGAATGGAATGTCATGGCGCTTAGAATACTACAAGAACTAAAAACGCAAAAGTTGGTAGCATGTGCTGGAAAAACACACATTTTTTAATAGGGATTGAGTGCATGTCATAATTGTCGGAAGCATATAGAGTTTTTTTCAAGAGGTCTCACTTCTTTATAGAAATCCTATAGAATTATAGTGTCGGAAAGCAATCCATGCAATTTTTTGGAGAATTCGTTCCTTTAAACTAAATGGACTCTAAATGAAAAAAATCCTATGGGTTGAAATTATGTAGTACAGTTCATTTGAAAATCCTTTATAACAATCTCCATTTGAATATGCCTATATATCTTTTCTATAGCAAGTGTGTGAGTCACACATAATAGTTCAAATATCTCAAGTGTGTTTTTCTGTGGCGCAAATAAGAGATTTATGTTACCCTTATGTCTCGAGTTAACATGGAACTTATAACATACTCGTTCCACTTCCCTATACGCACAAGATGTGTGTTTACATTACCTAAATTTTTGAGAACCAAATTTGAAAAACACACAAAGACACACAAAAAAAAGACTAGCTGTCACGTGAATAGTGTCATTTTGTGTGTTTGTTGTCTTTTTGTGACAGATTGGATTGTAAACACACATCTTGTGAACCCTCGAATTTATTTCGGATTTTTTTTAAAAAAAAATTGCAAATTTGAATTTTGACTATTGAAATCATGGTATTGCATGACATGTGGCATCACTAGACAGATATATATGCTCTCTTTTATCTCGGAGTGGTGAAAAAAAAAAGAGTCACGCGTTACAATGCTCACACAAGTTTTGGTCTGAGCGCTCGCTGCTTCCCAGAGCGTGAGTGCGTCCACTCGATCCGTGGCGCGACATATGGATTCATGGTGGGGTGGGCCGCGGTCTCGCGGAGCAGCGCGAGTTTTACTCCTCGGAGCGCGCGCGGGCGTGGTCCTCCTTCTCGGCTGGCTCGAGTGGGGTTTCGATCCGGACGAGTGAAGCTGCGCATTTTGTCGCGCGCGCATGCAATGCGCATCGCCTGCGTTCAATGGAGTAGTAAAGTAGTACCGGCCAAAGCCCCCTCGCAGAATCAACCCCATGGATCCATCATTGCAATTGCAAACTCCACCAATAATCTTGACCCGGACGACGAGAGAACACCGCTGTATGTGCACCAGGAATCGATCACCATTGCCAGTAACTCGATCTCACTGAGTACGGGCATTGGTAATAGAGGCTCGTGTATTTTGGAGGTTTATACATTACGGGCCACAGCTTCGAGCAGGTGTTCTTGGATTCTCGGGATGCCGTCCGTCATACGTCGGGCGAACTCGATCCTCACCGGTATCTCTGACCCGAGGAATGGCCGGAGTCAATGGCTGTCGACGCCTCCGGTACGTACTTCCTTGTCGTATTCTCTGTATCTACGTACACGTTAATGGTCGGAGACTCGGAGTATATATACGAGTACTGCTGCTACTGTGTACCGTACTGTTATACTCCTGCATTAAGAGCAGTCACCAACAATCCTGACTTGCAGGGGTTGAAAAAATTGGGGTAAATTAAACCGGCTCATCAATTTTCTTCTCTGAAACCGCAGCCCATTCTGCAGGCGCAAATTAAACCCGCGGTGTCGTGTCTCCAGATGCTGCTGGCTGCCGGTACGCAGACACACAGTAAAACTGCTGATGAACTCATCGTCAACAAATTTACTGCGAATATGTATGTACTCCTACTAATCGTAGTACTTACTTGGACAGTAACAATCATTCTGGTCTTCCCTTTACCTACAGTCGTTCTTCTTACAGCGGGATTATTCACGGTGGTACTTGAGCAGGCAGGCTTCACTCACTCGCTGTCTGTCGCTGTTGGTGGCGAGCATATCATTGTTTTCTACTGCGACAGGCAGCGGGCCCCACCAGAGACTGACACGGTGGGACCCATAGTGCCCCCCTGCTCGGCGCTAGATGCCGCCACGGTCAAATTCTTGCGCTTGTCTCTGGTAGTGCCCAGCCTCTCCCTCTGCGACGCTTGCCGCAGCTCAAGACAGAACAGAACCCGTACCACCGTCACTCTCGCGTGATTCCAAGGGTAATTTCCAGCCTCAACCTGTCCTGCTCTTCCACTCCTCCTCAGAGTTTCGCCATTGGAGATGGGGACTGGAGGTTCCGGTTTATAGGATATATTCCCAAAACTAGATTTTACCAAGAATAAGAAACAATTAGCATTAATTAAGAGGAGTTAATGTTGGGTTTTGACCTTTCCCAAGAACAATATGAAAACCGATTGGGTTTGACATTTTCCTAATTAATGTTGGCATTAAATATGTGAGTGCTAATTGGGTGAAACATTGGAGAGATAGATTTTGCATGCCCAATCCTCATTCACCTAGGTCCCAGAGATTTGTCAAATGCATCCTACAAACCGGAATGGAGGGAGTAACACTTGTTTGACTGCATGACATAATGCATGCCGTGTACTGCATCAGTTAGCAGCCAGTGTTTACAGCGTTCGCTGTAGTTACTGCGAGGTTAATAAGCGCTTCTCAAAGTCGCAGTGACAAAGATCAGGACTGATCTGAATGCTTCATGACGTGGGCGACACCTGTTTATCTAGTCAGCCTAGTAATCCTGGTTTGTGTTTGAATAATGCCCAATTAAGCACCAGCAGCAACCACGGCCTCTTTCGCACAAAGTCGCCAACCTACTGGCGAAAGGGAGGCAAAGTTTTTCGCTTTAATCGGCAAGAATCTCAACTTTATCAGTAGATCGCTGGGGTTTAAGAGCTACTACTAACACCAATGGTGGTGATGATGACACTGGCTACTCTTCGCATGCACGCCCAAACCGCATGTGTTGAGGTGAAAGATGAGCTTAGAGCATCTCCAACAGACGCGCCAAAAACGCCGCGCGCGCGAAATACCGGCCGTTTCCCGCGCGCGGGGCCGGTTCGCGCTCTCCAGCAGACGCGGGAAACTTTCGCCGCGCGGGAAAACGGTCCAGCGCGCTGGACGAAGCGCCACGCGCGGCGTCATATATAGCGCCGCGCGTCCAGCGCGCTGGACACAAACGCGCCACGCAACCACCTCTCTCTCTCCCGCGCGCGTCTGGATAGTTCCAATCTTTTCCCCACCTCCGCCCGCGCCGCGCCGCCGCCACCATGCCGCCGCGCCGCCGAAGCCAATTTGGCTACCGCGGCGTCCGCGCGCGCCCGAACGGCACCTTCACGTCGGAGATCCGGTCCGGCGAGGAGCACGTCCAACTCGGGACGTTCGAGACGGCGGTGGAGGCCGCCCGCGCCTGGGACGCGACGGCGTGGGCGCTCGGCCGCTCGCGCCGCCAGATGAACTTCGGCGACTGCCGCAACGCCGAGGAAGCGCGCAACATGGCGCCGCCGCCGCGCCTCGTCACCGACGAAGACCGCCGCCTCCACCGCCGCCGAGCGATGCTCAGCCTCGTCGCGGAGCGGGACCAGCGCGCGGTTGCGGACTGGTACCGGAGCCACCCGCGCGAACACCAGCTCGAGGTGGAGCACTGGAGCACCGCCGCGGCGGAGCAGGCGGAGCGGCAGGCCGAGCGCCGCGAGAACAGGGAGGCGCGGCGCCTGGCGAAGGGGGAGGCGGAGGCCGAGCTCGCGGCAGGCCGCGCGACCTGGCCCGCCGGCTACGAGCGGTGGAGCGCGCTGGAGGACGAAATCTCCAGCGACACCGCCTCGGATTCCTCGGACTTCGAGTTCTAGAGTTGTAGTTTCTATTAGGTAGTTTGTAGTAGTTTGTATTAGGTGAAAAATCGTCAAATCTATCGAACTAAGTTTAAAATCGTTTAAATTTGTGTTGTTTGTATTTATTTTGTTGCAAAATTTGGCTCTGGAGCGCGTTTTTTTGGGCGTCTGCTGGAGCGCTGCGTTTCGGCGCGCTAAACTATAGCGCTTCTGTAAAAGCAAAACCGGCACCCCGCGCGCAAAAACACCTTTTTGGCGCTGCAAAGGAAATATAGCGCGCCGCGCCGAAGCGCGTCTGTTGGAGATGCTCTTACAATGGCTATCCAAAATACTGCTACAAAGGCCAGAGCCCTTTACCCCACGCCCATGTGAGATAGAGCGCCCTGGAACGGGTGAAAAGAAAGAAACTAGGGTTGAGATTCGCCCTGTTCATGTAGCAGGCGACCGTGGATGCATGTTCCAAGGCTTGATCCACGGTCACGTACTCCCATCAAAACTTTGATTGTGTATGGTCTTCTCTTCAATTAAACGAGTAGTAGTCTCGGAATTAAGCTCACTTGAACGGCTGGAGTTTATCTGATTAGATTAGGGCTCATAGAGTAGTTACACTGGTGCTTGCCCAAGGTTTTTCAACGTAGTGGTAATGATCAATTATGGTCCTAGATTAGGGCTGGTCGTGAGGGGCGATCCTAGAGCCGAGTAAACAAATGGCGAGAGCTTACGACCATCAAAACTTTGATCCTATGGGTTTCTTCTCACTCACTTAAATGGAGAGTGGTCTTGGAACTAAGCTCCATTGAGCGGATGGAGTTTACTCTGATTATATTTAGGCTTCATCGAGAGTATATTGCTTGTGCTTAGCCAAGGTTTTTCAACGTATAGTAATGATCAGTTATGTCCTAGATTAGGGTGTGTGGTAGAGCCTAGAGCCAAGTAAACAAATGACGATAGCGTGGTGTTTCTGCTTGTACATAGTGTATCTAAGCATAGGTCTAACCAAACGAGTATTATTAATTTCCTTAGTGGGATTGCTAATGGCGAAGTTCCAAGCTCCGTACAAGTTGGCTACATTTTGTACTCTGTGCCAAGATCGATCTCGTGCATCTCACTGAAGTGACCGATCGCGCGTCCTTGGGCGTTTGCATGCATCGTTTGGCTTGGCACGCCGGCGTGCACGCTTGCGTTCTGTCCCTGTACTGAACCCCGGCGATGGATAGCCGTTTCTTCTCACCGGGCCATCGGTCTAGAATGCTGCCAACTTAGCAAAACCACACATACATGCAAGACAAACTGCAGCCATTAGGTTCTGTCAAGGCCGTGTCATCGATCTAATCAGAGATGGAAACTGAAAGCTTTGCTTTGAATGTTGCCGCTACGGCATGACATGATTTCTTCCCTTTTCTCTTTTGCTGTTAACTCGTTATCGAAAAGTCCAGACTAACAGTTCGTGCTAAGTTTCTTTCTGCAGTTACTACTACTACAGGAAGGTGCGCGACACTTCACTGCCAGCCAGCCAGGAAGAAGGCTTGTCCGGCCGTCCGACCAAACATGCTAACCGAGCAGTCACACACACGTAATGGCGGCTGGCTGGCTGGCTAGGCTGAAGCCCAAGCCCCAGCCTCGTGTAGCTAGCTGGTGTCAACGTAATGGCGATGCTGTGCGTTGCCGTGCAGATTCAGCGCCGCTCGTCGCATCATTCGCGAAATCGCACACATGAACAATCGATGTGGAGTTTGTCTGCTCTAACTAACAGCGCTGCAGCAGGGAGGACCATGGCTGGCTGCCGACCCGGCCGGCCGGCGGCATCAATGTGGTCTCCGGAGTGGGTGACGACGACGTGCGTCCATCAGGGGGTATTCAATGGTCAGATCCCACCAGCTCCGGGCCAGCAGCAGTTAGTGGTAGTACCGGCCCATGCGGGACGCATGCCCCTGTTCATCCGTCCTACTCCAGCGTTGCTATCCTGTCCTTGGATTCAATCATCACATATTCGCCCCTAGCTAACGGTGATGTCAATGCTAACCGCCTGAGATGCTAGTTTCATCGGTTCCTCAGCAACGGTGCCGAAAGGTCTCATTGATTCAGGCCCGTTACAAATGGTGGCAGGTTCAGCCCCAGCAGATGCAGTATATACAAGGAAGAGAGGGATGAAAGGCTACATCAAGACTACATGAGATGAGAGGCTAACAACTACTACTGTACAAGAGTGGAGTGAGCCATGTCAGGATCATCTAGAGGCACCAAAATGGCCATGGACATGGCCTACGGCATGGCAACGGTTTTGGCCTAAAAACTACTGGTAACATCTATGGATTGCTTTAGCAGATCCAGAAACTCGGCAACCCCAGTGACGGCAGAAGATGTGCGCATTGCAAAGCTCCATCAGGCTGGTATAACAACCATGTAAGCTGGCTGTGTGCATGGAGGCGTCATGACTCTCGGTTGTGTCTTCATCTCCTTCTTCATTACCTTTCTCTAGAGCACGAATCCTGAAAAACATGAAAACCATGGTCAGTCCATGTCAAGTTTCACACATTTGCCACTGCTAAAAAACAGGAAGATGCTATCATGTTATTACTGGCATGCTTCTAGTCCTTGACCGGTTACTCCAGCAAGTTAAAATTAATCGGTGCACACATTTAGAATGCAATTTGAATGTAGAAGAGGAACACATTTACCTTCCTTCGCAGACTGAAATCTTCGTTTCCAGAATACGAGGTGGGGTGTTCCCGCTGTACGGTGATCGCTCGCTTTTCATTCCTGGGTAGAAACCACCAGGTTTTCCTGGGGTGGAAAAGTACGGCGTTGACCTTCCACTAGCCCATTGTTTTCCATCACCAGCACAGGGCGAGCAGTCAGACATCGTGTAGTAACAACTGATATGCTCCTGCCTACATATCGTAGGCGTCTCATGTTGATTTTTCAGAACAGACATGGTGCTGAAACCTTGTTGGAAGAAACAACTGGATGGAGAAGAAGACTGTGATTGCGGGCTAGGAAACGACATGAACGGTGGTAGCCTTCCATGGGGCAGAAAGGAAGGTGATGTGGTAACATCGGGGCTCGAGCTAGGCAAAGGACAGCCTTCTACAGTTAAGCCTTGCTTCGCAGCCAGCTTAAGAATCTGCTTCTGGTTTAGCCCTGTTCCATAGAGCATGTTCCATAGGCTCCTTAGAGATTCCCTCTGGTTATGTATCACTTGATCCCGCATGGCCATCTCAATTTGAAGCTCAGCATTATTCATTCCCTGATGGATAGATTATATATATAAGCAACTTGTCGGATATCATATTCTGGAAGGAACACAAACTAAAACTTTGGGGATTACTCACAAGAAGTCTGTATTGGCTGAGAATCTGCAGGTAGGTTCTGTTCCCATTGTTACTGGTAGCTTCCTCAATCATATCTTGGAGCTGACGCCTGCGACTCTCATTCAGTTCAATATCCTACAGGGAAAAATAATGCCATGTAAGTTTGCTTCAAGGTGATAGAAAAGAAAACCTTCACCTATATATACCTTTCTGTAGCCAGCACCAGCTTCATCATTGTCACGGATATTGTCAAGAATAACTTGTCTCCTTGATGTTAAGGCTTGCAAAACTGTATAATCCTTCTCATTCACCTGAATACAGAGCCATCAGTGCACTGTACTTACCGTGGAATTTCTCAGATATCTATTGCAACAATAGATGTAGGAAAGAGTTGCTACAGTGTTTGATGAATACCAACCTGCGACCTCGCAATCGCGCCGTCAAGATGCTGGAGCTCCATCCGGTTATGCTTATTGGTTTCTTCGAGCTCAAACAGCGCTTTCTGTAGATTTATGCGTTCCTGAACATTCTCACCAGTTTCCTGGCTCAGGATATTTAGCCAAGATAGCTCATTATCTGCAGCCTTTTCAGCAGGTTTTACACTTAACTGATGCTCCTTATCAGCTAATTCTTTTTTCAACTGCGAAACCTCACCCTGCAAAGTGACGTTGTAACGCATTTTTAGCATTTTACTGTGGTCAACAATTAGGTAAAACCGTAGAAATTTACATGTTTCTCCACTAAGGCAAACCTGGAGATTCTCAATCATCCTCTTATAGTCTTCAACATGAGTGTCAATTGTTCCAATATTTTTCTGTATGGGAGAAAGACCAAGCATAAGAATAACAGAAATGGTTACTTTAGCATATATGATTCAGAAACATAATTCGTTCTCTTGTGTGAAGAAAAGATGAACCAACAAAAAAGCATCCCGTTGTCTGAGCACTCAACCAAAGGAAATGACTCCTTACATGGACATGTGTTTTTATCTCCTTAGCACGATCCGCATACTTGAGTGTATTCGTAGTGTGATGATACTGATCATCAGCTGGTGATATCGTAGCAATCATAATAGTTCGGGAATTCCCAGAGAGACCATCCTTCAGGATTCGAGTTAATTTGCTGCAAATAGCTGGTGTCATATATCTCAAATGGATAAATTTGGACCCAAATAGTAGAATCGAAAGTTGAAATACCTGTTGCGGTAGGAACATATGCAAGACCTTTCTTATTTTGCTTGCCAAGGGCATTGATGCAATTTGCTAATGCTAGAAGTGATTTATTAATGTTGGCACCGTCTCTCAGCTTTTGGCCAAAGTTGTTCGTTTCAGAAGCCCTCTCACTGCTCACAGAAAATAGTTTTTAGCGCCAATTTTACTTGACAGGGTAAAAGGAACAGCGGTCCAAAAAATAATAGTTATTACCTGCCGGCGAGATCAACCAAGGCAAGCTTTCCACGAAGAACTTGACTACCATACTGTCCTTTCTGCTTTCGTCTTACAGTAATCTCCAGTACAGCGTGCGAACTTGAAAAAAGAGGAAAAACAGTATTTTCTATGTGAGAATAATGTAAAATATGCCAGGCACTATTACCTGACGTTACTGTCTTTATAGACTCAATCACAACAATTTATCAGATTAAAGATATTAGATAAACATTTAATTAAAGTTACTTATTTTCCTAAGCAAAAGGTGGATGCATGGACCGTAAAAAGGAAAGCACAAAATAATTACCGTGATGAAGTTGCATTTGCTTCCGTACTCTCTGTCTTGCGTCTGCTATTGCCTATGTTCAAGAGTTCAAGAATCTTATCTGCTGAATGAACCTAGCAAAATAAGAGTTTAGACATCAAAAATCTATTTATGCTGAAATCAATAGGTATTAACAGGCATGCTTTCAGAATATGCATGCAATAGACCACCAAGATATTGTAAAACAATTGGACAAAAACATAAGAATGAAGGCTTCATACAAAACCAAGGACAGATTGGTAATATGATCTTTTATACACAAGACTGACCAAATATCTTTGAAAAAAGGGAATAAAATTGGCAATACACTATTTTATTGCAGAGCCTTTTCCTGCTAATTACTTAAAACCACAGCAAGCATATCTAGTACTTTTTTCTTTCTTCTCGACTTATCGGCTAATCAAATAACATTATATTCACAAAGAAAATTAGAAATGTTACAATTATAAAAGACGGGAGCAAATAATGAAAAGGAATGCCACATAATCAAAACTACCAGCACAAAACAGCTATCTTCTTATTACCAGGAAAAATAAATACAGAAGAAAGAGTTGTAAACCTTAATTCTTCTTAAACCAGCAACTATTATGCCATGCTCCGGATCCTCACGAAGCTCCAGGTGACCCGAGGATTTCTCAAGCAAATCATAGATAACCTGGAATTCAGAAACCCAACAGCTGTTTCACTATAGCTTATATGTAGTACATTTATATTAGAAGGAGTGGCAGTTTAACAGTATTAAAACAATATACTGCAAATTACCTCATTGTACACTTCCAGATATGAACATGAGACTTCAAATGTATCTGAACTATCATCTTTTTTTATTTGATCAAAGATTGTGCGAAAGCTAAGAACCATAAGACCAGGATCGTTGTGGCTTCCAACCATCGTATAAGTTTTGCCACTGTACAATCACATACAACAGAATATATAAATATGCATATGGAACAACTTCAGAAAGTAGCTCAATATCCAAGCGTAGAACAACAATTTTATAGTAACATGATGAAAGTGGACTAAAGAAACAAAGCAACATCGCCGAGCAACTGGGAACAGTTTGATTTTAGAACAATGATTAAACTTGAATGCCCAATTGACTAAGTGTGAAGAAAATACAATTTTAGGTTGAAAATACAATTTTAGAGACATCACAAATATCTGAAATTGAGGGAATTCAGGCAAACATAATATGTTAATTCAATGGTCAATCAGAAGAAGCATTTGGACAGCATCCATTTCCTTAATTTTATTAAGCATCTGAATGTACACCATATTTAGTGGCAGCAAACATATTGATGATAGCTAAAGATAAGCAGTCTGGTTATTGCAGTCAATTATTACCTGCCAGTAGAGCCATAAGCAAAGACTGTCACATTAAGGCCTTGAACTACACCCAAAACTGTGGAAGAAATATTCTTATAAACGTCCTGTACAATGAATGCGATTATTAAATTAAAATCTTGAGATGTTAAATGTGAATTGTGAGTACAAGAACACAGCAATTGTTCCAGCAATTAGCTGACGAGAGCATTTCTCCACATCTTAAATCCATAGACATCCATATGATTCTCAATTCTCATCTTGAGTATGAAAAAACCTAGATAGCAAAATATATCATATTGGCATCAGTCTGCATATAAATGCATTCTAAACAACTGCACTTGTGGGTTGTGTTAAGGCACAGCCTAGTACTCCATCCGTTCCAAAATAATAGAAGTTATATTGGAGATGTTACAAACTTGGTCAAACTTAGTTTGACTTAGGACAACTAGAACTTCAACTATTTTGGAACGGAGGGAGTATATTATTGAAAGTTGAAACAAGGCACGAAATTCCAACATTAACAGGGAAAAACATATGGCTTTTATATTTGTGGACCTTGATCGTAATAGTGGAGATTAGTCAGCTATAATTAAGAGCTGTCGAACTGTAATAGTTGTCTAGGAAATGCACCTATAAAATCGAAAAAATACACCTATAAGTTCGAAGAAATACACCTATTATTTTTAAATGTTAACACAATAGAAACAAGTAGTACTGGGTTAAAAACATGGTTGTAGAATGGACTACTGGTATTGTATCTGGGAGGCCATGAGATAAAAGAGGAACTCCTAGCTAGTTGCATTTAATTAGAGTTTACAGGATAAGCGATAAAGTATAACACATGCGCCAGGCTCTAGTTCAGGGCTCCGATTAAAAGCATCTGGGTTTTGGAAATTGGTTCTCTAAACTAGAGTCCTTTTCCCTTAAACAAACTTATATGCGTTAGATAGCATACCTAACAGTACGAATACGGCCAAGGGTTTCCTTTGTTCCAGACTGAATTGGCGTTTTGTACATACCAATAGTATTATTACAACTTACAACAATAGAAATAAGTAGTACTGAGTAAAAATATGGGTGTATAGTTGACTACTGGAATTGTATCAGGGAGACAGTGGGATAAAAAAAATTACCCAGCTAGTTGCACTTAATTATAGTCATGTGGTAAGCGATGAAGATAAAGTGTAATTGTATAACACATGCCTCAGACTCCAATCCAAGGCTCTAACAAAAATCTAGGTTTTGGAAATAGGTTCTCTAAACTGGAGTCCTTTTCCCCGAAGCATACGTATATGCGTTAGGTAGCATACCTAACAGCAAGAATACAGCCAAGGGTTTGCTTTGTTCAAGACTGGGTAAACTGCAAAAAAAAAAAAAAAAAACTGCAAAAAAAGAATTGGCGTTTTGTACACCCCAATAGTACAGTTACAACTATTCCAAGCAAGAGAAACTGCTAAGTCGGCAATTGATAGTCCAAAAAACTTAGTTGCTGTTTTGCCTTTTTGGAGTAACGTTTCCTAAAATGCAAGATATGACCAATTTAGCGACTTGTAAGCCACGAGGCAGATTTCGATCACTTTACTATAATGAGCATATGAGCCCAGTGTGAAAAGCAAGCAAAGCAATTGCAGTTTAGAGCAGCATAATAATAAGCTGTATAAGTTTGCGTACCGTATTGGAGCATCCTGGCGCAAACACGTGATCGAAGCTGTATCTCTTCTCCTTGGTCCGGTTTTGGATGAGGTCGAGGTAGCCCTTGGAGAGATCAGGGTCCAAGACAGCTACATTCTGGAGGAACATAAGGGCACCGCATTACTGCCATGCCATCCATGGCAAAATTCTAACCACCCACTGCCATTGCCCAAACTAGTTCATCCCCCAACGAAATCAAAGCAAACCGAGCGGCGTCTGTTTACCTTATCATCGATGACCTGGATGATATGCCGGGAGCGCCGCCGCTCGTTGTCGGTCAGTGGCCTGCACTTGACAGCCACCTGCAAAAAGATGCAGAATTTACATACTATCAACAGGCAAGAAACGAAACGGAACTGCAATCGATGAGTTGATAATCCGGTGCATTTCATCCCCTGTATCACGAAGGGAAGGATCTATACCTGCAAGGTGGCCGTCTGCCTGGACGCCGGAGCCCGGATGCTTGGCATTGCCCGGAACCTTCCTTCGTGTCCTTCCCCTCCTCCCGAAAGATGCGATTCTAATTATCCACCAGAAACCAACGCCAACGAGGCTTCGGAATCACGCCACAGGGCGCGCGCATCCCCACCGCACCAGCAGCGGCGCCGAAAAGGGCAGCAGCGAAAAGGTGTTTCCCTACCACTGCTGCCGCACTGACCTGGCCACAAGCACTACCAATCCGAGCCGCCGCCCGCCGCCGCCCAAATGCTCTAGAAATGCCAGAAGATCGCCGAGAAACGCCACCGGAGCTCAGCCCAATCAACCGAAATGCGACCCCGCGGAGCCGTTTCCCCGGGGGCCGGGGCACACCAGGAACCGCCCAAACAAAAGCTCCCGACAGAGGAACAGTTCCTCCTCCGTAGACAAAAAAAAATGGCAGCTTGGCCCGGCTCGAGCGCGTATGTATGGATGATTCGGTGGGTGGCACGACGGGACTGACTGCTGGAGGAGACGCGTACGAAGAGATTCAGGGGAAGGATTGAAGAAGAGGGAGGAGGCGGAGGTGGAGGTGGTGGTGTTAATGGGGGAAGAATAATTAATTGGCGGCAGCTGGAGAAGGCGACACGGAAGAACGGAAGGGGAGAGGTGGTGGGGCGCCTCGCGTCTGTCTGCCGGGTGGGCCCCACGTCCCCGCCAACGGTCCGTTGCTTTGCGCCGGAGTCCGGAGTCCGGTACGCGACGCCGACCCGCAGTCCTGCACCGCTCTGCAGTGCCCCATTGGCCCACTCGAGCTCACACGAGCTCACTCATCCATCCTACCTCGGGGTGCAGGTGGGACTGCTCGTGGGCTCCCGCTTAATACCCACACAGTCTTACACATGATAAATGGGCGTCCCGTGGTAGCCCACTAACCATACGTGGGTTCTCACGAAGCCCACATACGCCCGCATATGAATCACTACAGCTGTTGGCTTGCTGCCCACATGTAAACAAAGTCCTCGGGTTCGTCGATCGGCATACAATTTTTGCGCGAGATGTTATGGACCGCCGACGTGAGGATGGCAGCTGCCACCGCGTGATATTCAGGCGTCGTGCAGCCCACCGGTCACGGTTGACACCGCCGACGATCCATCTCGGTCACCACCGGCTCCTGTCGTAACCCCCTACCGTGTTTTTAGTTCTGCCTGGGATATATGCCGGCTGACGGCGTGTGAGCTGATCTTGACCAAGGTGTTGAGCGCTGGGCCTAGTTGCCCCACGATGATTTCCATGTGCTTTCTCCAGTTACTACCAGATAAACTGAATTTTCTACTTCAGATCTTTACAAAAAGCAACATGCAAAGACCAGTGGAACTTTTTCATTCAGATGTGCAGGATAATAATTACAGAATTTCGTTAAGCCCCTAGGTCTCTTCACGCGAAAGTGTACCATACAAAGACCACTGAAAAATCCTCTGAATTCACATGTTGTGACTCGTGGACTTGGAATTACCCCCTGAAAATGAAGATGTGCTAATCAGCTAATGAACAAAACAATAAGCTAACAATCATTTAGTGGATAAAACACTGTTTGTGTTAATTATAAGATGACAAACACAACACACTGCAGCACTACACAACTATTAGACCAAGCTGTACAAGGTAACCACTATTAGCTCAAGCATCGCTTTGTTTACCTTCTTCCGGCTCCTTCTGGTGACGTCCTTGCAGGCCTTGATGTCGTTGTTGATCACCTGACGAGGCTGCTCCCTGTGCGCTGCACCATCCTATGAGGCCATGGTAAACAAAGGCAAGTAAGTCACCACCAAATACAACAATATTTTCCCCAAAATTCAAGTATTCAGATAGTGATTCATAAACAGGAATTATATCTATCTGTACAAAGCTTCAAGTAAATGGATAGACAGATTAGAAAATTAGAAAAAATTATATCTATCTGTTATCCAACTTATTTTAGTGAAGTTGCTTCCTGAAGAAAGCACTAATACTAATATGTAGCAATGCTACAGTGAAGTTATGGACAACACAAAAATGTAAATAGAGATGCAGAACATGGCACAACAGACAACATTCAACATAGAAAATTCAGTTTAGCATCCCCTGCTTAGTTCCATTTAATGTAGCACAACAGACAACACCATATCTTTACCTACCTTATCTCCTCTACTTGTTCAAGATCGTACCACTATCACTTCGCTACTGATGCCAAAAGTAACAAGAGAAAATAACAAGAGAAAATATGATAAAGTACCACTATCACTTCATCTGGATCAACCTTCCAAGCAGATAAAGTAACAAGAGAAAATATGATAATCAGTAAATTGCAGCTGGCTTACTGCCTAGGCCTTCCATAGTCTGCTAGTATAAACAGCAACACCTGGTGAAAACGAGTTCTAAATAAAATAGCCACACAAGCAATTAAGTCTGGTGTCATCTGCATCACAAATTGACAACCCAGATAATCTAGGGAATAACCTAACCGAACTTACAAAGTAAAGTTCAGTATAGTAAAATAGAGAGCTGGACAGAGCACAGAAAATAACCAAAGAATGTTAGGTGCTACTAGAGTCTAGAGATCCACATCTCTGAAAAGAAACAATGACATCGTTGACCAGAAACAACACTAGCTGTCAAAACAAGACAAGAAACACAATATCTGCTCGATCTGAGCCTCCTCTGGGTAGGCTTCGCTGCTGCTTGTACACCTGAAAAGCATCACCCGCCCTTGCTGCTAGTACATCGAGCGACGGCTTGCAGTTCACTGTATCTAACGATTCTTACCTTGTGCTGCCGTTTCTTGGAGTTTGGGGAGTCACCGTGGCCTGCGCCGGATCTCTCCTTCTCGATTTTGATAGCAACTAGCTGCTCCACCAGGGCATCGTCGGCTTCCGCCCGAGTTTGATCCTCATCCTCGCCCGACACCGTATTTCTCCACTCATCCTCGTCGGCGTCTTCTCTTTCACCGCCGTCCCTAGGGCCATGAGGTTGGGTTCGAGCTAGGGACGAATCTGAGGGAGGGGGGATGAGCGGGTGGAGGGAAGATGATGGGAAGGTAGCTGACTGCGCTCGTCCCAAGAGCATGAGGCGACGACGCTCCGGCCATGGAAGGTAGCCGACGGCGCTCGCCCTCTCTGGCTATCTCTCTAAGGGTTCGATGTGGGACTGGGGAACGATACGCTGCTTCGATGTGGGCAACGACGTGGGCGACGGGGGCAAGCCCACATGGCCCATCAAATTTTGACTCTTACCCGTGGGAGCCCATGTACGATTTTACGTGGGCTTGGGTAGTGGGCGCCGTGGGAAGCCCACTCCCACCTGCACCCTGAATCCTACCGCTGGAGTCCACGATGCAACGTTGCAAAAAGACAATCTGGTCGAGTCGAGAACCATTTTGGTTGCAAATCGACCCATGATGCAACAAGCTATGGTGATCTTTTTTAAACAAAAGGCCGAGGCCCAACGTTAAATTAATAATGCCACGAACGGTGACAGGGATACAAGATGTTGAACCCAACTTACAGCCACACACACCGCACACACACAAAAGAGAAAGGACAACCGAGGAGACTACAACGACAGGCGCAAAACCAAGGGCGCGACCACCAACAGAGAGCTAGACCGAAGAGGATGAGTACTAGCAAAACGGGCAAAATTGTCGGGCCGGAGCTCACCCTAGAGCTCGGGCACACCAACACAGCTTGCGCACGTCGCGAGACACCACACCGTTGCAGGCAGCATCGCCAGGAACATCACCGCCACCAGACGCACCACCACCGCTAACAAGCTCCACCAAGAAAGTCCAACCATAGGAACCGAGTATGCAGAGGAAGCTCCAAGCTTTGCCAGAGGAAGCCCGACGAATGTCGCACAAACTCCGGAGAGCCACACGCCGTGGACTCAAGACGGCATCTTCAAGAAGAGCGCGACGTCGGAGCGCCGCCACCGCCCGATCCGAGGATCTTGGGTTTTCACCCGGAGTACACGAGAGGACCGAGAGCAGCCGCAACGACGCCTTCAAGAAGGGAACGACATCCATGGATGTCGCCGCCGCGGCCCGGGGCACCCGGGCGAGAGTTTCCTCTCGGCATGCTCTCATTGCCTCCCACAGGGGCGGAAATACCGCCAAAGCGGTAGCCACACCACTGCCACGAGTGCCGCTTGCCGAACACCACGCCGCCCTCACGACCGTGGACGTCGGCCAACACCAGAACCACCGGCTCGCCCGCCAACCGGCATGGTTCCCACCTTCCAGGGCCGCCGCCCCGACGTCCCGACTCCTCGCGCCGCTGAAACTGAGAGCAGAGGACCCCCAAGGCCGCGTCTTCTTCCTGCAAGATCGAGGGCCAGCAGCCGCGGCCGCCAGGTCGAGACGGGGCGCATATGGGCTCGCCAGGGCCCGGGGGCCCTGCCCCGGCCCGAGTACGCGAGGCGGCCGGAGAAGATTCGCGGCCGCACTGCCCCTCGACCCCGCTCGAGCCTTCACTGCAGAGAGTGCGGGCTGCGCCGTCGCCAGCCAGAGCCGGCGATTGGCCGCGCCGCCCAGCCAGCAACCAAGGAAAGCTCCACCACCACCAGCCCACCAAGCTCGAGGAGGGGCTTCGCCGCCGCCGTGGTCCGGCCCGAGAGCCAGGCCGCGCCGCCGGCCGAAGGACGTTGTCCGCACCGCCGCAAGCCGCGGCCGCCCCGCGAGGCCACCCAAGCGCGCGGCTGAAGAAGATCCCGCCGCCACCGGCACCACGCGGGCTTTGCCCGGCGGCGGCGAGGGCGAGTGAGGGGGGGAGGGGCGCGGGGGCGGCGGCGCTAGGGTTTCGCCCCTGTCGCCCGCGGGGGGCGAGCAGGAGCGTCGGTTTCGCCTCTCTTAATTTCAGTTCCTATGGTGATCTTCCACATGAGACCATTCATTCCATTGAAGTAGATGGAAGATAGAGCGGAGATTTCTGGCTCCCAGATCAAATATTTTATTTGAGAACATGAAAAATCATATATGCAAGTTTTTAAAGGTCTGGAAATAGATTCATGCATGTTCTCAATAGTTTATC
This sequence comes from Poa pratensis, assembly GCA_947311845.1. NCBI lineage: Eukaryota > Viridiplantae > Streptophyta > Magnoliopsida > Poales > Poaceae > Poa > Poa pratensis. The sequence continues at coordinate 19,963,263 of CAMZMU010000049.1, forward strand.
CCACAAGCGTTCAGAATCTTAATTTGAAACAATTTATAATTCAGAGCTACACAAAAATAACAAATATGTGGGTATAAACACTTTTAGATCTCCAAAATATAGTATAAGATTTTGTCATTTTTGCGTAGCATATAATACAAACAAATCACATTGTGATTTTGCGTGCATATTGGATGCATCATTGACTGAACTTTTTTTTTTAGATTTTTCTAAAAGTTGTAAATGTAGTTTTTGATTTTATTTTAAAACAAAGAGATAGCTGTAACTCGTGAGCGAAAGTGACTTTTTGATGGGAGATAGATCAACTTTGCAACATGGCTGACAAGCCTTGCGGTGTACTACATCCATCCCAGAATATAAAATGTTTTGGTAGGCTCATTAAAACAGTCTACCAAAATATCTTATATTTTTCGGACATAAGTACCATTTCCTTTTTATTTATTTTATTTTTGCGATCCACCTATTATGAGCAGTGGTAGAGGTACAAGTAACCAAGGGGGTGCACAGGACATCGGTAGGGAAATTTTCTTGGTAAAATAGCAATTTGTACCACATGTGCACCCCCAGAAACATTATTTTCCCTCGGTGAACCGATAGGCACCCTTGTGCTATAGGTTGTATCTCTGCCACTGATTATGGCCCCCTTCTTTTCAGCTTATTTTCCAGATTCTTGCAGAAGCTACCCTCCATCAGCTTCTCCCAGAATCTCGTTTTTTAAATTTGTTTAAACTTCTAAATAAGTATTTACTTATTTAGAAGTTTAAACAAATTTAAAAACCAGATTCTGGAAGAAGCTGATGGAGGGTAGCTTCTGGGAAAATCTAGAAAATAAGCTGAAAAGAAGGGGGCCTATGAGCGTCATCCAAGCTGCAACCATAAACCCTAGTCAACATGCGCTAAACCCTAAACCCATGTTCAATCCCAATACAAGCCTGCAGATCCCTTAACTCTATTTAAACATTGGGAAGTTCTTGAAAAGAATCCTACATTAAGAACTTGCCACAATGACATATTGATGAGCAAGCTCAGAGCCCGAACCCGGATGCATGCTTAAGTGCTCGGAGGGCAGAGCCTGGGCCCCGATAAATCGAACCTCACCGCATTACCTCATGACATCTCCTATCTCCAATTTAGCACCACAGAACTAGATGTTCTTATATAGAGGAAAGACATTTTCTCAACTTCTTAATCTAGAATTCAAGTTGGATAACGAATCAAAGAAGATGTGTGAACCAACAAAAACTCACCAAGGAGTTGTGGTTAGGATTGAAATGCCACATTAATCCATTACCTAGTTCTCCCCGAAATGCGTGGAGATACATCAGCTAACATGACACATCGGAGTAAAACACGGTTTCGTTGTGACCGTCCCACACACTATCGGATCGAGCCAGACCCTGAATACTAGATATGAAACAAAATTATGATGTCACATTTGGAGACGGGGGAGGGGGGGGGGGGGGGGGGGGCGTCGATAGAAGAGCAAGAACCTTACATTGTGGTTGCTTTATGCCCAAGTAAACTGTTCTACCATTGAGTTCTTCATTTTTGTTAATTTCTAACTGGCTATGGGAGCCACGAACAATGTATTTACGCGTGATCTTCATCTATTAGATAAATTCCTAATTCAAAATCATGTGAATAGGGGTGTGGATTTTTGGAACCCGGCTACATGGAGTCCTTTTTTTGAAAAAATCGAAAATGACATTTTTGATTTTCCAAAAAACGCGAAAAAATCACAAATGTAGATAGTGTCGAGATCTACAAGTGTGCATAATTTTACCTTAAACTTGGTTGTATTGTGGGCTGTACAAAAAAGATAAATCGGGGAATTCCAAATTTTTGAAACTGTGTATTCACCACCTGTGAAAACATAATAAGATTCATGAAATGGTCCGACAAAACATTGATTGTAATAAATCCCCGTAACCGTAAGCAACAATTAGTACCGTTATAATGCAATTAACGGTATCGTGTACGCCTCCATTAACAGATATAAAAGCAGCAGTAACGTACTCCGCGTGCCAAAACGCTCATGTAGTCGTGAGTAGTATAATCGAGGGAGTACACTCGACCAAAGCAAATTAAGTTGGCGGTCGTGCAGTACGGAGTATGTGATCAGATCCAAGCATTAAGTCCGTTGATCTTGACATCTGTTTGTCGATATTTTTTCTGGATTAAAAAAATAAAAAAATACTGTACATATTTCCGTTTCTGCATTATAAAATGATCTCTATGTCGGTTAGTTATCCTGTCGATCTCTTTCCTTAAACCACCAGCAGCTGCAGTGTACCGGCAATGCCACTACAGCGAAACGGGTACAATTTTCCCCCGTTGATTTTCTTGGATCATCACAAGTGCTAATTAGTCAGAGAAACATCAGTGAAGCGTCGCCATTTAGACAACGTGTGCAAACTGCAAAGTTATGAAGCAAGAAAAAGGAAAAAAAAAAAGGCTTCGCCAACGTCTGTAGTACCTTGTGCTTTTATGCACAAGCTGACTCTTTCTTCTTGATCGAGTACGTCCAGATGCACGGAACACTTAATAATGGAGATTTGATTCGAATCAGAAATACTACTCGTTTTTTCTAATTTCCATTGATTTTGTTGTCGCAATTCTGATTAATTAGAAATGCGTGAGTCGCACCTAACACACGAGCATGTGAGGATTTTCTGGTGAAGATGACACATAGAGAACTGTACTCTTTTAGTTGCGGTCCCATGCCGATCGATGACACCCAAACGCGCGCGCCATCTTCAAATTTGAACTCGTGGAGTTTGAAACGCGTGCGTGGAGAAATGATACTAAAGTCCCAGCAACAAAATGGACCCGGCGTTACGTTTGTGTTCCGGATCTTGGAGGCATCAAACAATTTGCTCGACACGCGGTTCAAAAGCCGGGTGTGTACGTGGAGCCAACAATTAACGAGATCGATGAGCTCCTCCCATATAATACTGTACCCTGGTTTGAAGTTTGAACTGAACTGGCGAACCCATTTGAATGTCGATATGTGGGAAGTTAGTTAGTTAATGGTTTCAACTACAAAGCGGACACTATTTATGTTGAGATTGCAGAACATTTAGACATCGATCAACCACTCACTGATTGAAATTCAAAAGTCAAATGAGCGGTGATCGAACCAACGACGAGATCATGAGCATGAACACTGCGCGAGTCATGGCGTGTCAGACATTCAAGAGCGATCAGTCTACCTACTCGCCATACAAATCATTATATTTATTCATAAGCCTAAATTGTTTTAAAATTCTTTGCATAGCATTCGCATGCCATAAAGGTGGTGAAATCAGAGTATCCTAGTTAATTTGATACTCATTTGAGAATCCATGACGGACTAGCAAATATCTGCCGAACATACGGGTAGCACACTCCGTGGTATATACGGATTCAGCTACTGTGCGAAACACTCGGGGGATTTCGTTACCGATGGGAATACCGCAGTTATCTGCTGGCAACCTGAATTTCCAGTCCCTGCATAAATGTATTTACTGTGGAAAAAATGTCAGACCGTTTGAATAGGCCGTGTATTAGTCGTCTAATCTAAACCTTAACCGTTTCTCTCCCGATGTTTCCACACACCTTAACTCATCTATTCCAAACTTTCAGTTTCACCTTCATTTCCTCCCAAAATCAGAATTTTTGTTGGATTTTATTGGGCTTGCCCAATTAGTTGGCCCAACAAATTCTGAAATCTCAAAAACCCATTTTTTTTTTTTTAGAAACGTGGGGCAAAACTTTTGCCCCTTATATTAATTAAGAGAGAGTTGGAACAACAAATTTAGAACAACCAAAATTAAGATACAACCGGACTACTCTCCCGGTAAAATTTCTCCTAAGCGTTTTGCGCCCGCAAGGGCCCAAATCTTTGCTTCATTCTTGATCTTGGAGAGGATGGCTTGCGAGGAGGCGTGCTTGTTTCGGAAGACCCTAGCATTCCTCTCATTCCAAATTTCCCAAGTAGTTAAAAGGACAAGGGAAGCCATCGCCTTCCGGTTGGCGACGCCAACGTCGGACATTTGGTGCCACCACGCCTTGAAGGATAGAGTTGGCCAAAGCGATTGATCAAAGGGAAGGCCTAACCAATCCTTCAAAAAGGACCAGACTTAGTGGTGAAGCGAAAATGAAGAAGAAGGTGGTCGGCCATCTCGGTCGTTGCCTTGCAAAGAGGGCAAAGCCCACAATTTTGCCAACCTCTACGAGCTAGTCGGTCTGCCATCCAAAGCCGGTTTTGGAGGGCAAGCCACGCAAAAAGCTTGGTCTTCGGAGCCGCCCAAATCTTCCAAACAAGGCGTCTCAAATCGGAGGAGGTGGCACCAGAGAATTGCGCTTGGTAGGCCGACTTGGCGGAGTACTCACCACATGGCGTTAAGTTCCACACAATGGAGTCTTCAAGGGATGCGTCAAAAGCGAAGCTTTGCAACTTTGACCAAAGGTCAACGAATTCAAACATGTGTTGCATGGAGAAGTCTTCGTCCAACTTTATCTTTTGCACCCAAGCATCATTGAGTAAGGCTTGGTGAATGGTCCAATTCTTCCTAGAGGAGGCAAGGAAAATAAGCGGCGCAATGTCCTTAGGCTTGTGTCCATTTAGCCATGGAGCCTCCCAAAAATGCGTCTTTCCCCGTCCCCAATGGTGATAGTTGTCAAGGCATAAAAGAGGTCCATGTCCTCCTTCGTGCAAGGGGTTCCCAACCCGGCCCAAATCTTCTTGGGGTCCTTCCAAAGAAGCCAAGGCCACCGAAGCCTCAATGCCCTCGCGAACTTGTCGGTGTGTAGAATCCCTAGGCCACCAAGATTGATGGGGCGACACACGGCCTCCCAATTAACCTTCCATTGCCCACCGGAGACTTTGTCAGTGCCCGCCCAAAAGAAGGCACGGTATATCTTGTTGAGCTTGGTGATGAGGCCCGAAGGGACGACCAAGGGCATCAAGTGGTAGATAGCTTGGGAAGCAAGAACCGACTTCACTAAGGTGCCACGGTCGGCCATGGTGAAGAATCTCCTGTACCAAGCGGGAACTTTGCCCGCACACTTGTACAGGAGGTGTTGGAAGTCGACCAAACGCAATTGCCAAATATAGAGAGAGGCAAACCGAGGTATCTCATGGGGAAGGTTGTACGCACAACCGAAAGGCCATCAAGAATGTTGTCAAGGTTGACACCACCGCAACGGATAGAGACAACGGCGCTCTTATGGACGTTGGTGCATAGGCCCGTCACAACACCGAAACTGTGAAGAATGCTATTGAGATTTTGAATGTCCTCTTTAAAAGGTGCCACAAAGATGGCCGCATCATCCGCATAAAGTGAGGTACGCAAGACGGTGCCCCTCCCACGAATTTTGTGAAGCATCCCAAGCGTAGTTGCCTTCTCTAGAAGTTGTTGTAGCGGATCGATGGCAATGACAAAGAGGAGCGGAGAGAGGGGGTCCCCTTGCCTAAGCCCCCGGCCGTGGAGGATAGGTAGACCGGCCACTCCATTGAGGAGGATGCGCGAAGAAGAGGTGGTCAAAAGCGCGGCAATCCAATTCCGAAACCTACTTGGGAAGCCTCTTCGTTGGAGAAGATCAAGGATGAAATCCCACCGAACCGAGTCAAAAGCTTTCCGGATATCCAACTTGAAGAGTAGAGAAGGCTTCTTGTTCTTGTGAAGTATTATAGCCAAGTTCTTGACATAAAGGAAGTTGTCGTGTATACTCCTTTTTTTTATGAAGGCACTTTGGGCATTGGAGACGAGCTCGTTCATGAGGGGCCCAAGGCGTAGAGCGAGGACCTTGGCAATGATTTTAGCAATGGCATGAATGAGGCTAATAGGCCTATAGTCGGTGATCTCTTCCGCACCTTCCTTTTTGGGTAGAAGTACCACATTTGCGGAGTTGAGCCAATGCAAATTGGCGGTATGAAGGTTGCCAAAGGAACCGATGACTCTCATCACATCAACCTTAATAATCTCCCAACATCTCTTGAAGAAGGCTCCCGTGAACCCATCCGGACCGGGGGCCTTGTCGCTAGGCATAGCATGAATTGCACTCTTCACTTCCTCCTCCAAAATGGGGGCGGCCAAATCCTCGAGATCCAGATTTTCGAATTGTAACTCATCCCAATTAAAGTCATGTGATCTCCCTTCCCCACTACCAAGAGCCGAAGAAAAATGCTCATGAATGATCTCCTCCTTGTGCTCATGTTCCGTAACCCACCCGTTGTTGTGCTTGAGCCGATGCATGTAGTTTTTTGGCGCCTCCAATTCACCTTCAAGTGGAAGAACTTTGTATTGGCGTCCCCCTCTTTGACATTGCGGATGCGAGAGCATTGTTTTTTCCTAGCCCTCTCGGGGATAGACAAGCTAAGCACCTTGCGCTTGAGGCATGCGTGGAGCGCGTGTTCCTCGTAAGAAAGTTGTCGGTTTTCTTGGGCCAAGTCAAGTTGAAGAATGACGAGAAGGGCCGCATGGAGAAGAACTTTTGGCCTGGGGAACAAAGATCGGCACCACTTGGAGAGGCAAGCCCCAAGTCTCTTCAATTTGTGGAACAAGATGTGATATGGCTCGGTGTGCGAGATGGGAGCATCCCAAGAGGCTTTCACAAAGTGAACGTGGGACTAAAGTTTAGTCTCATACCGCTAGTTGGGAAGAGTTGGAGCAGATTATAAGGTGAGATGTTCTAGTCTCACTAAGTGAGTGAGAATAGAAGGAGTTCACGTGCACTCCTCGTCCGCCGCCCGCCTCGCCACGCCTCGCACGTGTGTCGCGTTTCGTGAATCGAGTTCAAATTAGAGCTCGTTTTTGGCAAAAATTTATTTTTGGTGCACACCAGCTGTGTGTGTACTCGTCAACAGGCATGTGCATGCTTGAGACGTGCATTGCTTCTTTCACCGTGTGACGCTTGTGTGCACTGCTTCAATCCATATAATTTAATATATATTAACTGTCAAAGTCAAGTCCTAAAGACTAGCACTAAAATAGCGCATCTTATATTTTGGAACGGAGGGAGTATTAAAAATCATAACATAAATGTGATGAATGAATAAGACAATTTAAATGCCACAAAATTTCAAATATAAATTATACACATTGGTCGATGAATGAATAAGACAATTTAGACTCTGAACAACGTCAAGTTCACATTTGGGTCGAATAAAAACCGGTGTTGTCCCTTTTTATTCTCTTAGTTGGGCATTGATCTTGGATCCGAAAAATTACGACATATTATATACATATCATATGAACATTGCGAAAAAAAAATTAATCTTCAAACATTCTTCCTGTTAAAGAAAAAAGAAAAACTCACCGTCAAGGCGTCAACACTCGTGTGCAGCACGTACGGTCGGTCTGGGTAGCGAGCGAGCGGGGTCCTGAGACAATGATCACCGGGAGGGAGGCCAGGCCAGGCCACCACACCACCGGAACCGGAGTCGGCAAGGTTGCTGTCTGTCTCGCTGATGAGGTGGTTGACACGCTCCCGTTATTTTAATCGCCGGAAGAAGGGGCGTCCGGTCCAGACAATGCGATCATTGGGCTAATCAAGTCGAGTCATCATCATATCATATCATAAGCCGATGGAATCTAGCTTTGTTCGTCCCCCTCCCTCTATATCTTTTTTCTTTTTATTACATCTCCTGCACGCTGGCTGGCGCACCGCACGGATGATTCCCGTCCCGTGTGCTTTGTCGTGGATCGTCGCATGTGCGTCTGCTTTCTGCTTCTACTTACTTTTATTTTTAGGATAAGGTGGTCTCCTTACTGTCCGCGGTGGCAATAACGTAGTGTGTGGTGTGTAAGCATGCAGAGGGAGGAGACGCTTGCGTCCGTCTTTCATAGCCTCGCCGGTGACTCTTCACGTAAAGAATGTGAGTGGTGGACCTGAAACGGGCCCTATTTAAGCAGTACCACGGCCCGTGCCGGGAGTGCGAGGTGGCCTGCTCTGCTCGTCGTGCAGCTCCATCTCTCTCAAGCAGAAACCATAATACAGCACAATGCAAAACATCGAAGCGACCGATCGAGGGACAAGAGATCATCTGGGGGCGTGTGAACGAAAAAACAAAACAAAGGGAGCCAGTCGTAGGCGTGGGTGGTCGGTCAACAACAGATGCTGGGTCCGTACCAGTATCCTAGTCGCCAATGCAAGATCGATCACATGTGGATTTGCACAACGAGATGCCGCTGCTATATGCATGTTATTATTACCCCGGCGGCCGACCACCGCGTTGCCCAGCTGTACTGCGTACACGCGCACCGTCGGGCACGGGATCAGTATTAGGTACTCCTGCGTACTGTGGTACTGTTGGAACTAATGTTGTTATTGGTTTTAAGTAACTTTTAAGCATGTAGGGTACTAGGGTTAGATCAAGTTTTATGTTGTACAGTACTAGTTAGGACATAGCACTAAAAGCTGCGGCATGCAGTGTACATGGAGATGTGACGTAGACGTAGGGGCTTCATGGATCATGGAGTACGTATGCTCGATTATGCTACTACAAGTGCCTGTCCATGCACAGTGGGGAATGGGATCAAATCAATCGCCGGCATTTAGAATGATCAAACGGAGTAGCTAGCTAGCAAAGTGTAGTTAGCTAGACTCGACTAGACGTGCTGTTATCCGTCGTGATCGGTGACACTGACATGGATGAACGCTAATAATCCATACACCGATCTCGCTAACCTCCGCGCGTGTTTTGATCCATCGTCAGCTCATGCAGGCGCGCACACACACGCACGCGCAGGAAGTTCAGGAACACGTATCACGTATGTAGCTCTGCACACGTGTGTGTACGTATCTGCTAGGTAGACTGGTCCATGAGAACACGACAGCGCCCTCTCATCTCACGTACGCCACCTGGATAGAACTGACTACTTAGTTGACGCCGGCCTAACTATCTAAGCTAGCTCCACGTGTCTCGCCTCGATTAGCTTATCCGATCGGACACGAGAACACTCGTGTCCAAAAGGACCAAGGATGAGATGTGACAGACGAGTTGCTTTGGAAATTCCATTGAATTTACGAGCAATTTTTAACACACAGTAATATCACGGTCGGCTAGGGTGTTTGCTACGGATTTTGCCAGGTTTCTCGCTAATTAACCGCCCAACTCTTTTAGGAACAAGGGGAGTACTTAAATATAGGATGTTTTGGTAGCACAATTTGAGCTATCAAAACGTCTTATATCTAGGAACAAGGGGAGTAGTTAATGAATGAAATGCTAAGCCTTTTACATCGTTCAAAAAAAAAAATTAGCCCATAAAAATAGAGATAAAACATGACCGTAAAAATAGAGATTAAACTAATGAACCTAGTACACAAGAAGTAAACAACGCATATAAACCGATTACTAGCCGTAATAATTCTAGTATAATCTTGCAAACGGAGCTTGGCTCTGATGGTTGGGTTCCCTGTGGTGGAACCAGCCCACCCAGGTTCAAGTCCTAGACTTGGCATGGGCGTTTGCATTTACCTGGATTTATTCCAGGATTATCCGGCGCTATTCTTTCAGTGGTAGGTGACGTGCCCGTCAACAGCGAGGCGCCTGTGGTGACTTCGTCAACCTCAAGATCTGCCGGCTCGGTCCTTCAGAGGTGCTCATAGGGGTAGGGTGTGCGTGCGTGCGTTCATAGGGGTGAGTGTATGTGCGTATTTGTGAGCGTCTGTGTTGTACTGTGTTCTCAAAAAAAAAAAAAAAAATTCTAGTATAATCTCGAACAAATGGACCACGAATGCACACGGAACAGAGGAAAGAGAATCGTTCGGATTGGTGGTGTTGTCATCAGCCGGTGAGCGTGGCCATCTATGAGTCTGGCGTCTTCACGGGGCGCTGTGGCACGGAGCTTGACCATGCGGTCGTTGCGGTGGGCTACGGCACGGCAAGGACTACTGGATCGTGCGCAACTCGTGGGGTCCGGGCTGGGGCGAGGGCGGCTACATCCGGCTGGAGCGTAACGTGAGCGGGACGGGCGGCGCCGGCAAATGCGACATCGCCATGTTCGCGTCCTACCCCATCAAGAGCAGGCCTAATCCGACGCGACAGAGGACGTCTATCTTGGAGCTAGTTGATTCGGTTTTTTCATTCTAGGCAATATTAATTCTACTTTTCTCGTTGAGGCGGCGGCCTAGGGTTGGTGGTGTTGTCATCGGTAGCCATGCATGTTGCCGATTTCGTGAAAAAACCAGTAGTCGCGTGGAGAGCGTTCCCCAATAAACAAATCGTCCCTCTCCAGTATATGATCACAAGAAGAATGGTTTCAGAGACCTACTACCTGGCTCTCGCAGCATGCCGGAAAGCGAGATGGGGAGAATACGTGGGTGACGGCGCAAGTTTTTTAAACGAGGTAGTCTCTCACGTGTTGCATATCTATCTGTGTGTGGCGTGGCGAGACGAGAGAGACGTCGGAGGAGGAGCGTATATAGATGTCTCTTCTCGTACTCATAAAGGTGGGCGAAGAAATTACAGTTTCCATAAGGTCCACCTCCTTGCGTTGTAGTAAAAATTACTACGTGGACAAATATTTTTACAAGTGCAACCAAATGGAAGTCTAATCTGTTACAAAAGTCTGATTATCCGTTGACAACGAATCACGATGCATAAAAATAAGATTGGCCCCCACATGCTTATGAGGAGACTAGAGTGGCGTCTCCAGCTACTCCCTCCGTCCGGAAAAATGATGTCTTAGATTTGTCTAGATTCAGATGTATGTAGACATATTTTAGTGTACACATACATCCAAACGGAGGGAGTAGTTTTTTGCCGTTTGTGTCCTACCGGACAAAGTCCACATTGGCATCCACAAGCAATTATTCCTGATTGGTCTTGTCGGATACCCGTACATCAAAAAAAGAGGAGTGGTAGTTACCAAGATTGTACGGCGGTTTTGCGCTCTGAGCCATCGGATCGTCACCGCGGAATGCTCAGAGACATGGAATTGACTTCTTGCAAATTTTTGCCCCACCCGTCATCGACTCTTCAGTGATGTCTCCAGCAACGCGGTGTGGGATTGTCCTGGGAGCAGTGGGGTTGGACACTTGGACGGCCCAAAATTTAGGTATGGCAGAATCGAAAACATATATCGCTCTTTAATTAGAATCATGGGTGGGGGGCAATCGCCCCCCAACCATCATGGTAAGATGTAAAAACTATATAGCATAATTTTTAAACATGAAAATGAAAGTTTCAGTTGTCCGGAATAGTTAAATTTATAAATAGTGTCAAATTTTACTCCAAGTGATTTCAAGCATCAGTCAATTAAATGTCAATAAGTTAGACTGAACTCTCCTTCCAAATTCATGGATAACAGGACTTCATGGTTAGGGAGTTGGATTGATTTCTCGCACTTGAAACATGCTCTATTAAAGACATTGGTATGAGAATAGGTACAACAAAAATACAAACATGAGATTGATCTTATGATAAAAAAATAGATTTGGTTCATTGATTTAATAAAGCCACCGGTTCAAAATATTGTCCCGACTTCGGATGCAGCAACTGAAACACTTTGACATTTTGTCAAAGAAATATTTGTGTGACAAGTTTTGTTAAATACAAGACAAAATTCAAATGAAAAACTCCTATAAAATTATCAAGAGACAAGAAAAGTTCCGAAATAAATCTAAAGATAACTCGTTTCAGGGATGGTGAAAATGGTGGTAACATAGTCTATTGCAACATATAGGGTGCCAGACTGTAAAAATAATCAACAATGACCTGATGTCTTAACCTTTTCTTGGTTTGCCCCCATTTGTTGCCATTTCATTAAATTTAGCATTATGATGTCATTTTTTGCAACCATCATTTTCCAAGTGATCAAACATGTTCTCGTATTTTTAACCAAAAATATTGACTGAACTAATACAATGAAACTTCTAGATCAATAAAATTTACAAGTCGTGTCTTGTTGCTAGGTGGCGCTCACCTCGATCGATCTTAGACCGTACTGGCTGATGTGATGTACGCATTAATCAAGCAAGTTTCTCATCGACAAATAATTGGGTTCGTGGACACAGTTTAGTCATTACGTAAGCGAGCATGACTGAACTATCCAGCCCACCTGTCTGTCGGCAGTTTTGGACTGACCACAAGGGTGCATCCGCACGCAAGAACAATCTCGAAGACACGCTCGGTCGATACCCTGTTCGAAGACTTGGACCCAGGCAACATGGACCATTCCAGTATGACGAATCAAATCGTTCATCCACTCACAGTTACCGATGTGCGAGATGAGTACTAGATGACAAAAATGTGGTTCCTCGAGATGGCAAACGGCGAAGAAGCCATTTTTTGATTGTTCCTGTACAACATGTAAATAGCATCTACCGTGATGTTGCTGTCGCGAAATACGGTACGTACATTACACAAGTCTACGCGCACAGTGCGGGAGGTAGTGCAGAGCGGACCATGGTGCACACATGATGCCACAACAGATAAAAATGTTGGTTTTAAGGCGGTGAAAATCTGTTATTATACAAAGAAAAAGATTCTGAGCATCCTGTGCACCCGCTTAGCCCTAAATGGACTGCCATATTTAACCTACCAACATATTTTATATTTTGAAACTTAGAGCTAATATCTCGGTGTACATGAAAGACTGTAGAGATTCGAGAGAAAGCTTACGAGGCTAAGGAGCAAAATGGTCAACGGTTACTGAACTTCTTCTTCTACTTCCTCCGTTCGGAAAAGGATGTCTTAGATATATCTAGATTTGGATTATGTGGACGAAACATGTCCACATACAGTCCACATACATCCAAATCTAGATATATCTAAGTCATCCTTTTCCGAATGGAGGGAGTAACACTTTAGATAAAGAGTGTTTATTAATATCGAGAAGATACAACATGCACCCAGCCTCTGCAACAACGCAATAACCGAAGCCATTACGGATGCACACAGCCAAAAGACAATAAGAAGAAGAAATAAAAAGAAAAGTCCCGCTAAAGAGTTACAGTCCTTGCAGCAGCCGCACAACCACCACCAAAACAACACCTGATGTCCAATTCTTCAAAAGCAACGCCTTCAAGAAGAACAGTGCCAGGCACAACCAATTAAGGCCAGACCTTGGGTTTTCACCCTGAAGATAATTCTCGCTCTCACAACAATGTCTTCAGCAAGACCACTGTCAGGCACAACCAATTAAGGTCAGACCTTGGATTTTCACCCTGAAAGGTAGGACTTTGGACTTCACGTATGTTGTCACCCCCATTTACATGCTGCTGCTCCAAGTCATGAAACACCAAGCCAATTCCTCAACCGCACAAGAAATCAAACCACCATTGTCAGTCCTCAGATCTCGCCGTCCATGTCATTCTCCGCCAGCCCATGGAACGAGAAAGCGTGCTCCATGATATTAACAGCCAGCAGAGCTTCGAAGCGCACCCTCTGAAACCAAACGGTCAGAGAAAAACATGGGTGCACACGATCGAATACCATCCGATCCAACAATCTTCAGGCATGAGTCCCCAATGAAGTTCGTCGGCGGAGCTTTCCGAAACACGACCGTCCAGCCAGATCGATGGGGATATGCATCCGGCAGATCTTCATCTTGGCACGAGAAGAACACTAGGACCACCGCCATTATTAATCAGTCTCGCAGGCCCCGACGCCGCGAGACCACTCCCAGCAGGAACGACGGCAAGAGAGAGAGAACCAGCGCACAGCTAAGCACCGACATGGCCGAGCCACAGCCGAACGCATCGCTGACCCTGGCTGGATCCATCCGGCTCAGATCGGATCCAAAGAATCCAGATCAAGCCCAAGGGATCCGAGACAACCTCGATCCGATCCGCCACCATGGCGGCCTGAATCGGCGGCGTCCCTCACCTCCACGCCGTCACTCCGCCGGGCTACAGGTGCCGGCCGCCGGCCGCGCCGCCCCTTGCCCGCCACCTGCTCCCCACCGCCTCCGTGGGTCGCTGCCGCGGGGCACCTCAGCTGCCCACCGTCTACGACGGGATGGGCGCCGCCACCACCGCCGGAGCCGGCAGCAGCGGCGGCAGGGGGCCGAGACGGTGGGTGGCTGCTAGGGTTGAGGGGAGGTGGGCGCCTCCGGAGCCGCCTGGAGGGAGGCGACCCGGGAGGGAGATGCGATCTGGTCCGGAGTAACACTTTGGCAAACGTATTCAGAAAAAACACGAAAAAAACTATTTACACTAAAGCCCTTTCGTAGGGAATTGAGCTCTACGATTGTCGTCACGTTTAGGGCCTCTTTAATTCACATGAAAATTATAGTGACATGTGCTCTTGAGTTCTAGATAGGCGCACCTTAGCAAAGAAGCAAACCTTCTTTCTCAAATTCGGCCACCACGACCTTCTTTATAAACTCCGGTCACCACCATTGTGTACCTCAACTCTAGCCACAACCATTGTGTACCTTAACTCCGACCACGACCAACTCCTTCCTCCACTCCAGTAAGTCTTATATTTCGATTCGGGATTCCAAGAACAAACAATATCCGGAAAACAATTTTTGTTTTGAAATCAATTTACAATATCATTTGCCATCCAAACAACAAAATTTGAACCGTAGCTCGTTTCAACATCTTGCCTGATTTGGTATTTGTCCACAATTCAATTTCTTAAACTATCCATAGGGAGCCTAGAGCAAACATACTTAGCACGACGAGCTCAATCCATGTATCACGTTTTCGATATGACACCACCATGCTGCTTTTTTTGCCCCCCCGTTGGATGCACGCTTTTGAGTCGGAATGGAACCGATGAGGAACCCAACGTGTTTCTTTCGGCACCTGGAGAAACGACAATGACAGAAACCTAAATTACTGATGAGAAGGGCAAAAGAGGCCAAGAAGTGGCCCCACGTGCCAGCGCACGCTCGCAGCAATGATAAGTCCAATCTGGAGAGACCCCACCTAGCCCCGCGCCGCCACTACCTACCGGGCCCCACTCCACACACACACAGTAGTGAAAGAAACCTCTGGGGCCCCACAAGTCAGTGAGGCATGCCGATACGGCCTTCTCGTTTCCCACTCGTGGCTCCCCGTGGTCAACTCGGTTGCTTCCCCAGACGCTGACCGGCGAGGAAATCGGCCACCCAAAATACCGAACACCTTGCGCGCACCGCACCACCTCCGCCATGGCCGCGCCATGACACAGACCACCACCACCACCCCGTAGCTTCCGCTACCGCTACCTCACACACACACACCCACTCGGCTCCACCCCCACCACCTCCTCCCCCATGCTTCCGCGCCGCGGCCTCGCCGTCCTCCTCCTCCTCCCGCTGCTGCTCTCGTCCGCGGCGCTCGCCCAGCAGGCCCAGCAGCCGCTCCGGCCCAGGACCTCGAGGCGCTCTACGGGCTGCGCGGGTCCTGGGCGTGCGCGCGCGGGACTGGCCGGACAGGGCGGACCCCTGCGCCGCCTGGGCGGGCGTCGCCTGCCGCGCCGGCCGCGTCGCGGGGATCCGCCTCGCCGGGCTCCGCCGCACCCGCGCGGGCGCCCTCACCGCCGCCTTCGCCGTCGACGCTCTCCAGGGCCTCACCGCGCTCGAGTCCTTCGACGCCTCCGGGTTCCCGCTCCCCGGCCCGATCCCCGCCTGGTTCGGCCGCGCCCTGCCGCCGTCGCTCGCCGTCCTCGACCTCCGCTCCGCCGGCGTCGAGGGCGAGCTGCCCCTCGACCTCGGCGCGTCCGGGAACCTCACCACCCTCGTCCTCGCGGGAACAGCTCTCCGGCCGGATTCCGGCGTCGGTTTTCTCCATCAAAACTCTCCGGGTCCTTGACCTTTCCAACAACAACCTCACCGGGGAGCTTCCGAACATCTCTGTCTCCGCCAGTAATGAAGTCGGAGTTCTGTTCAACGCTTCGGGGAATTCACTCTACGGTGCAATCGGCGATG
This sequence comes from Poa pratensis, assembly GCA_947311845.1. NCBI lineage: Eukaryota > Viridiplantae > Streptophyta > Magnoliopsida > Poales > Poaceae > Poa > Poa pratensis. Next base: position 19,979,111 of record CAMZMU010000049.1, read on the forward strand.
GTCTTGCGAAGAGGTTTCAGGTGGTCGATGTGTCCAGCAATTACTTTGCGCAAGTGGCGGGACTGCTTTGGGAATGGCTCTGATGGAACAGTCCATGTCGAGATGAATTGCTTGACAGGCACACCAAGCCAGCGCGGCCGTGGCGATTGCGAGGATTTCTATAAGAGGAACGGATCGCCATTGCCACAAGCATCGCCATCACCGGGCAGTAAAGGGGTCAAGTGGAAGCGTGTACTAGCTGGAGTTCTTGGGCTGCGGCAATCTGGTTGTCCTTTTCCTTGCAGCGCTGGTGTTTTGCTTGTGAGGAGGGAGAAGGAGGCCGAGAGGAAGAGGTTGGAGCAGAACGACGACGGCATCCGCTCCGCCCGCAAGAGCAGCAGCGTGAACCCGATGGTGATGTCACCATCCTGGGCAGGTAACAGTCCACCCAAGGGTTCGCCTGCTATTGTGGATGAGTTCACCTATGAGCAGTTGCACCATGTCACCGGAGGCTTTGGAGATGGTAACCTTGTTAAGCATGGGCGCTCTGGGGACATTTACCGTGCTGCCTCACAGAGTGGCTTGAATGTCGTCATAAAGAAGACCGACCTGAAGAGCAGTAAGAAGAACAGAGAGGAATTGCGTTTTCTTGTGAAAAAATCCCATGTGAGGATTGTTCCGTTGCTGGGGCATTTGGTCAAGGTTGACGAGGAATTGCTAGTGTACAAGTACATGGCGAAGGGAGATTTGACAACCGCGCTGCACAGGAAGCCAGTGGATGCTGAAGAAGGGTCGTGTTCATTGGATTGGATAACAAGATTGAAGATTGCCACTGGTGTAGCTGAGGCCTTGTGCTTCCTTCACGATGAGTGTAGTCCACCATTGATTCACAGGTATGGTTATGCATGCCATGCACTTGTTTTTGAAATATGGTAATTACAGATTTTATTGCACAAAACATCTGATAACTGTATTAAGTTAGTTTCAGCATTAACATAACATGGAAGTTTCAGATGCAATGTAGCTCAGCAGGTGATCGCACTTTCAAATGGTTCGTAGTTGCAAATTTCATTGGGTGCATTTCGCAGGACCATTTCGGACGTATAAGAATTTTTTTGACCAACCATTTAATAGCAAGGACATCTTAGTGCCTAAATGTGTTGGCTTAATGTGAATAGCATATAACATGATTTGCAATTTGTGTGGACTTGGTTGTTTAGATATTCTTTTTATGGGAAGTAGTAGGTGTTCTGGTTTTGCATTAAGATGGGATACAAAGTTACAAGGCTTATGCCCAACCAAGAAAAAGTCATCTACAAAAGAAGAAAACACTCCATAATTGCAACGCTGGCACTTCGGCTATACTGTCTACATGCGATTCTTTACATGTCAAACTCGTTGTAAAAACCAGGAATAATCATAAGCATGAACAGTAAAGTTGATTAAATAATTTATTTGTGTTGTGCATAACTATATATAAAGCCTCGTGCCTCTCTGTGATGGTGTCGTAACTTGCAATTACCTTAATTCTGACTCTCCAAAGCCGAGTTGAAGCAAGTTGCTCGTATTCTTTGATGTTTAAATTGGTGTTAGCATATGTTCTTATTTGTTTTTGTCTTGTCATAATATTTGTAGAGATATCCAAGCAAGCAGTGTGCTTCTCGATGACAATTTGAAGTGCGCCTTGGTAGTTTGAGTGAAATCTGCCCTCAACCAACTGAGGGTAGCAGGAGTTTCTTCTCTCGGATGTTCAGATCATCAAAGTAAGATCTCTATGTCATCCTCTATTCTAGTTGGCATGCTATTCTTTAAAATAAACTTTAGCAACCTCAATGGTTATAGTGTGGGGGTCTCATTAGCATATACAAAAAAATGAATCACACCTTCAAGTCAGGGCAAAAGTGGGGACATATTTACTTGGTGATAAAATATCCTTAGTTTAGTACTTCAAATAACGTTGATGAACTGGGGACATCTACTTGATTTCTTTACATACCTTCTCCAAGAATGTGTTCCTGCACATTTAACTAGACCATTCATCATACATGTTAGTGGTTCCTCATCCCTGTTTCGTAGGAAACAGTTTTCTTCTTAAAGTGGTTTGGTATATCCAATGAAATTGTGTACTTCAAGATGATAGTGTGGGTGTTCTTTCCAGTTACTGTAACATATCACTGTAATTAATACTTGTGTCTCTATCAAGTAAGGAAGCTTTCACATCATGTCCCAAAAGATAGTACCAGTCAACTTTTAGATCATACAAAAGGGGGTTTAAATTAATATAAAGGGGGTTTATCTTTATGTAAACAACACTAGAAACTCGGTGTTTGAGTATATAATATATCAGGCTTTGGCTGACATCTGTATGTCTCATTTTATGGCAGGTCTCTCGACAAGAATACATCAGGTGTGTAAAGCTTCTGCATATGTGCAATAACTCTGATGGGCAAAATAAACCCATATCGTCTAACATTGTGGCATGTTCTTCTCACATAACAGGTCCACCTGCTAGCTGCTCATACGATGTTTACTGCTTTGGAAAGGTGCTGCTTGAGATAATCACCGGCAATTTCGGTGCGAGTGGCTCAAATGACACTGACTCGGAGGAGTGGTTGGCAAGCACGTTAGGTTACATAGAAACCCATGACAAGGAGAGTGTCTCAAATATTGTAGACCCCTCACTTGTTGTGGACGAAGACCACCTAGAAGAAGTATGGGCAGTCTCCATCGTTGCGAAGGCATGCTTGAACCCAAAGCCCTCTAGACGGCCACTTGCTCGGTACATCTTGAAAGCGCTGGAGAACCCGCTACTGGTGGTCCGGGAAGAGCTCTTCTCGAGCTCCAGTTCACCTCGGATCAGGCTTAACTCATCCCGGAGCTCTTGGCGTTATGCTTTCCATGGGCACTCGTACCGGTACTCGGAGGTGCAAGCATCAGGGAAAGCACTTACTCGCAAGCAGTCTGCGGAATCGCAAGGGAGCGACGATGAGGAAAACTCGTTCTCGTTCAAGAGGGCTTCGCGGGAGATGTTCCCGGGTTCACTAGAGCTGGAGGACAGTGCTGTTGTAGGATCACCACAGATTAGCGATACTTTACATGCGCTGAGACTCCTTTTTGTTAATCTTAGGTGTATAGTTCCTCATGTTGTGCATATTTCGGTGAATCGGTGCCCCTAGTAGGTGAAAAAACTGTGCATACAGGGATAGGCTTAATGTAACCTGTAGTGAGAATAAATCGGTACTCTGTACTGGGAATAAACGGCGTCGAAAGTGGCCAGTAATTTTGGTGAGCGAGCATTCCCGTCTGCCATTCTGGGCTTCTGAATTACATGTTTTACTCAGTATTTACCATGGAGAAATGGACTTTTTGGTATTTTGGAAGCAATTTTCTATTTTGTTGTGCTCTAACTACACAAGGGGGTTCATGTTTTTGGAGCTGGTAATGGGTTAGAAAAAAACTCTAGCATCTTGAATTTTATTTTTGAGTGTAAAGTAAAATTGAATAGACGGGCATAGAAAAAATAGGTCCTACCGAGACTTGAACTCGGGTTACTTGATTCAGAGTCAAATGTCCTAACCACTAGACCATAGGACCGAATTGGTTTGATTTGCGAAGTAGCTCTTTTAGTATGAGCCAAAGTGACAATGTTAGATGTACGGTGTAGCCCAATAGAAATACAGAAAAATCCAAAGTCTAGCAAATATCGGTCCACATAGCTAAAGGAAGGATATGTAGTAAAGCTACTGTTGTCTTTTAAAAGCTAGAAATACACAAAGCATAGCACTACATGCATAGCGTGCCAACGGATTTTCGCATGATTATCCATGTGACTTGTGGTATCCCATGAACTGTGTGTTGTACCTTTGAACAGATGTTTTTTTTTCTTCTAATGTGTGTATTATAATCCATTAAATTACTGGGCACTAGGCGACATCCTATGCACACCAGAAAATCAAAAGCCATCCTTATTCTCTCTTTCTCATTGTGCGAAGACCGAGACGCTTGAACATTGTTGACTCTTATTCTTGGCACCCACCGAGTAGAGGCGAAGCAATATCTTTGTTTCCTTTGCCATCGCGAGAACATGCACGGGGGCACCAATAAGGATTATTGACAACACATCGTTATTTCGACAATCCAACCAAACTCCATCGAGCATGCATGAAGCTTGCATCGAGCCTGTCTGCAAGTGTTGTTCTACTATCCCCGCAAAAAAAAAAGTGATGTTCTACTATGTCAACAAAGCTTTGTAACTTCCATGAGAGAACTTGTGATATCTATGGTGATGCACTACTTGATATATGTGCTGCTAGCTCTAGTATTTGCACCATTAGTTTCTCTACCATTTGTACTCCCTGCTGCCATTGTGCCATAATCACGAACAAAGCGAAATAATTTGGTTCTGGTTGTCATTGTCTTATAATTACTTATAACGTCTCCTCGAAAAATTCAGCGACATGAATGTGGCATCTTCAACCCATTAGAACTTTTAGATGTCGCTTGTCATGTTCTTTATAACACACTCAACAGACACATTGAAGTAACTTGTTAGTCCAAAAGTTTTCTCCTCTCTTTTTTAGCATGACACGAATTTGAACAGAACCTACTCTCCATGAGACTATGAGAGGAACTTTTTTTTTTGCCACGGAGACCAAGCGTCCAACTAGTATAGGCAAGACACATTTATAGCAATGATAGCATTACATGGTTTAAGGGTGGCCTTCAAAAGAAACCTAAGTGAAAAGTTGGTCATTGTCAATAGGTTCCAAAAGGTCATCGCATGAGATAAATGGCAATGCGAATGATTCACAAAGATTAGTGTCCTTGAAAAAGTTAGCCATTGTAATATCTTATCCCTATTGGCGTATTGTATTAATGGCCATAAGAAGATCGAGTACATGATGGAACATCGAAGGAGAACTTGTATTGTTGGTTGATCAAGAAGGCTTGGTAAAAGATAAGGATAAGTTGATCAAAGACAACTAAAGTTGCACGAATACTTGGGGTATTTTTTTCACAAGAATTCTCTCTCTCTCATTGATCACTATATCTGCATCGCTAATGTCGCACCATCAATCAAAGACTAGCTACACAATAACAAAATCTTACACATCACTTAGTTGATTACTACATGTAATATCTAAATGTGGTGTCGCTAATGACGTACTAAGCTGACGTGGGGTGGCCACGGCAAGTCCCAGGGTCGAGTACCCCAGGCTGATTGAGAGGGAGAAAGGTTGGAGTGCTGGTAGTTACCACGGCTGACAAGCAAGGCGATTTATCCTGGTTCAGGCTCCCGGAGGATAATACCCTACTTCTATCTTGTCTGTTATTGATGATTTGGAGGTGTTACTATGGCGATTCCGGCGAGATGTCGATCTCGCTAGGGTTTTGATGGTGGAATATGAGCGTACCCTAGATCGGCGGCCCTCCCAGCCTTTATATTGGAGGCTGGGTCTCGGGAGTTCGCAGCCGACTAGGTTTACAGGTAAGGTAAGTCTCTACCGACCTATCCTACACTTTCCTTGGGGTGTACTATGTCTTCTTTGGGCCCCTTCGTGGGCCTTGAACGTTGTCTTGTTGTAGGCCGCCCGTCGGGCCTAGTCCTTGCGTGCACCAGGTATCTTCATGGTGGGGCACCCGATAGGTAGACCCACGTCAGTAGCCCTCGAGTGCTTGGTCGAGTCGAAGAATCGGGTAAGGACTCTTCTCCGGGTGCACGTCATTCTTTACCTGTTGCAAGGCGTTTTTGTTCTGAGTCGGTAGTACATCGACCGATAGATATGTTCATGTTTTGCTGTCTAGCCAACAGTTTCTAGGGATAATGACATGGCTGGCCTGGTTCACTCGACGGATCGGGACCAGTTAGATGCTCTTGGGCAAAAACCTAGCCAGCCTACTTCAAGGTCAAGTCCCCGGACTCGAACCCGGAAACGACGGCAGCCGCAGATACACATGCCACACGGCAACGACGGCAGCGACCCAGGTGGCGATGCCGTTCTCGGCGCACTCCGAAGGAATGGCCTTCGTCGAGCGGAAACACCCACGCCTCGGAGGTGGCGACGCCGGCGGCCGCGGTGCTGTTCTCATCACGGCTTCGTGCGGACCAGACTGTTCTCATCACGGCTTCGTGCGGGCCAGACTGGACATGGCCGCCGAAAGATGCTGCATGGGGCCGAGTTTCCCTCGCCGTGTCGCGGCAGCCGGTCGCGCTGTCTCGCGAAAGCGCCCTAGTCGGGAACGGCTGCATGCGGCTGCTGCCAAACATGGTTTTACTGAAACACGTTTTGAGAAAAATAATAGTCAAAACTGGTTTTGCTAAAAATCCTCACTAAAACCGTTTTCCAAAAACTAACTCCATATTCTCCTGATCCAAACAACCACTAGGTCCTTCGCCCTGTCTCCTTTTTTTAAAAAAAATTCTCTCTGTCTTCTGGAGTTGGTGGGGTCCACAAAACTCGTCTGCCCAATCAGGAGTCTAAGGGTGTGTTTGGTTTGGGGGTTATCCCTCAAGTGGCAGGGGTAACCAGTTTTTCAGTGGCTACCACACGTTTTGTTCAAAGGATAGGAGTGGCAGAGGCAACCAGATTCCCCGGATATTCTCTCCAAATGGTGGCTACGCTCATCCGCCCAAATCGACCGGATGGCGCTAACCACTGCTGCTCCCGCGCTAGTCTCACCCCCGAAATATTTTTTCGCGCCGATTTCGGCCGCTCACCGCCCGGGAAGAATAGAAAACCCCACACCTTATCCCTTTTCCCCTGGTCTGTGCTCACTCAGCCTCATCTCGCGAACAACAGGCGACGGCGCCCAAGAAATCGACGCGCCGCCGGGGACCTCGTCGGAACCACTCCGGGCTGCAGCGGCGGGTACCTCTCTTCCTCTCCCTCAGTTCCTTTGGTCGGCAACGGGCTTCTCCCTCCTAGCTCCTCACTCCTCTTTTATCTCGGTAACCAGGGGAGGCGGCGGCGGCAAGAATCCATCGCCGGGAGACCAGAGGCAACGGCGGCAGGGCTTCTCCGGACGGCGGCGCGAGGTATGTTCTCTCTTCCCCTCTTTTTCATGGTCGGCGGCGGGCCCCTTCTCCTAGCTAGCTTCCTGCCTCGGTCGGCCGGCGGGGACAGCCGCTCGGGGAGCAGTCCGGGAGGGGCGACGAGGTAGGGCCGACCTGGCCTCGATTCCTAGCTGTGTTGCTCGAGGCCCCTGTGTGTGTTTTCTGTGTTGCTCAAAATCCCAATGAACCTCTGGCATGTCTATCTCGATTCCTTGCCGTGGCTTCTCTGTTGTTCCCTCTCTCACATTGTTTCTTTGTCTGGTTTGCACAGGGGTACGAAGTGGACGAGCTGATCTGCATTTAACCAACAGATTTGTGGATTTTGTCACTTGAATCAGTGGTATAAATTTCATCTTCTTTGTATGATGTGTACTGCATTATGTTACATGCTATGTTGAAGTTTGGCCATGGTTGTTTTTGCTCAGTTGGTACTTTGTATTGTAGATGGACAACAAGACAAGGAAGTTAATTAATTCAGCAGTGGCATATATGTTTATCTCCATGTTGACTTTGGTTGTGCAATCTAGAAAAAGAAAACGGAGAGAAAGAATTACTTATGGACCGATAGATGAAACTGATAGGATGAGAAGAGAGTATCTAGACAACAAAGTATGGAAAAATGACACAACTTGTTTGAACATGCTTAGGCTTCGGAGAGCACCATTTTTTCGATTATGCCAACTCTTTAGGGACCGCAAGTTGTTGAAGGACACAATACATTCATCTATTGAGCTACAAGTAGCTATGTTCTTGCATACCGTCGGACACAACGTTAGGAATAGGGTAATTGGCTCGAACTTTGGTAGATCCGGTGAAGTTGTTAGCCGTTATTTCAAAAGAGTCCTACATGCCATTGGTGAGCTGCGAGATGAGCTTATTAGGAAGCCATCATTGGACACTCCTGCCAAAATAGAAGGGAACCATCGATGGGATCCATACTTCAAGGTATGAGATGGTGTGTCAACAATTATTTGTTGTAAGCATGGTGATGTCTAGATCATAAACTGTTTCTTTTTGCACCCAATAGGATTGTATTGGAGCTATTGATGGAACACATGTGCGAGCCTCCGTTACCAAAGATATGGAGGATTCTTTTCGTGGTAGAAAAACCCATACCACACAAAATGTGATGGCGGCTGTTGATTTTGATCTTCGGTTCACATATGTGTTGGCTGGTTGGGAGGGGACAGCACATGATGCACTTGTATTACGTGATGCTTTAGAGCGTGAGAATGGTTTACGTGTCCCACAAGGTAATAGATTATCAACCAACTGTCAATCGTAATATTTTATAGCATCCAAATAACCCAAATGTCCCTCCTATGTTAGGAAAATTTTACCTAGTTGATGCTGGATATGGGGCCAAACCAGGGTTCATGCCTCCATTTCGACGTGTGAGATACCATTTGAATGAGTGGGGAAACAATCCAGTGCAAGATGAGAAGGAGCTGTTCAACCTTAGGCATTCTTCTCTACGTGTGACCGTAGAGCGTGGATTTGGGTCACTCAAGAGAAGATTCAAAATCCTTGATGATGCCCAACCATTTTTCGCTTTCCTACTCAAGTAGACATTGTTGTAGCTTGCTGCATTATTCACAACTGGGTTATAAATGATGGGATAGACGAATTTATCATACCCGAGGATGAATGGACACCAAATATTCAGCATGCCTCAACATCAAGTGGCCAAGCACAAGAACTTTTATACATGACTAATTTTAGGCAAGAGATTGCTGATCAAATGTGGGAAGATCGACAGAACTACTTGCACCAACAAAATATGTAATCATTGCTTGCTGTCCAATGTTTGTAATGACATTTCATTTGCTGTAATGAAGTGTGTAATGACATTTTATTTGCTGAAATGAAGTTTGTAATGACATTTTATTTGCTGGAATTAAATTATATGGAGATTTCTGCTTGCTGATCTTGTTTCTTTAATGTCCTATTGTTACTGAAATTGTTTATTTATGTCTAATATACAATCTAAATGTGTTCTTTTGTGTTCAATATTGTAGGAAATGGAAAATAAGAAAGTTGCATGGACACCTACCATGTCAGCATACATGCTTGCTAACCTCTGTGATGTTGTGGCTAAGGGCACTAGAACATCTAGTGGCTTCAAGAAGTGTCACTATGTTGCTTGTGCCAAAGCTTTGAATGATCACTTTCATCTTAACTTGACTCACACAAATATCAGTGATCATAATAGGACATGGAGGAGGAAATATCAGAAGATTGTGAAACTCAAGCAATTGAGTGGTGCGGGATGGGATGAAGAGAAGTTCATCATTGTTCTTGATCATGAGCATTACACAAACCATATTCAGGTCAAATGCTTGCTGAAATGAGTCCTTCTATGCCTATTTATTGCTAGAATGTGTATCTTTTGTGTCAAATGCTTGCTGAAATGAGTCCTTCTATGCCTATATATTGCTGAATGTGTCTCTTTTGTGTCCAATACTTGCTGAAATGAGTCCTCATATGCCTATATATTGCTGGAATGTGTAACTTTTGTGTCAAATCCTTGCTGAAATAATTTATTTGACCTCTAACAGGACCATAAAGAGGATGAACCTTTTCTTAACAAGCCAATTGAGCATTATGGTGAGATGGCTACAATTCATGGAGGAAGCATGGCCACGGGTCAATATGCTAGAGGATCAAGTGACCCTCTAGCAGGACACAATGTGATTCATCTTGATGAAGATGATGCTGCCACCGTTGAAGAAGCTAGCCAATCACAAATTGTGGGTGAGTCCTCGGCTCCCAAGCATAAAAAGGCTAAAGCTAATCCTTGTGGAGATGAGGGGCTGCAAGCAACTCTCCTTGCATGTAGTGAAAGGTTGGCTGTAGCCATAGAAAAACTGCTACCACCGACAACAACTCTCCATTGGACCTTTGGGAGAACATGAAGACACTCCCAGATTTTGGTTTGGATTTTCTTGCCCACTACTATGCCTACTTGGTTGAAAATCCTCGTATCGCAACGGCATTCCAAGTGTTGGAGAAAGATCAAAAGATGGTTTGGGTTTCTAGGTATATCAAGAATACCTTTCCAGACTTTGTTCCATATGTTGATCCAAGTGATGGAGAAGCCTAAGGTTGAAGGCTGATTGCTTGTGGTATTTATTTTGTGCTTTTGGTGACAACCAAACATTAGTCTATAGGTTGTATGGACTTGTGAATTCTCAAACAACCAAACATTGGACTATGGGTTGTATTTTGTGCATGTCAGCTGAACTTTGATCTCTCTTCTTGGAGTACGACATGTAAAGAGTTGTAACTAGGCTAATATTGTTGCATTATGATGTTGGACTTTTAATATCAATTTTATGTACTTATTTCGAAATTGTGATTGTTCTTCTTCTTTTTCTTCTTCAGATTATTGTTGTCAATGAGTTCAAAAATATTGTGAGATATGTTGTGAAACATGTTCTGATATGATCATGTATAGAGGTAATCTCACCATACTATCAAAGAGGTCACCACAAACAATCTATCCTCATTCCCCAACCATATTTCACCATTCCAACCAAACAAAAAACTGGTTATCCCATATTCTCAACCAAACAAAAAAAATGGTTACCCCTAACCAGCTGGTTGGGATACCCTTATCCCCTAACCATACCCTCCAAACCAAACACACCCTAACACAAGAGTGCCAAAAATGGATCACCCGAATTACCGGGCCGAGTTTACTTAAACAGCCTGCACGTCCAGCCCATGTGTTAGTAAGCCCATGGATCAACATTGTTACGCAAGCGTAGTAGTAACATGTCCAAGTGCGAGCCCAGCAAACCCTCAAAAAAAATAAGTGAGAGCCCAGCAAGTGAGGCCTATCTGCCTATAGAAGAACCGGCGCCCTCGCGATCCGCCTCCTCATTTCAGCCAGGCGAGACAAAGGTAGGGTTTACAGAGCCAAGACCTCCGCCGCCGCCGCCATGGGACACTCGAACGTCTGGAACTCGCACCCCAAGAACTACGGCCCCGGATCCAGGGTTTGGTAATAGTCCTCTCTCTCTCTCTCTCTCTCTCTCTCTCTCTCTAGCACCTACCCGTCTTAGATTGGTAGCAAGAGGCGATTTCCATCGGACTATCTGCACGCGTAGATCCTGGCGCAAGCTCGTCGCTTAGCTCGTGTTTGAGACACACGATCATGTGCCTTGTATTGCTTGATGAGTTTCCATGTTGTGACGCGTTGTGGTTTGGATTTTTGTTTGTTGCAGCCGTGTCTGCGGTAACTCGCATGGCCTCATCCGCAAGTACGGGCTGATGTGCTGCAGGCAGTGCTTCCGCAGCAACGCCAAGGACATCGGCTTCATCAAGGTATGCCCCCAGCCCCACACCGTTGATCGATTTCCTGAATACCATGCCTGAGTTTTATATCGGTTGAGCAGCAGCTTATGTCACCCCATGCCTGCTTTGCAATGCTACATGCTTTGTCAACAAGTCTCTTTGTATGGTGAACTAGTTTAATTTGTTGGAGACTACCAGCAGGTAGCATGGACTGTTACGTAATGTTAGAATGGCAGGCTAGATTCACCTGTTCAGGATAGATGCGTGGCACCAATAATCTTCCTGGTCAACTTCTGCAATCATCACCTGATGTTCTGCCTTACAATATTGCCTATCTCTTTGATATATAATCTCATGAATCATTCAGCACCATAAGGCATCTTAAGACCTTGTTGCTGCAACTATCTTCATGATGTTGAAACAAGCTCTGTTTTGTTGTTCTCACATTATTAAGTCTTTTTTGATGTATCTCCAGTTTCCACTACTTTACTCACCATTCACTAGCAACTTAGCCAGTATTTTACAAGCATGTCCATGCCTTTGAAAACTCAATACATTGAATGGATTGCAATCGAATGAATATACAAACATTTCCATGCCTTTGAAAAATCATCACATTGAATGCTTGCAATCGCATGAATAACCATTTCCTGGCTAATTATAATGTACTGGAGTATTGAGATGTGAGCTTTTGAAGGGTATTGTTTCCCTACCTATTTCCAATTAGATGTTTTTAGGCTTGAATTCATAGGTTTGGGTAAATTTTGTGTCAGAAGCATTTGTTTTTACTGGACATCTCTTTTATTTCTGAATTCCTGATTGTGTGGGTTGTGCACAGATTAATTTTAGATCACTGAATTTGCACTCTTGTTTTGCAGTACCGTTAAGACTGGAAACCTTAAAGGAAGTATGGAGTAGGATGTCATCGTCAAAGTGTGTTGATTCATCGATGACGATCTTTATTACATATTGTGTAATGAACTAAATGTTTGAATTGGAGTAACAAACCTGAAACCATGTTGGCTGCTGTTTGAGGATGCGAAACAGATAATTTTGTTGCTATTGTGTCTCGTTATGTTTCACACTTTGATTTGCGAAATCTGGTCACACTTTGATTTGATGCACCATGTTGGCTGCTGTCTGTTGTTTATTAAATAGTCTCAGCTCAGCAATGGTTGTTGTTTCTGATTGTGTATGATCTTCTACTGAAATGTGTTGATGGTCTGCCATCATAGTCTATGGTTTAATAGATTCCGGTCATGTTGTTTTCTTTAGATCGAACAGGAGTTGCAGTGTCTTTGATTATGCTAGGCAATATGTTTGTGAAGCGAAGACTAGCTTTACTTGGGGATTATATTTCTTGGCTAGATTATCTTTATAATGTTTTTTTTGTTCGCATTATTCCTTAGCATTAGCGCACTGAAGAAAAATGTTGGATGTTCAAAGCTAAAACCTCAGCTCTCGTAGCCCCGGCATTTCTGTATGAACTACTCCGTATATCCAGTCGGCTTCGTGGAAAGTATAAATTCGGTTTATCTTAGGCTGCCCAGGCCCTAGAAACTTAGGCTGCGGATGATGATCAATTTTGAATTGGACATTTGCAAAAGGTGCCCCAGTTCGAGGCTGGGATTGTGCTAGTTGTATGGATCGTCGGCCGTACGTGACAAAACTCTGAAGCAGCGGTAGTCGTACAAAATAATATACTATGCGACTGACGTATATACCGTTACATAGCACAGGTGTCGCCACGCGAAAGCACACAAGGCGGTTTGATGTCGGCACAGGCGGGGAAGCTTCTCCATGAATGCAGAGCCGGAGACGCAAGCCAGATGCAAAGCCAGGATTATTTGCCAATGGGTTCAGCTTAATCATGTTGGTGTTCACTGGGTTCAGCTCGACCATACTATGGCTTTAATTCACTGATTAGTGCTCAAATAAATCTTATTTCCATAGAATTTCTCATTATTCATTGGATTCACCTGAACCCAATGCCATAGAGGCAGCTCCGCAAGCAGTCTCGTCTTAGCTCAGCTTTGCTACCTTCGCTATACTGATTGTTTTTGGGTTGTCTACTGCGTTGTGTTGATATGGTCTGCTATTGTTGTTTATGTTTGCCAGAATTCAGTCCTGATGATATAGTCTAATAGTATTGAACAGGTGTTCAGAGCTGCAGTGTCTTGTGATTAAGCTAGCTAATATATTTGTGTGTAACCGACAAATGATACTATGACCACAATGCTGAGCTGGGTTTTTCGGGGCATTATATTATTGAGACAGTTGTTCTTTCTAATGTCTTTTGTCTGGACAAACATGAATTGCATTATTCCTTACAGTTAGTACCATACTTTAGAAAAGTGGTTTAAAGCATCTCTAGCATATCCCGTAAGTGGTCAAACCCTTATGTTTGCAGTTTCGGTTAAAAAAACGCACCAAACAAATCCTAGAAAACGGCTCGACCTGGAAAATATCCAGCTCCCGGATATTATAACATTGGTACACCATAGAACCAGTATTGGAGTCGATTTAGGTGTCCCAAAACCGGACATATCGAAATGAGTCAATGCTCTTGTCAGCGTTGGCACCTGCAACTCCCGAGCTCGATTCCACGACGAGGAGACTCGATTCCCGGTAAGGAGGTTTGATTCTAATCGATTTTGTGCGAAATCGTGGCGTGTGCTCGCAACCCCATGGAAGCACGAGACCGGGAGGCGAGCGCTAGGAGAGCTTGGTGGGGGCCGGAGGGAAGACGAAAAAAAACGTTTAGGTATATGCTAGAGATCTGTTCCGCACATCCGTACGGACCTCTATAATACTTTAAAACCGTTTTTGGCACAACTTGAACTTTTCCGGCACATGGTAGAGATGTTTAAAGCAAAACCTGTGAGTGCTTTATATCAAGGTCATGGCTCGTGCAGCGGTAATCAGGGTATGTCGAGTGTTGGTGAGTGATTTGGTTAGTTATTATGTGAACCGCTAGATCCGTATAGATGGCTCTCTGATGTTGTTGAGTCCATAACACCACCTCTCCGTCTCATGGTGCTAGCTAAACTGTGTGCGCCGGCGTGACTGACATTATCCTTTTGTCGTGACTGACAAATCTCGTCGGCTTCCAGCAAGTCTAAATTCATTTTATCTTTATTAGGCTGTCCTGGACCAACCCTAGAAACTAGGCCCACGGGCGCTCATCGATATTTTCGAAGGTTGCTTCGCATCAATTTTGAATCGGGAAAACCGCACCGTAAAGACAAAATTTTGAAGCGGAAAAGCACTCCGAAAATGGTTGGACAGGGCGATTCATCTGATGACGTGATCGGGTCGTGGTGCTGACGTGCACGCCGTTATAGAGCAGCACAGGTGTCGTGGCGCCAAGGGCGGTTCGATGGCGGGGAAACTTGTCCATCAGCCCGGTATAGGCCAGGTGGTCGAGGCGCACGCGATCGTCCAATCGCGGCGTGGAATTTTATCCGGACGACGAGACGAGATCGGAATCTGGACTCTCGAAGAAGCCCATACCCAGCTGTCCCCAGCCTGGACTCCATCCAGCGCACACACACTTTCCTCTCTCCTCCTTCCGTCAACATCTCCCGCATGTGTTGGACGCAAGTTGCGCTTCCTTCCTGTGGGCGACAGAGAGAGGAGGTCGCTCGATCGGATTAGTTATTACTAGTTATTGCTGGGAAGGAGAAATGAAATGATTAGCGAGGCGATCATGACGGACGGGGTTACGGATATGCACAGCCCATCCAGCGTGCACCTTTTTTTTTTTTTTTGACACCTCCAAACAACCACGTATATTCACCACCGTACCACATACACCGTACATAGTACAAATACAACGAAAGAGCAATACGTAGAGGGAGGACCAGAGCCAGCACCAAGATCCGCGACACCACCGGCGGCGAGGAAGACGAGGAACGGCACCACCACCTTGCCTGAGCCTGGGCAACATTTAAGCCCTTGAAGGACGCCGCCGAGACCGTCCGCCGCGCCGCGGCGAAACTCGAGTCGATGAACAAGCGGGGCGAGCGTCCCCCCGGCCCTACGCCGCTTTGCCGCAGCTGTCGTCGTCGTCGAAGCCACCGGAAGCCGCCGTGGATCCAGGCGAGCCCCAGGTACCGAGCGAATCCACCGCCAGGACGGAGACCGCCGCTGGATCTGGCGGTAGAACGAGGCACGGCGCGGATCCATCGATCCGCGGGTGCCGGAGGAGCAGACGCGCCAGCCCGGAGCTCCACGAGCGCCGCCGCCGGAGAGGAGAAGCGCCTGCAACAAAAACCTCACCGGCGACACCACCGCCTCCACGGTGCCGCCGGCTGCCCCAAAAGAACCTACCACTACTACACACGCGAGGCGGGGATCCCCCACCCTCCCGCCGCCGAGGCGGCCGGCGGAGGGCGAGGGATCCGGCGGATCGGCGGTGAGGGGGTGGATCGACCGGGAGATGCAAAAATCGCCCTTTTCCGCTACAGAGAACAGAGAGGGAAGACGGCCGCCGGGCAAGTGCAGTCGGCTACTACCGCCGAGGAAAGGTCCAGCGTGCACCTGCTGCCACGGCACGGCACGGCACACAGATAAGATAACCATCTCAGCTTTTATAATACAGTACGTCTCTGCAGTCCTCACACTAGAGTACTGCACCCGCGCGTGCGCTTCATGGAATCGTGGTCTTAGCTGCGCTGTCTCCACATGCGGGATTAGTAGTACTCCCTCCGATTCAATATTAGATGACTTTCATTTGTATAAAAGTGGATGTATCTAGACTTGTAACATGTCTAAATATATCCACTTTTGTACAAATTAAAGTCATCTAATTTGGAACGGAGGGAGTACTAAATTCTGCGATGAGCGCCTATATTCCAGCCGAGCACACAGTGTGGACTCAGCTGACCCACCTGGATCAATCGATCCATCGGGCGAGGCTGGCTGGAGCTAGCAGCGCGGACTGATCTGAGCTTGACCCACCTGGCTGGCTGGATCGATCGGGCGTGGCTGGAGCTAGCATTGGATTCTTCAAAACATTCCAGGCGCATGCGCTCGCTCGTGCCCGCACATGACAGCTCCCTGCTGTGATCGATCCAGGAAGCGACGAGCCGGGTACCTGAGATCCCAACGTGGAATGCTTCCCGCGCCAGCGTACAATACTATTCTACTGGTCGTACTCAGTAGTCACAGTTGTGATACCGTTGCTGTAGTCAGTACTCAGTAGTCAGTAAAATATAACTAGCGCTGATAATCCCTGGCGAAAGCCCTACAGGATATGTGCTGAACTGATGATTGCGCCTGGTCATACCTGCTTCCGTTAATTTACAAATCAACTTACTCAGTTTGCGGAAAAGTTCATGTGTGAAGCATTGCATCCTAGCTAGATTGCCACTCTTCGGTTGACTGAGTATTTCGGAGGATGAGACTTGAACTTCGATCCATTTGTGTTTGATACGGCGGGTTACTCTTCTTCGTGGTCGATTGCGGAGATAGATTAATTGTACAAAAAAATGTGTATTTAGATAACTCGAAGCTGGTGTTTTGATCTCTGGTGCCTTTTTTTCTTTTGAACAAAGAGAGGTGTATATTAGATAAATGAGTAATGTATAGCTCATGACACAAAGAAACGGGTGTACTATCCCGTCCATGGACTTTACAAAGAGGACCCTAACAACAAAATGGATAACGTGATCTAATCCCTTGGGTGGTGTGGAAGGAGCGTAATGCTCATCTCTTGAGAGGCGTGGAAGGAGCGTAATGCTAGAATGTTTTGCCATGTGTGGCGTCTCCGGTGGCCACAGTTGTTACTAAAATTATGATAGAGGCGAGAGCTTGGTGTTTGGCCGATGCCAAATTTTTGGGGAATGCGATCCCGGAGAGTGACTCCTTATTTGAAGTCCTAGGTCTTGTCCTGGGCACTTATCTAAACTTTTCTTTAATTCATGAAAAAGGGCAAAGCCTTTACCTTGTTTCAAAAAGAAAAACAAAGAAACAGGAAGTACTATCCCGTCCATGGAATTTACAAAGAGGACCCTAACAACAAAATGGATAATGTGATTGATACGTCCAAAACGTATGTATAATTTTGGATTGTTTGTGCTACTTTTATATCATTTCTACATATTTATACTGTGATTTAATATCATTTTGTGCCATTTTATTGGACTAACCTATTGACAAGATGCCAAGAGCCAATTTCTGTTTTCTGCCGTTTTTTATTTCAGAAAAACCTAGTAAGAACATATTCTCGTAATTGGACGAAAATTTACGGAGATTTTTTATCAGACAAAAGAAGGCCAAAGCCAAAAGGGTGACCCCAGGGGGCCCCACAGCCACCACGCGGGTGGGACCCATGAGCCAGGAGGGGGCCGCGGTGCACGGCCGCGGGGCTGTCTCGGATACCGCCTCCCGACGGGTGTTCGCTATAAAATCCTTCCCGACCTAAAAACAACACCCCTCGGAGGATTTTTGCAGAAACGAAACAGAGCGTCGCCGCCATCCGAAACCTGTTTCGGGGTTTTTAGGGTCCAGTTCCGGCACTCTGCCGGGACGGGGATCCACCTCTAAAGCCATCTTCATCGACCTTGCTGTCCTAATGGCGACACGGGAGTAGTCCCACTTCGGGCTGAGGGCTCTTACCTGTAGCTATGTGGTTATCTCTCTCTCCCATGGTGTAATCATTATTGTGATCTGAACGTTGTTAATCTAGTTGAATTACATGATGTTCCCTCCTCTATCTCCTTTAAGTAATGGATATGTTGTTGCTCACTTGATGATATCTAGTATAATTTCCGGAGACCGCGGTGACAATGGACTTATGGATAATACATTAGAGGGATATTTATCAGGAGTTTGTTCTTCTTTATTGTAATGGAATCATGAGGTTTCTTGATGTTTGTGCTTAGTACGATTTACTTATAGTATGAGCGTGACGATATGATTACCATTCGGATATATTGAAAGACACTATTCAAAATATGTTTGTGGTGTTTGTTAGTACAATCTTTGGAAGCTCATGTGACACGTAGGGTTGTCCATAGAGAGGAATACGAACTTTGAGGTGTGTTTTTGTATCCCTACGCAATTCTCATCCTCTTTTGATCATAGTTGAGCAACTCGAGTAACGATTACCATGCATGGTTTCAAAGGGGTTTATCATGTGGTTAATTATGTTAATGATGTTGAGAGTAGTCAATAGTGAAAGTATGATCCCTATTCCTTGTTTCCAAGCATTCAAACACTATTTTTAGTCACTTTTTCACTTGTTAGCTTGGGCCATTTTTATTTAAAATTACAAATACCACCTTTTACCATCCATATTACTTGTCTTTTACCATCTCTTCGCCGAACAAGTGCACCTATACAATTGACCATTTTATTATGTGTGTTGGGGACACAAGAGACTTATCGTATCTTAGTTGCAGGATTGTTCGAGAGGGGTACTTTCAACCTACACCTCCCTGTGTTCGATAAATCCTTTTGTCATTCACTTAAGGGAAATTTGTTGTTGTCGTACAAACCTCTGTGCTTGGAGACCCAACATAGTCTACAAGAATAGAAGCGTATAGTAGACATCAGTGATCTAATCCCTTCTTCAAGTACATCACAAATCCTATGCCCCCACCTCCGGGGAGGCAACCACCTAGAGCAATGGCATCGAACTGTCGCGCCTTCTCTTCCAACACTTCGCAGATGAAAAGGCATGGACTTTTTGTAGCAGCTGGCCTGCCTCCATCTTGGCAACAACCAGAGAGGAAATCAATGTAAAGATGCCTTTCATCTAGATGATATGGCGGTGAGAGAATCCTCAAGCGACCACAACCGTCTCATCGAACATAGAGGCTGTAGCCCGCACTAAGACTCCAGCAAGTCACCGCCGTACTGAAGCTCCCAATTTTTCACCTCTGTCTGTGCCGCTACTACGAACGCAACATAGGGAAGGGCAAAGCCAAAGGCCAAGCCGGGTCGAATCTTGCATCCTCCACTCCTCCTGACCTAGTGAAAAACTCCAAAATTTCACGAATTACCACTAAATCATTATTATTTAGAGAGGCTGACCCCAGTGTCATAGACATGATTTAGATATGACCCCATGGACATTTATATCTAGCTTCGTACCTGCCCCAGACCATTGTGGCCGTTTGAGTCAAGTGATGGAAAGCAAGCTTATTTAGGCTGCATCCATCATATCCACCGCCTCACCCTCCTTCGATCGTGCAAGAACACCAGAGGAGGGGACCAAAGGTTCTTCGTGGTGCTTGAAAGGGCATGTCTCTCCTAATTAATTAGGTTTTGGTGATAATGACAACGCACTTAGAGTTCTAACCGTTTGCTAAGTGTTTATAGATGCAAGTGATGTTTGGAGCATGACGGTTGATTACCCTCTCGAAAGTGAAAACACCGATGTTGGCGTTCCTTAGTTTACTCTTTTGTAAATAGGTTAGTCGTTATTTTCGAGGGGGTTGCATGATGGAAGGGTTGGGTAATCAATCTCGGCACATTCACAAACCCCACATACACCTATCCATCCCAGGTTTTGGAGGAGAGACCTCTCGAAGATGTGCTTGTTGTTGTTTGGCTTGGAGGGGTCAAAAAATTCCGGTGCTTAGAGCCGGAAGTTCCGGTGGTCAGACACCGGAAGTTCCGCCCTAGCCCCCAGAAGTTACCGGACATCCGAAAAATGGCTAAGTCCCTTATCATTTTTGCTCCAGCCTATTTTCCGAACAGCAGCAACGGGTAGATTTTCGGGAGAGGCTATGAATACCCCTCCACCTATGACGTGGGCCTACCTATCGGGTGCCCCACCATGAAGGTACCTGGTGCACGCAAGGACTAGGGTCCAGTCGGCGGCCTACTGGAAGACGACGTTCAAGGCCCACTAAAGGATCCCAAGGAGGATAGAGTATGCCTCAAGGCAGGCGAAGCTTATGTCGGTAGAACCTACCATACCTGTAAACCTTAGTCGGTTACAAACTCCAGAGACCCAGCCTCCTTTATAAAGGTTGGGAGGGCCGCCGATCTAGGGTACGCTCATATTCCACCACCGAGACCCTAGCGAGATCGACATCTAGCCGGGATCGCCATTGTAACACCTCCAAACTATCAATAACAGACAAGCTGGAAGTAGGGTATTATCCTCCGGGAGCCTGAACCAGGGTAAATCGCCTTGCTTGTCAGCCGTGGTAACTACCAGCACTCCAACCTTTCTCCCTCTCAATCAACCTGGGGTACTCGACCTTGGGATTTGCTGTGGCCACCCCACGTCAACCTACCTTGAGCAGCTTGCTCGTCCAAGCTTTTCTCTCCTCCATTACTCCAAAGCTTAAATTGCCTAGATCTCCCTCCTCACCCAACCAAACTTATGCCCTTCAAGGATTTGGTGGAGAAGAGCTAGATCTACACATTCACCGAGCCGAAAATTGATTCCCCTCAGTACCTTGTGGAACTTGTTACCTCTTGGGTTTCTTGGAACCCTAGATCTCAAATTGGGTCTTGAAGCTTCGTCTTTGTGTGGGGAGCTTCGAGACGTTGTTGGGAGTCTCCAATACAACTGTGGAGAGCTCCAACCTTGTTGTAACGGTTTGGTTAACGCATTCAAGACGACCTCATAGTTGAACGAGCCAATCTCTCACAGGTGAAGCTCACGGAGAATAGGGTGAGCACATCCGTGCTATAGGAGTGTCTTGGTAGCTCCACACCGCTCGAACGTAGACGTACTTCCCTTGAGAAGGAACTACGGGAAACATCTAGTGTGCACTCTGCGGTAACTTCTTACCTTTACTACTTGAATTCCGTTGCGTATTATTCTTCCTTGTATCACATAGGTTGTATTCATCTAGTTGCACATCTAGTCAACCTTGTGATATCTTGTTAAGCCTTAGTTAAAAAGAAAAGTTAAAATTGTTAGTCTCCTATTCACCCCCCCCCCCCCCCCCCCCTCCCTAGTCGACCATACCGATCTTTCAGTGCTCTCGAGCACGAGGATGACACAACATAGTAGGCAACATGCAAACTCCATATTGACAACCAAAACCTAGCCTACCCTACCCTAACATAAAATCATCTTGGTCCACATCTAGTGGAGAAAAAAAGCTATTTTACAAAGATTTTTTTCTACCTGGTGTTCGATGCATCCCTGGATGCGGACACGTCCCTGCATTTTTATTACGAGTAAAGAACAACATTTGAAGGTTTATTCGTGACACGATCCACGAAATACAAGGTTCTTCTTTTCTTGGAGTGACGAGGGAAAAAAAATAGGCTGACATACATGTCTTCGTTTCAGATACCTCAACTTCCAACTTACTACTGACAAAATAGATTTGTTACATAGGTTTCTCCCATATTTTCAGTTATGTAAGATCGATATTTACATGTCTTGTAAGTTGATCTATATTTTTATAAATGAGATTCGTGTTAGCAGCAACAAAAAAAGTTACTACCGACAAATGGAGTCCAAACCAGTCAATTTCTGAGCTCTGGGCCCAGTCACTGCAGGCAGAGTCCCAGCCAGAAAAGAAGGAAACCAACCGAGATCCCTGGCCTTGGACAGCGCGGCAAGCCAGCCAAGCCCAAACCACTCGGATCCGTCAAGGCTCCAGCTTGCACGCCTCCCCACAGGCAGACACCATCGCGCGCACCCGATCTCCCACTGACAGCCGGGCCCGCACGCGAGCAGTAAAGCGATCCCGAGCTGGGGCCCGCGCGGTTACAGCCATGGCTCACCAGGATCCAGCCTGGCTCCTCTCCCGTTTCCATATACACACCGCCAATCTCTCCCCTTATCTCCCGGGGATCTTCTCTCACAGCCTCGCACGGTCGCACCCACCCCTCGCTCGCCGCAGATCAGTCCAAGCTGATCGCTCGCTCGCCGCCATGGACCCGTGCCCGTTCGTGCGGGTGCTGGTCGGCAACCTCGCGCTCAGAATGCCGGTCGCGCCGCCCGCCGCCGGCGCCGGCGCGGGCGTCCACCCGTTCCCCTCCCCTGCTACTGCAAGATCCGGCTCGGGAAGATGCCGTCCCAGACCGCCACCGCCCCGCTCGTCCTCTCCGACGCCACCGAGCAGACCCCTTCCGGCGCCCTGGCCGCCGCGTTCCACCTCTCCAAGGCCGACCTGGAGTGGTTCGCGCGGAAGCCCACGCTCTTCTCCCCCTCGCGCGGCGCCGGCGCCGCCACGCTCAAGGTGTCCGTCTACGCCGGCCGCAAGGGCACCACCTGCGGCGTCAGCTCCGGGCGGCTGCTCGGCAAGGCCACGGTCGCGCTCGACCTCCGCGGCGCCGAGGCCAAGCCCGCGGTGCTCCACAGCGGCTGGATCTCCGTCGGCTGCAAGGCCAAGGCGGCCGAGCTCAGCCTCACCGTGCGCGCGGAGCCCGACCCGCGCTTCGTGTTCGAGTTCGACGGCGAGCCCGAGTGCTCCCCGCAGGTGATGCAGGTGCGCGGCGCCATGAGGCAGCCCATGTTCACCTGCAAGTTCGGCTGCCGCGCCAACAGCGACCTGCTGCGGAGGAGGTCCGTCGCGGAGGCGGCGGGCAAGGAGCGCAAGGGCTGGTCCGTCACCGTGCACGACCTGTCAGGGTCCCCCGTCGCGCTCGCCTCCATGGTCACGCCGTTCGTGGCGTCCCCCGGGACGGACCGCGTCAGCCGGTCCAACCCCGGCGCGTGGCTCATCCTCCGGCCGGCCGGCGACGGAGCCTGGGAGCCGTGGGGCCGCCTCGAGTGCTGGCGAGAGCGCGGCGGGGCCGGCACGTCCGACAGCCTCGGCTACCGCTTCGATCTCCTCGTCCCTGGCGTCGACCACGCCGTCCCCATAGCGGACGCCACCATCGCCGCGTCCAAGGGCGGCAAGTTCGCTCTCGACCTCACCGCGGCGCAGCCCCTGAGCCGCGGCGGCACCCCGGGATGCAGCCCGCGCGGCAGCGGCGACTACAGCCAGTGGCCTCTGGGGAACTACCGCGGGTTCGTGATGTCGGCGGCGGTACAAGGCGAGGGCCGGTGCAGCAAGCCCACGGTGGAGGTTGGGGTCGCGCACGTCGGGTGCGCCGAGGACGCGGCGGCGTTCGTGGCGCTGGCGGCGGCAGTGGACCTGAGCATGGACGCCTGCAGGCTCTTCTCGCACAAGCTCAGGAAGGAGCTCTCGCACCTGCGCTCCGACGTGCTCCGGTGACCTCCGGCCGGCGGTGGACACGTCTCACGAGCAAACGGAAATTGTACAGAGTAGCTGAGAATCAATCTTTAGGCATGCATTTTAGACGTTCCTTTAGTTGGTTTGTTGCGGCAGTTCGATTTTGGTGATAGGTTTAGTAGTAGTTGGGTTGAGATCGCTTTCTTTTTCGCGATCGGCCGGCCGTGTGGTGTGATTTTTTGGTTGGCTACTTCACTTTAGCAAGAACCTTTGCTTTGCTAGCTGTGTTCCTCAATGAAACTGATGAGATCCTTTGTGTCTCGTTCCTACTACTACTCCACTTGAGTTTGACCTTGTATTGAACGCAAGTCTTTTCGCAACGAGTGAAAAGTTGCTGCTCTCTTTGCGATCACGACTGTGATGTGAATCCATGATTCTTTCTATCTCCCATGGCCGCAACACGCTCTGCAGAGAATCAAACCAAATAGTGCTTTCCGATGCTTTTGAGATCATTGCTGATTTGCCATGCCACTTGATCTTGCAAATAGCAAAGGGTGCTGTCTCGACTGTGGAAGATCATGCAAAGCTTTGCCTGGCCTTTGGGAGAGCAAGCGGTCATCAAAGCAACCTTGCTCTTTTATTTGTGTGAGGGAAAAAGAGGAACAGGAAACGCACGGCATAGGGCAGCAGGAGAGGGACATGGCAATGCCAGGTGTGGTGGTGGAGTCCGGCCGGTCTACCTGCCCATGCCGGCACGCCCACCAATCACCCACCGGCAATGCCGTGCAGCGAGGGTGGGGCTGAGCCTAGTGTGTAGTGGTGTTGGAGGTGTCGGGATTGGCGCCCAGCGACTCCCGTTGGCTGTCTGCTCCGTCGCCCGATCGGGCTGGGGCCGGCCAGGTCTGGCCCTTTCGGGTAAAAAGGAATCCGACGCCAACCACTGGTGTACCTTTCTTTTGAAAAGGATAAACTGCCACTTCGCCTTCAGAATTCAGATATGGTTTTCGAAAACAGTTGCCGCATTTTGAGCATAAACTGTTTCGTTTAGCTTTTCAAATCTTTCTTTACGTCGTGCTTACTGCTGCAGTGCCAAGGTGAAGCTCAGATATTATAATTGTGCACTAGTAACATAACTCGCAAGTAAATTATCAACTCGAGAACAGTTTTAGTTGAAAACTATGTGTAAGTTATATGATTGCAATTTTTTTTTGCCGGGAAAGTACGATTGCACTTGTATGCAATGGGGAGAATAGCTTGATGTTTTTGTTTTCTCAATTAAAGTATGAAATACTAAACTGTTATAACTGTAAACTACTTATAAAATACAAGTTAAATAAATTGAAAACATAGTTTTTACCAAGCTCCCCTCATTGATTCCATCTAAAGAAACGGCCAGTTTATAATAACCAAACAAACAAAAACAAAAAAACAGTTTCATCAGGCCAATACAACAAACACATGTTGAGCAAACGTCACGGTGGTGGCCCTTCCAAGTCAACATGTATGTTCTGCTCATCTCTATTTGTATTGGTATTTTGTTCATACGTAGATCAATGAAATGTCTCTACTCTTTCATACGAGATAATAGTTACCTTTGAATTTGTGATGTTGCTTTCGTTAATTAAAATCATCGGAGAATTTATTAGTATTTCAACATTTCTCTAGAGTTTTGTATCGGACTCGCAAACAACGAATGGTGCGGAAGGCTACATTGACTTCATGTCATGTCCTCGGCCAAGTTTTGACAAACAATAAAGAGATTATCCCATTTGAAAAATTGAAAAAAGAAAAGATTGACGCTCTCCTACCTACGAACTCGGGGCTGCTTGGCGAAAGTCAATGTACCAATCAACAAGACTTAAAAGTTTGGACTCAAATCCGTCATTCTTGGTTGTGCCACTCATAGCATTGCCCATATACTTATTGTGGTGAAATATGGAGCAGACGACATGAATGTCAGTAATATCTTTGAATCTAAAGATGCTACATTGTTTGAATGTTTTTCCTATGAAGGATATGCTTAATTCGTTCGACTATATATGCGTAGATGGTTCGACTAATTTCTCTACGCCCGCGCAAGACGACGCCCCCTTCACCCCCATGAGAAATAGCGAGTACGTTATGGTGATGACCTTCCAAGTAAAGAAAAAACAATTCCAGCGAGGGAGGAGCCCCGCTTGACTGACATTGAGGTAGAAGCGCTCCCTGTCCGTGTCCCTGGTAAGAACTCTGGAAATTCGATCCCAGCGTAATTCGAACTCCGGTTGGTGGATCCGGCACCGGACCCAACCAATAGGCTACTGCCCCGTTCTCCCGGTCAACAAATATGTGCTACTCTCTCTCCCGGTTAAGAGAATGGGAAAAGTGAGTACAACTAAGAAATCAGGGGCATGAAAATAGAAATCCCTTTTTTTAATGTATATACTAACGTTGCTCATTCGAGAGTTGCTCGACATATCAACTTCCCTTATAGTCATGTATTTGACTTCAAAGGAGGAAAAGACCATCCAGAAAATTGAAGTTGAAAAAATATTCAGTTTGTCATGAGTCCTTTCACTGATCATCCGTTAGTAACGAGGCGTCGGTGCTAATACCATTCCACCGCACCCAAGTGGGAATTGCTTCCAAGCGTAGCGTACCCGCTGGCTTAAATGCACCACGCACAGCTTGATCCACGGCAGTAGACGCCCGCGGGTGCCTCCTGTCATGCGGCCGGTGTACGTTCCTTGCTGGCCGCTGAAATGCTTGATCATGTAATACATGTACGGCAGCAGAGAGGAGAAGCGTCTCGGCGTTAACCTGTCCAGTGTCTACTGCTAGTCTTAGTTGGCGCCGGGTTTGCTTATCTGATCACGGAGAAAACGATGCAAGCAAGATATACTTACAACGCAGGAAACGTGATTCTTAGTCTTGCTTCGGCTGCATGCCCAACATCCATCCAAAATCCGCCACAAATTTAGACGCATATCCACATCGTGACAGCTCACGCTTCTCTGGTTGAACAGCTCTATGATGTACAGTACTACTCGACGAAGAAAAGTACGTTACCTCTGCCGGCGCTGCCAACAAGAGAGAAAAAAAAAACGGGCCGGAGATTTCCCTGCACTGCGACGGGCCGCTGATGGAAAGGTTGGCGGTGACCGTACCGCCGATGCGTCGTGGATCGACGGCCGGTGTACAATACACACTACAGCGTGCATTAGATAAGCCGCTCTTGTGGAGCCTAGCTGTTCGTGCCAGAGCTACAGTAGGACAGTACGTACGTACGAAAAGGAGCGGCCCTGTCGATCAAGCCAGGCTGATTAATCGCTCGCGTGGTCCTCTCCTCGAAAGGCCTGTACAATGTACGTCCTGTGTTAACGTGTTATCAATGCTGATCCATGCTGCCTACGGACTACGGAGTACATGTACAAGGCAATGCGTATACGCCCTGCCACATGAGGAGTACTAATACTGTATGTGTAGTTGAGCATGTTCTGTAGCTGGATATGCGCTTCTACTCACCACGATCCTACCTATACCCTTTTCTCCGTTTGGTATGCTCTGGATCGGATGCTGGTACGGTAGAGGAGGAGGAGCCACTCATGCCGTTAAGCCCGTGACACTCATGCATGTGGTTCTCGTCTTGCGTACGCCTTGCTTTGGTCCAAAGCTCTGTCGGAGCTTCGGCCCGGCAGGGCTGGGCAACTACCCGGGCTTGTGCACGACATCTTTCGTTTGTTTTATTTATAGCAACAAAGTAATACGTTCTGTCCCATCTCATTAACTTTTTTTCCCACAAAATCTCAATAACTCATCTTAACTACTCCTTCCGATCCATATTAGTGGGCATAGCTTTGTCTAAATTTATATGTATCTAGTTAAGTATTTAGACTAGATACATGTGTATCTAGACAAAGTTGTGCCCACTAATATGGATCGGAGGGAGTATTTCCAAGTTTATTGCTATTGTCTGTAATGCTATACAAGCGGAGTCTGATGCATTGGAAATTATAGTGAATCAAAGACTGCACCCCTTGCAAAGCACGCTGCCGACCGCTGCTTCATATAGTGAATCAACAAGAAAGAACATCAAAATACAAGTGATGAGAATCATTGGCGCCATGGTGTATATTGGGATGCCAACACAAGTTAACAGGGATGCGGCGCTGTTTGTCAGTCCTACAACAGCGGACATAACGCGGGTTACTGAAATCCTAAAGTTGTTTGGGCGTGCTTCCGGGCTGGAAGTCAATCTTCAGAAAAGTGCAGTTTACCCAATCCGATGCGAGGGATTGGATCTCCACGCCGTTCTTCAGTTGCCCAAAACTCGTTTCCCTGTACCTATCTGGGACTGCCGCTCCATCACAAGAACTTGACAATGGCAGAGGTACAACCTCTCATAGACAAGATTGCAGCGCGGCTGCCTCGATGGCGCGACAAACTTCTCTCCTTTGCTGGAAGGTTGGCTCTTCTCAACTCGGTTATATCCACTATTCCCATTTACATGTTAACTGTGCTTAAACTCAGCAAATGTGCCATCAAAAAGATCAACAAGATCCGAAGGGATTTTCTTTGAAAATTCAAAGCAACAGAGGACCGTGGAATTTGTCTGGTGAACTGGCGCACAGTATGCAGACTCAAATCGCTTGGGGGCTGGGAGTTCTCAATTTGGACATGTTTAGCCGGGCTTTGAGGCTGCGGTGGAGGTGGTTTGAGTGGAGAGCCTGGGAGAGGCCCTGGATTGGTACACATCACAGGTACCCTGCGATCGAATTGATGACAACCTCTTCTCTGGTTGCACTTCTATCTCTGTCCGAAATGGGGAAATTGCAAGGTTCTGGACTTCCTGCTGGTTGAATGGGGAGGCTCCTGCTGACATTGCCCCGTCCCTCTTCAAAATCTCCAGACTGAAGTCGATGTCAGTGGCGCATGCGATGGACTCTGACCGATGGATGAATGGGTTGCAGGATAAATACAGTGGTGCAACTGCGCGAATTCACTGCTCTATGGATCAAACTACATGACTTTCAACCTTCAGATGAGATGGATCAGATTTTGTGGAAGTTCTCCAAAAATGCGGTTTATACTGCATCCTCAGCCTACAATATTCAGTTTGCGGGTTCCTTCTCTTCGATCAACTTCTCACGCTTGTGGAAAGCCAGGGCCCAACCCAAATGCAAATTCTTTATTTGGCTTTGGCTGCGAGAGAGAATCCTTACCTACGATCGGCCGCGACACATAGGTTTAGATCATGGAGACTCTTGTTCTTTGTGCGATCAGGAGGAGGAAACGGCAGGACACCTGATTCTGTCTTGTCCATATGCGAGAGGTGTGTGGAATTTGTTAGCAGATTAGATCGGGGCCTGACATTTGGAACTTTAGCCTGGACAATTCACTCGGCCTAGTGATATGTGGACTTTATGTTTCAGGTCCTGTCTAAGGACGAGATCTCGGTCGCTATCTATGGGGTTTGGCACATCTGGAAGGAGCGATGTCGTCGGGCATTCCAACAGGTCAATCTCACCGAACTGCAACTGCTAGAACTGGCTAAAGACGACCTGCTAATCTTGGGCTCCTATCTGGTTGAGCAAAATTTGGTGGCGGTACCTTTTGAGCCAGGCTTGTCCCCCCCCCCCCCCCCCCCCCCCCCCCCCCCCCCCCCCCCCCCCCCCCCCCGGTTTTTTCATGCTTTTTTCTGTGTTGGCCAGGTTCTCTCTCGCTTGTAACTGAACCTATTTCTTCTGCACTTAATTGAATCGGCAAAACGCCTACCTAATTGCTTAAAAAAAGAAGTTAGGAGAACCTTGTGTGGCATAGCATTGTCTCCACCATGAAGATGTATAGTCGCCACCAAGGACGTGAAACTAAGAAAAATAGAGGTACCGAAACTACACGCTAGACATTGATCCTTATTCACGACACCAGATCGACTATCGTTGCCCATTGGCGAGTAGAAACTGCAGAGATTGAAACAGCAGAGAATTCACACAGCGGTGGATAGGGTTTCTCTGCTGCTACTTTACGATTCATATTCTTAAAAACGAAAAAAAAAGTATCATGATTGATTCAGTGGAGACACAAGTCAACCACATGAGGGTGGCCCAAGCTCATGCTGCAGCGCCACGCTATGTGCTGCATCTTTGACCAAGCCCACGTCACATAAGAAGCCCATCAGGCCGTCACCCTTTTGAGCTCTGCGGCGCCAGCTTTTGGAGACCCGATGATGCCTTCGATCCGATCCGCTGCATTGACCTCAAGTGACGCCTCGCTATGTTGACTCTTGTACTACTGGTTAAGCTAGGGCAAGGATGGTACATCATGCAAGTATTGCCTGCTTTTACTCTCACTACTGAGCTCAACTTACTGCTCATGTAGTCATGTGATATATGTTTGGTACTCCTACCTGCTTGTCCCTCGGCAGTCATTCATCCATTCATGGTGCCTTTCATTTCGCCATTCATTGAAGCTCTGCTCTCCTTGCTCCCAAATCTCAGAGCTGTTTTCATTTGTTGGTGCACCGATTCTTTCTGCATCCGACCACTGCCAGAGACGGTAGAGGCGGTAGCAGTCTCTGGCTCTCGGCTTACAGTGCTATTGCGGAGAGGTTCTTGAATTGTTCTCCTACCTCCGCGACGACAATTCAGGTAGTTCTTGTTTCATTCTTTTGTTTAGATCTCTTCGCTACATGTAGCCAAGTAGATGCGTTAATTACATTTCCTGAATTACGCTGCCCATGTTAACTCTGCAATTTACTTGTTCACACTTCAGAATATTTGCTCGTCTAACTTATCTATTGCAGATTACACTAGGATCGCCCAAGGGATTCGCCTCATCACTTCATCAATCAGTCACCATGTCGAAGCAACCATCTAACAGGAACCACAGGGGCAAGAGGCTGAAACCAGAGCAGTGCCTCCAGGTCTTTCTGCTGGTAGCCGTCGGCATCTGGCTCTTGTACCAGCTGGGACACTCCTACAGGCGTCGGGCAGTTGCAGTGGAGGGTGAGCTGATACGGCGCCGCTGGATGGACAGGAAGAGCCTCATCAAATTCGCAAGTGTTGTGTCTGGGTTGGATGCTCCTGGGATCAGTGGTGGCGGCATCGTTGCCAGAGACGATGTCGCCGCCGAATGGGAGTCTAGGTCCAACAAGGGTAGAGAAGACGGGGAGACGAAGACGATAATGGCCTATTTGGCTATGATGATGGGGACGACGGCGATATCCATCCTGGGAATGGCGAAGGTGAAGGAAACAATGAACGGGGGAGAAGCGTTGTTCGCGGGGTCAACACTACCGGCGGCGATCAACGTGATGTTGCTGGTGATGCAGATGGTACCGACATGGCTCGTGAGCGTAACAGCTCTCTCAACACACCCAATCTAATCACGCAGTCATAACTCGTGGTTGTTGCTCGCTTTAGGTGTTGCTCTATGTGGTTGTGTGGGATGGTGTTTGTCGCCCGGTTTCTCCTGCAAATAAACCAGGCACTTTTCTTCTTAATTAATGGATAAGCCAAAGATTTTACCTTCGTTTCGGAAAAAAAAAAAAAAAACTCGTGATGGTGCTGATTCTTCGCAGAGAACGTATGGCTTAGAATTGTGGCCGATCGAGATACTCCGGCAGATGCCATTCTAGCAGTCTAGATTGTTCTTCTTTAGTAGTACTGTAGTAGTACAATTTAGATTAGCCAGTGGTTCTGCTTTAGATTAGCTAGTGATTATGCGGCCTGTTCTTCAGGAAAATAATCTCCTGATTGTATTTCCCTGGAGACTTTTTACTTTGCGCACTAACTTGTAATGGATTCCTAAACTATTTGGTTAACTGCAGAACCATTTCAGAATTCACTGGTACCAATGAGAGCTCCAGCAATACTGAGAACACCAAAGGTCGGTGGTGGTCATAAAGTGTTTAACATGGTTATCTCGTCTCATACAAGTCACCACATAACATTAATATTCCACCATGCAACAATGGAAGAAATAAGAAAACATATCATCACAAGCATGATGGGGTGAAATGTATCAGGATAGAGTTTCATCCAGAAACCAGAGGGCATTACACACAAGTATTATTATAACTTTTTGTGAAACTGGGCAAGAAAAAACAATCGTCTTGCATATATGATCATGGATGTGAAAAACAGGAAGACACAGCAGTTAATTCTGGATTTTCAACAAGAGTTTGTCTTTCTTATTTCATGGAGCAAACAGACCACAATGAAAATAAAATAAATAAAAGCACTGGAACAACCAGGCAACTTTACTGAAGCATTCACCGACTTCTTATGGTGTACTATTCAGTACTCAATGGTCATGCTTGTTCTCAAACAGGCCATCAGGTCCTGCAAGGTAGGATTGTAAGACGTGTGAGAATTAAGAAAAATGTAACATAACAAGACTAGAATGCGTAAGTCATGCAAGTGACCAGTAATACAATGATCAGCTCAAATTAGAGCCATTTTTTATGTTCTAAAAGACCTAATTAAAGCGATCAACTTATCTTCCTTTTGAGAAAAAATATTCAACCAATACATACAAGTCAAGGCTGAAATGCTACAGATTTGACAAGGGTTCTACCGTTGACTTATGGTCGCAAATTCGTCATGTATATTTTCTACTATGGTTCTCATGGAACCGATTACACACAATTTTAAAGAGTTCCTAACAAAATAACAAAGATCCTTGTGAGTTGGCACAATAATACCACAACCGAGTGCTTAGATTCTATCATCTCACATGCTTGACATGAGGGAATCAGGTGGTGACTGAGAAGGGCACATAATCATAGTAACTTTGCAAGTAGATGAGCACAAAGAAATGGTGCACGTAAAAAGATCTACATACATGATTAGATTAACTATCTACAAGAAATACATCCCACAGAAGAGGATTAGGATACATGTTTTTAACTTTGTATATGAACATCTAAATCATGAAGCAAGTACAATCCGTATTCGAGTTCTATCACAAAGCACAGTAATTTGTTGTCAGACATTGGCAGCGTACAGAGCATGTCTTGGAAGTGTTTTGTATCAAGAGGTGCAAGGGGAGTTTACCAGTGAATATTTTAACTTGTTTAGCTGTGTGGTAAGAGATAGATTGGACGATTGGTCAGCAATTGGTTATGACACATCGTGATGTGAGAGAAATTGCTTCAACTGGTTGGGCTTAGACTGCTACTATATGGTTTGATGTTACTCCCTCCGTTCACTAATATAAGGCACACTGGACCCATCATTTCAATTTTGTTGATTCAAATGTATGTAGACTTATTTTTTATATAGATTCACTCATATTAGTATGTATGTAGTCAAAACTGAGATGGGTCCAGTGTGCCTTATATTAGTGAACGGAGGGAGTAATAGAAATGAACAAGGGCTTTGCCTTTGCTCCTAAAGATAGTATAAGGCAGTAAAGATAGTATAAGGCAGTAGAAAAGTACTTTAAATAATCAGGGTACATAAGTAAAAGAACCGTTTTATACAACAGCCATTCATGAAGTTACAAAATAACCTCTTGCTGTGTCATACAACAGATATTAAGGTAATCCTTCAATGGGTCAGCAAATTTCAGACTATTCCTTCAGGACTTCCAGGATAGACAAACAATATTACTGAACAGAGCACAATAATGCCCTAAACTCTCCCAAATAGCTTAGAACAATCTATACTGAACAATTCTTCTAATTTAAGACAGAAGAACTACTCGTAGTTAAGTCTACATACGTATATATATGCCCGTCATGAACATTATTCAGTATTTCAGTGAGCTATCGGATAACTGATGCCAACAAATTAATGCAACACATATTCATATCAAGAAATGTTAAACCTGACAACTAAATGCCCCGTATAACACAGTTATGAACCCCATATTTTACACAACACACAAAACGCAGCTAACATACTACGTTGGAACAATCAGCGTAGACATGTTGCCCATATTAACCAAACTCATAGCATATGCAATCAAACCAAGTCACTGTTATTATATCGCGATAAATCAAATCAATGAGAACACTGCAGTAACAGGGATTGCAATGAACACAGGAAAGGGATAGAAAATCCATACCCCAGGGGAACTCCTTGTTGCGGATGTGCAGATAAGAGTACGGCTGCAACAATCACAGACAAAGAACAAACACCACACGTGAGATTGAGGACACGGCTAATACAAAGGTCCGAAATACAGCAGAAGGCGAGATCTGACCAATGGCTCTTCGAAGTGGGGGTGGCCCTTGGAGAGGTTCCACGCCGCCAGGAGGGTGCAGGACACGGCCCCGAAGATGGTGATCTTCTCCCACTTGGCCGTCTCATCTGCGAGGAAAGATCAAATGCGAAAATCCCAAATCCACGTCAACGACCGGTCGAATCGGGAGCCACGGGTTAAAAAAGGGAGGGTTCGAGAGGTGTACGTACATGCGTCGTCGTGGGCGGAGGAGGACATGCGGCGAGTCGCCGGGGCGGGCGCCCTGGCGCGCGCCGCCAGCGAGCGGAGGCTGGATCTCGCCGCCGCAGAAGCCATGGGGTGGGTGGTGGCGCCGCTGGTTTTGGGGAACGGAGGCGATTGGCTGGTTCGTTTGCTTCTCTCCCTTCTCGCTGCGTGCGCGTCCTGTTTTTATTCTGCCACTTCCGGTGGGCTGCAGTGTTTGGCCCTTTTAGTTGTGCTGCGGCCCGTAGACCGGAGATCTGTGTGCTTATTAAAAAAACATTATTAAATCATTTGAATTACTCCATCCGATTTTAAATACATGGACATTAAATATAATTGCAGCTATACAAAGCTTATTATCTTTTTCCAATAAGACTGGTTACATTTCTATCTCGTACCATGCTGCTTGTATGCATCAATAGGGAAAAAGACACCAAATATACATATTTAATTGGCACAGAGCACGGGATTTTTTACACAACTAATTAAATTATTTAATAGTCTGATTTGTTTCTATTGATATAAAAATAGATGGTGCCTCTATATATACACCGATGGGAGAAACATCAATAAGATTCTCTGACATCTTAAATTATAAAATCTTGTGTACCAAAACAATTATAAATACTTTTATACACACTGGTACAGAAATGCTTATAAAAGATTCTTGTTAGTGGCGTGCCAAAATTACCCCGCTCCACCAATAATACGTTGCTAAGAGCATCTCCAACCGGGGAACCCAAACCTCTCCCAGACGTCCGGCCGGACAGTCCGGACATGAGATAGAGTAAAATAGTGCACCCAACCATGGTCTCCAAACACTCCACATACGTTTGGGCTGTCCAGCAACCCCCAAACTAAAGGCATATGTGGGGAGATTTTGGTGTAGGATTAGCCCGTCCGGACACGCCCGAGCGAACAGCTTGGATCACCTTTTTGCTTTCTTTTCCTTTCTTTTGTCCTTCATTTATTCTTCTCTCTCCTTTTTCACCAATCATATGCAAATGACCCCACATTTTGAGGAGAATTTGAGGTACATGGTTGGAGGAGACCACTTTTAGGAGCGGTCCGATCACTGTACGCGAACACACCCGGACGTGTCCGTCGACAGTTTGGGGGTCAAATTTGACCATTGTTGTTGGAGATGCTCTAAGTTCATGACACGAGACTAACACACCACTAGTATGTGGGACCCAATAGGCTGAACCGACATAAGATAGCGGTGACTGTCCACCAGTAATAGAACCAATTTGTTGGAAAAGAAAAGAGGGATCCAATTACAGCTAGTGTGTTCATTACCCCGCATGCTAGGATTGCTAGTAGTGTGGCACGCAGGGCCGGTCCTGGAGGGGGGCGAGAGGGGCGGCCGCCCCGGGTCCAGAAATTTTGGGGGCCCTCCAGGTATATGTAGTATACTGCATATGGCACGTATGAAAAAATAAAATACCAATCGCTAGTCAATCAAGTTTCAGGTCCACGTAAAAAACAAATCCATACAAGTTGATTGGGCCCTTCTGTTTCCGTCGGAGACCCAGCCCAGGAAGAGGAGCACCACACGTACATATTCCATTTCCATGTAGGCCCTACCCTCGAAAAAAACATTCCATATAGGCCTGTTCGCTTATACTCGCCCGATGGAAAACCACATCGCTGCCGCTCCAGTTTCCTCTCATCCGTGGCGGCGCCCAAGGACCAAGGTAGCTGATTGCCTGATTCGGTGATTCGTTTCCATCTTCCGATCGCCCGAGATGCTGCGCCGCCGGCAGGTCCAACCGAGAGGATCAGAAGGTATATAATGATTGATTAATTTTGATCTTCTCAAATTATCTACTATAGGCGGATTATGCCTTTATTTTGATTGCTAATTTGCGCAGTTATGATGTGTGAAAAAAAAAGAGAAAACATAATGAAAAACTGATAGAATCGTAGAGAGGATAACTTCACAAATTTAGGGTAAGTTCAAAATGTAATACAACTCTATCACACTGAAATTACGCATTCGTGCGTCCGTGGGCCCCCTGCCTCATTTCTCTCGTTTAGTCTCTATTTGATTAGCTAATACATGTGTTTATTTATTTATACTAAGAGCATCC